>QAOA01001497.1:88900-113929 GCA_003255065.1 Cercis canadensis
GTATGCAAGGTTCTCTCTATTTCAGGGTCTACTTCAAGCAATACAAAGGGAGAAGACCTAGTCATACACCATGCAAACAAGTGGCTAAATGCCTAAACACACCACAATGCACAAAAACACAGAAAAACACACAAAACTGACAGAATTAAGCTAAAACCGAAACACACCAAAAACACTAAACAAAGGTAAAAAGACACCAAAATACCACCACAGGACGAAAGGTGGATGAAAATGGAACTCAAAAATCAAATAAAAAATCTTTAAAAAATGGAAAAGTGGTCAAAACGATGGAATTTGACTTAAAAAAGTGGACCACACAGCCGTTGGCTGTGACTGTTGTGAGTTAGGCCCTTTTCCTTCAACTGAGTAAGTTTCAGGTCAATCGGAGCTAAAAATTTCATTTTGAACAGTAGAACCAGAAATCACTAAATCAAGCTAAACCGAAGGAAAAACAAAGGGGAAATGGTCCAAATGGCCAGAATTCACTCAATGACACTATAAAACATCTAAGGACACTTCAAATCAAGAAAAACAATGGCCACTGGCCTCAAACAGAATGGATACTTGGCCAAAAAGTTATGGAAAAAGTGGCCAAAACCCTAAAAAGAACAAAAACTCAAACACAAGGGGGGTGAATTAGGGGGAAGTTAAAAGTCAGTTTTACTACTAATACTACTGATTCAAAGATAGCACAATCCCCGGCAACGGCGCCAAAATTTGATGAGCTGCCGAGGCTCCTCAAATTAGTTAATGTTTAAGGTCGGTTACCTAGCTTTTTGCAGCAAATGGTAGCCCTAAGTCGAACCTAAGGATTGTTCTATTTAGTGAATCATATGGAGAAGCATATAAACAGGGGGGTTGTGTTTGTTTATGTGATTAACAAAAATTAATTGAAAGTGGTAGAGTTTGAGAGAAAGCAACCAATCCAAGTCTTAACTAATTCTGATTTTGATTCATCCTTGATTTCCAAGGATCCATTTAATTATTAATCATGTTCTTGGCCTTTAAAACATATCAAGAAGCCTCTCAATGTTCTATGGATGTCTACTGGTTAAGCAACCAGAATTCGGTTCAACAAGGGACTAAATGAATTAAGCAAACATTCAAGTCCAGTTTAACCTAAGTCCTGAATCCAGCCAAGGTAATTAATCCGTCCAAGCTTAGAACCATTAATTAACCATACAATCCTCTTTTATCACATGCAAACAGAATATGAACACATGAATAATCCAATCCGAATTAAGCAATTCAAACAGAATATTTCAGAGGATTGAAAGAACTTGATTAACAACTAAAATGAAGAACAACAACACATAATCTCAAAATCAATAATCAGAATAGCAAAACCTGGATTGATATGATGATTTAGCCCTCCATGAACAAGAAGAGCTGAGTTCTTACAAAATATCTAAGAGAAAACTTAGAGACTAAGGAAAGAGGAAAAGCTGTCTAAAAATATCTAATGACTTGATTCTGAATTTCGGCTGCCCCCTCTTGCTGATATAGACCTCCAAATTTACATGCACACCCAAATTGCCCTTAGGGCACACTTGTTCCCATGGGCCTTAGCTTCAATTGGGCTTTGGTTTGGGCCCATTTGGACTTGTCATGAGGAAGTTAGGCCCATTTAAGTGGCAAAAGGTGTCTGGAACCGTCAGCTAACTTGCACAGCAAATAAGACCATCTTCAACATAAAATATGGTGAACCGGTCTTCATATCAATTGAAGCTCTGTCTGTTAGCTTTCCAATGGTACCAGTTTCAGGTCCATATGACATCCACAACTCAAGTTATGACCCAAATACTGCATGTAGGTCAGGATCCTGCGACAGCATGTCTTCTCTGGTTTCCAGGCTGCATATGACCTTCTTAACGTCCGAGTTAGCTTAGGAGCCCTGAAAGAAAGTTGTAGACAATTCTCTCAGCTTTCCTACAAGGTATGACTCGGAATTTTTGGACATCCAGAACTCAAGATATGCACGAAACACAGAGACAGCATAAAATGCCCAGTATTGCTGGAAATTGCAATTAAGCATAAATGGATCCAAAGTCATGAAATGATGTCTAAGTCTATGCAATTCAGCCTAAAAGAGGTTTAAAAGAGTAAGTATGAGGGATAACTATTGTATAAAAAGTGTGTTCATCATAAACCTTTCCCAATATTCCTACAGTGTCTCCCCTGGCAGTTGCCTTATGCCACAAATGTCTTTTCGAATTGCGGCAGTCCTTGATGCAGGGAAGAACTTCGCCAAGAATAGCTTCTTCATGTCACTCCAATTTCTCATTGAACCTTGTGACAGGTAAAAGAGCCAATTCTTAGCTGCATGAGCAAGGGAGAAAGGAAATTGATGAAAACACTTTTTATTCAATAGTTATCCCTCATATTTAGTCTTTTAAATCTCTTTTGGGCTGAATTGAGTAGACTTGGACCTCATTTGATGACCTTGGATCCATTTGTGCCTAATTGCAATTTCCAGCAATATTGAGCATTTTATGTTGTCTCTGTGTTTCGTGCATATCTTGAGTTCTGGATGTCTAAAAATTCCGAGTCATACCTTGTAGGAAAGCTGAGAGAATTGTCTACAACTTTCTTTCAGGGCTCCAAAGCCAATTTGGAAGTCTAGAAGGTCATATGCAGCCTGGAATCCAGAGAAGATATGCTATCGCAGGATCCTGACCTACAAGCAGTGTTTGGGCCATAACTTGAGCTGTGAATTTCATATGGACTTGAAATTGGTACCATTGGAAAGCTAACAGACAGAGATTCAATTGTTATGAAGACTGGTTCATCATATTTTATATTAAAGATGGTCTTATTTTCGGTCGAAATTGGCTGATGGTTCCAGACACCTATTGGCACTTAAATGGGCCTAACTTCCTTATGACAAGTCCAAATGGGCCCAAACCAAAGCCCAATTAAAGCTAAGGCCCATGGGAACAAGTGTGCCCTTGTAATTTTGGAGGTCTATATCAGCACAAAGGGGCAACCAAAATTCATATCAAGTCATTTAGATATTTTAGACAGCTTTTGAACTTTCCTTAGTCTTTAAGTTTTCTCTCTAGATATTTTGTAAGAACTTGGCTTCTCTTGTTCATGGAGGGCTAATTCATCAAATCAATCCAGGTTTTGGCTGTTCTGATTATTGATTTTGAGATTATGTGTTGTTGTTATTCATTCAATGATTAATCTCTTCTTGCTTCCTCTGGACTATTCTGTTTGAATTGTTAAATTTGAATTTGGATTTTCATATTCTGTTTGCATGTGATACAAGAGGATTGTATGGTTGATTAATGTTTTTGAGATTTTGGATGGATTAATTACCTTGGCTGGATCATGGACTTAGGTAAAACTGGACTTGAATGTTTGCTTAATTCATTTAGTCTTAGTTAAAACCGAATTCTGGTTGCTTAACCAGTGGACATCCATAGAACATTGAGAGGCTTCTTGATATGTTTTAAAGGCCAAGAACATGGTTAATAATTGAATGGATCATTGGAAATCAAGGATGGACTAAAATCAGAATCAGTTAAGACTTGAATTGGTTGTTTTCCCTAAAACTTTACCACTTACCATTAATTTCTGTTAATCACATGAACAAACAAAACCCCCATGTTTATATGCTTCTTAATATGATTCACTAAATAGAACAATCCTTAGGTTCGACTTAGGGCTGCCTTATGCTACAAGTAGCTTAGGTAACCGACCTTAAACTTTAACTAATTTGAGGAGCCTCGGCAGCTCATCAAATTTTGGCGCCATTGCCGGGGATTATTCTAGTTTTGAATCAATATTATTAGTAGTAAAACTGACTTTTAACTTCCCCCTAATTCACGCTGCTTGTGTTTGAGTTTGTGTTCTTTTTAGGGTTTTGGCCACTTGTTCATTACTTTTTGGCCAAGTATCTATTCTGTGTGAGGCCAGTGGCCATTGTTTTTCTTGCTATGCAGCATTCCATAGATGAGCACTCTGTCTTTCACATTGATTTGATTGATGATCTAGTTGGGGATGGGTATGATGAGCTCTATGCTGACTTCCCAGATTTGGTTGGTGTTGATGACTCTGTTCAGTGCAATTCCTGTCCTGATTGTTATGGTGATGTACCTTGTGCTGTATGTGCTGAGATATCTGCCTTCTTGAGCAATCCTGATTCTATGTGCTGTAGTTGTGGTGATTCTACTTGCCTTGCTTGTTCTGAAATTGCAGCATTTTTAGAACAAGATGACTCTATCACAGAGGCTATGGTCATTAATGATCCTGCAGAATTAGTGGATGTGTATGAGGAGCTATATTCTGAATTCCCTAACTTTGTGGGTATAGAGGATTATGTCCAGTGCCATTCACATGCTGTTTGTGATGGTGATACAAGCTGTGCTATCTGTGTTGAAATTTCTACATTTTTAAGCGATGGCAATCCTGGTGAATTTGCATCTGAATCTGATTCTAGTTCTGGTTCTGGTTCTGATTCTGCAGCTTTAGAAGATGACTCTACAAGGGCAACTCAAGACTTCGTGAGAGTGGTCTTTGACCCTGGTATCTAGCTGTCTTCGTGAGAGTAATTGGAAGATGATACCTTGAGCTTCAGGGGAGTACATTTTCTGATTATATTACTGTAATTGTATTCTATTTTCTATTTTGTTTTGCTTTAGTCTGTTTCTGTTTTTGCTTTTGTTTCTATTTTTTTTTCTTACTGTTTTATGTTCATTTTATTTTCAATTTTCTGTTCTTGATGTCCCTTTATCTTACCCCACATGCATGCGGGAAGTTTGGTCATTTCTTGGACATGCAGGTTTCAACCGCCGCAAGTCATTCTGTGAGGGAGCTAAAGAGGACATTGTGGAGGAGGTCCACTTGCAAGATGCCATCTACCTTCCCTGATAAGGATGTTTCTTCTCTCTCTTTTATTTTACTTGTCCTTATGTGACTGCTTGTTCTTAATTGTCATATGTTGCTACTTTTAGCAGTTTTTACATTGAGGACAATGTCAAATTTAAGTGTTGGGGGGGGGGGGGTTTACTTTGCTATTTTTTCTGTTTTTGTGTCTGTTTTTAATTCTGTTTTTTAGTTTTCTATTTTCTGTCATTTTTCTATTTTTGTTTTGATTTTCTGTTTCCTTTACTGTTTTATGCTTTTAGTTATGTTTGTTATTTCTGTTTAGTATATTGTTTTGCTATTTTTAGTCTCTTTGCTGTTTTCTGTTTAATTGTCAAATTTTTTCTGTTTTAATTACCTTCCAATGATGTTTTAGGGAATGATTTTATGAAGTTGTAAGTTTAAAGTAATTACATTTCAAGGTTCATAGCATGATTGAATAACTTGTTTTCCATCCTTAATTTTACATGCTTGATTTTAGATGTTAGATTAGTGATTAAGTTTGATAGATACATGCCTTGTGAGTCTTGAGCCTTTTAATGGATGGATTTAGCATTTGTGCCATTCTTTTCCTTCTTGTGTGATTTTCACTCATGGAATTTGTTAACTCTAGAACTTGCTTGATTCTTTTTTAGGCTATATTTTCATTTGCATACATGAACATAATTGAGGCATTCTTTCTTGATTTAGCTACTTTGCCAAATAGCCAACCTTGTATTATTTCCCTTTGATTACCCCCATTGAGCCTATTTGTCTATCTTTGATCTTAGCTCATTATATGCCTATGTACAAAAATACCATGTTGTTACCTTAGGGAATGGGAGAGCATTGGTTCATTGTCTTGGAGGAGCTCTTATGCTTGTGGGTAATTAATAGTACAAGTGTGGAGGTTGTGAATTCTAATGTGCAAAGTATTATGTGAAAGAAAGAAAGAAAGAAAAAAAGAGCCAATTGGTTCTGAAAAAAAAAATAAAAAATCTGAATTGTGAAAAAGGAAAAAGAAAAGAAAAGGAAAGAATAAGTGCAAAGGAAGGAGAATATGCTTTACACACTTGGAATTTAATGCTTGTCATTTGAGTTCCTCTCCAATGTTCTTTTATTCTCTTTGAGTTTTTACCTTGTGATATCCATTTTGATTCATTCATTTACCTTTACCTTGGCCTTATTACAACCTTAAATAAAGTCCTCTTGATTTGTGTGTGCATTTGTTTGAGTAGTGGAGAAGTAGAAGATAAGCAAGCTTATGGTAGTGCATCACTTCATGAGTTTGATTGAGTGAAGTACCTAATTTCTAAACACTTGAGGGATTGAGAGTAAGAGTATATCTTGTGAGGATCTATCATTCTTGACTTATGCTTTCCAATTGAAGTTACCTTGTTTGTTGATTTTGGATGAGAAGAAATTTTATTTCATGAATGCTGTGACTTCCTTGAATCTTTAATTGCTCATCTTACTTGTGGTATGAACTTCTGCATATCTTAAATATCATTGGGAGGTGATCCTTTAGTTTTTAAATTTGTTTTTGTTTCCTTGTTCTTGCTTTTCTTAGTTTTGGAATTCTAATTTGCCCGAGACGTGCAAAAGCTAAGTGTGGGAGAATTTGATGAACACACTTTTTATTCAATAGTTATCCCTCATATTTAGTCTTTTAAACCTCTGTTGGCTGAATTGAGTAGACTTGGACCTCATTTGATGACCTTGGATCCATTTGTGTCTAATTGCAATTTCCAGCAATACTGAGTATTTTATGCTGTCTCTGTGTTTCGTGCATATCTTGAGTTCTGTATGTCTAAAAATTCTGAGTCATACTTTGTAGGAAAGCTGAGAGAATTGTCTACAACTTTCTTTCAGGACTCCAAAGCCAATTTGGAAGTCCAGAAGGTCATATGCAGCCTGGAAACCAGAGAAGACATGCTGTCGCAGGATCCTGACCTACATGCAGTGTTTGGGCCATAACTTGAGCTATGAATGTCATATGGACTTGAAACTGGTACCATTGGAAAGCTAACAGACAGAGATTCAATTGTTATGAAGACCGGTTCACTATATTTTATATTGAAGATGGTCTTATTTTCGGTCGAAATTGGCTGATGGTTCTAGACACCTATTGGCACTTAAATGGGCCTAACTTCCTCATGACAAGTCCAAATAGGCTCAAACCAAAGCCCAATCAAAGCTAAGGCCCATGGGAAAAAGTGTGCCCTAAGGGAAATTTAGGTGTGCATGTAATTTTGGAGGTCTATATCAGCACAAAGGGGCAGCCAAAATTCATATCAAGTCATTTAGATATTTTAGACAGCTTTTGAACTTTCCTTAGTCTTTAAGTTTTCTCTCTAGATATTTTGTAAGAACTTGGCTTCTCTTGTTCATGGAGGGCTAATTTATCAAATTAATCCAGGTTTTGGCTGTTCTAATTATTGGTTTTGAGATTATGTGTTGTTGTTATTCATTCAATGATTAATCTCTTCTTGCTTCCTCTGGACTATTCTGTTTGAATTGTTAAATTCAAATTTGGATTTTCGTATTCTGTTTGCATGTGATACAAGAGGATTGTATGGTTGATTAATGTTTCTGAGCGTTTGGATGGATTAATTACCTTGGCTGGATCATGGACTTAGGTAAAACTGGACTTGAATGTTTGCTTAATTCATTTAGTCTTAGTTAAAACCGAATTCTGGTTGCTTAACCAGTGGACATCCATAGAACATTGAGAGGCTTCTTGATATGTTTTAAAGGCCAAGAACATGGTTAATAATTGAATGGATCATTGGAAATCAAGAATGGACTAAAATCAGAATCAGTTAAGGCTTGGATTGGTTGTTTTCCCTAAAACTTTACCACTTACCATTAATTTCTGTTAATCACATAAACAAACAAAACCCCCCTGTTTATATGTTTCTTAATACGATTCACTAAATAGAACAATCCTTAGGTTCGACTTAGGGCTTCCTTATGCTACAAGTAGCTTAGGTAATCGACCTTAAACTTTAACTAATTTGAGGAGCCTCGGCAACTCATCAGAAATGCTCTCAACTTGATATACTCTTCAGAGATTCCTTGTGGCCTCATTGTGGAACAAACCACATGGAATTCCTTTAGATGTTTATGAAGATTTTCACCTGCAAGGTCATGGAACTTTGGCAGCAAGTGTATCAATCCAAATTTTAATTCAAAAGCAGTATCAAGTTCAGGATATTGGATCCCTAAAGGTTGATAAGCAACATCAGGAGTAGCCAATTCCTTAAGAGTTTTATCTCTAGCTTGCATATTATTATTAATTCCAGCCCTGTTAGCATTATTAGCTCTATTAGCATTATCAACAGGATCAACAACAGGAATAACAACAGGAGGTCTATTTTCAGCCATGGTCAGTTCTATATTATCAGCTGCTCTATTTTCTCTAGCAAGTGTAAGTAAGGTTCTCTCTATTTTAGGATCCACTTCAAGTAATTCAAAACGAGAAGACCTAGTCATATACCATGCACATTAGTGGCTGAATGCCTAATACACACAACAATATACAAAATTACACAAAGGGTGACAGGAATGAACAAAAACATAAGTATACCAAAAGCACAAAACAAAGGAAAAAAAAAAAAAACACCAAAATAACACTAGAAAAGGTATCTAAATATATATATATATATATATATATATATATATTAAAAAATATTTTTGAGACCACCACAGAACGAAAGCTAGATGAAAATGGAACTCAAAAATCAAATAAAAAAAATCTTAAAAAAAATTGAAAAAGTGGTCTAAACGATGAAATTTGGCCAAAATAAGGTGGGGCTCATTACAATAGTGAGTTATGCTTGTTAGGCCGTTTTTCTTTAACTGACCAATTTTTAGGTCATTTTTGGCTCAAAAATCTGAACTAAATTTCCTGAAAAATTTGCCTCAAATCACACGTTTTCACCAAAAACTACTAAGACAAAACAACAAAAGAGGGTTTATAAAGGGTTAGCAGTCAAGTACACTCCTAATAAGATTGATCAAAACTAGAATAATCCTTGACAACGGCGTCAAAATTTGGTGAGCTGTCGAGGCTCCTCAAATTAGTAAAATTTATAATCGGTTCACCAAAGCTACTTGTATCATAAGGTAACACCGAGTCAAACCAAATGATTATTCTAATTATGGAATCATATTAAGGAGCTTACAAACAGGGGGTTATTTTGTTGGATTAATTAACAAAAAGTAATTTAAAAGTGGGTAACTGAAAATAATGGACAGAAAGTAATGACAGAAAGTAAAGGGCAGAAAACAGAGGCAGAAAGTAAAGGCAGAAAGTAAAAGCAGAAAGTAAAAGACAGAAAGTAAAAGGTAGAAAGTAAAGGCAGAAAGTAAAGACAGAAAGTAACTGGCAGAAAGTAAAAGGTAGAAAATAAAGGCATAAAGTAATTGGAAGAAAATAAAGGCAGAAAGTAATGGAAAGTAATTGACTTTAACAAAGCAATCAATCCAAGGAATCAACTAATTCTGATTTTAATCCATCCTTAATTACAAAAGATTCATTCAATCATTAACGTAGTTCTTGGCCTTAGAACACATCAAGAAGCGTCTAAGTGGTCTATGGATTTCTACTGGATAAGCATCCAGAATTCAATTAATTAAGGTTCAATGAATTAAGCATCCACTAATCCAAATTAATTTAAAGTCCAGAATCCAGCCCAGGTTAAACAATCCATCCAAAAGCTTAGAAACATTGTTTAACCTTTACAATCCTCTTTTAACATATGAAATTAAGCAATTATCATATGAACATTCAAATATAAATTTAAGTAACTCAAACAAAATTAAAGGATGAAAAGCAGTTGATTAATCACTGAATAAATAACAGTTAAAATAGAATCTCAGAATCAATAATCAGAACAGCTAAAATCTGGATTGATCTAAGTTATTAGCCCTCCATGAACATGAAGGAATGATCCATTACAAGAAAAAGCAAAGAAAAGCTATAGAGAGAAAGGAGGCAAGAAAAATTGTCTAGCCAAAAGATGTGAATCTCGGATGCCTCTTCTCCTATTTATAGACATCCAAAAATAACTATATACCCAAACTGCCCTTAGGTCAGCATTATTCCCATGGGCCTTAGCTTTCATTGGGCTTTGGTTTGGGCTCAATTGGACTTGTAATGAAGAAGTTAGCCCATTTAAGTGCCAACAGGTCTTTGGAACCATCAGCCAACTTCGACAGGCAATATGACTATCTAAAATATACAATTTGGTAACCTAGTCTTCAAAACAATTGTAGATCTTCATCTTATCTTTCCAATGGGACCAGGTTCAAGTCCATACGACACCTACAGCTCAAGTTATTGTCCAAACACTACATGTNAAGTGCCAACAGGTCTTTGGAACCATCAGCCAAATTCGACAGGCAATATGACTATCTAAAATATACAATTTGGTAACCTAGTCTTCAAAACAATTGTAGATCTTCATCTTATCTTTCCAATGGGACCAAGTTCAAGTCCATACGACACCTACAGCTCAAGTTATTGTCCAAACACTACATGTGGGTCAGGATCTTACGACAACATATCTTCTCTGGTTTCCAGGCTGCATATAACCAGCTAGACATCCAAATTAGACTTGGGCTCTGAATCAAAGTTGTAGATATTTCTCTTAGCTTTCCTACAAGGTAATATTCAAAATTATTAGATGTCTAGAACTCAAGTTATTGCTGAAAAACAGAGAGTGCATAAAATGCCCAGTATTGCTGACAAAATACATTTAGGCCCAATTGGATCCAAACTCATGAAATGTGACACAAGCCCACTCAAATAGGCCCATAAGAGGTTTAAGAAGCTAGAAATGAGGGAGAATTACTGTATATAAAGTGTGATTATCAGTTTGATCATGCTGCCAATCAGGCGAAGCTTCAATTTCCCGACCGTAGAAGAGACCAGATGGCTTATTTTAAGAAAATCAAATATGGTCAGCTGGTCGACGAGAGTGAGGGTGAGGAAGACGACGGAGGTGATGATGCAACCCTTCAACTTGAGGTATCTCTGGAGGATTATGACACCCCTTCTGATGGTGAGGACGAGATTTTATCTAGGACGGAGGGGGGGAATTGATGTTGTAAATGTGGGTCTTTGTAGGGTAGTGCTTTGAATTTGAACATGTACAAGTATTTTTTGAATATAAATGAGAACGATGTTTTTGACCTCTCTTATCTTTTGTTTTTGTATTGGTGAAAGAATAAGATCGGATATTTTGATATTGTGATGAGATATATATCTTCAAAAAATTAGCCCGGAAAGATCGCAATTAGATGCAAGTTTAAACAATCTAAGTTTTTTGAATGGGTAATGATTTTAAGGATGAGTAAAACATTTCAACTTTTCGTGAATGCTTTGCTTGATCGATTTGCTCGTTTTGATAAGGATCCCTTTTTTAACAGACACTCCCTGGATATATTATTTTTAGGAAACAGATTTAAATCGGTTTGTACTTACGATGGAGTTGGTCTATTAGATCGGTTTGTACTCGCGACAGAGCTTACAAACTTCGATTGAGATCGGTTTGTACTCGCAACGGAGTTTACAAACTTCGATTGAGATCGGTTTGTACTCGCGATGAAGTTTACAAACTCTGATTGAGATCGGTTTGTACTCGCGACAGAGTTTACAAACTTCGATTGAGATCGATTTGTACTCTAAAAGGAAGTGTTACTCTTCATATATTTGGAGATTACTTACATTCCAAGTTCATGGGATCAGAATCCCTTCCATTATTAGGAGTTTATATGCCCATTTTCCAAAGGACTCATGCACCCTGTATGGGCCCTCCCAGTTGGGGGCCAACTTGCCCTCATTGAGGTGTTTCCTTGTAATGGCGGCCTTTTGGAGGATGAGGTCACCTGATCGGAACGTCCTAGCTCGGACTTTTGTATTGTAATATTGGGTGATTCTTTCCTTGTATGCCAACATTTTGTATAAGTTGCCTCTTGATTTCGTTCAGTATCGAAATGCTCTCTTCTGAAGCTTGGCTCTCCAATCTCTACAGGTATCATGGCTTCCGCCCCATATGTAAGTTTATAAGGTGATTCTTTGGTAGAAGTCTGGGGGGTTGTTCGGTAAGACCATAGTACCCAAGGGAGTTCTTCAATCCATCTGCCTTTAGTATGGTTCAGCCTCTTTTTCAGCCTTTCTAATATTATCCGGTTTGCTGCCTTGACTTGTCCATTAGCTTGGGGGTGTTTGACTGAAGTGAAATTTAGCATTATCTTCAAGCAAAAAGATCGGAACCCCAGGTCGGTGAACTTGGTTCCGTTGTCCGTGGTTATTGTATATGAGATTCCGAACTTGCAAATTATAAATATTTGAAGGAACTTTTTAGCATTTTTGGCCGTGATGGTGGCCAGGGATTCTACCTCAATCCATTTAGAAAAATAATCTATGGCAACGATTAAATATTTCTTTTGTCCTGCCGCTATAGGGAAAGGACCCAGGAGGTCGAGACCCCATCAACAGAATGGCCAAGGCTCGACCGTAGTGAATAGGTCGGAGGATGGAACTTGGTGGATATGCACAAACTTTTGACATTTGTCACATTTTTTTACGAGTTCAACGGAGTCAGCTCACACGGTCGGCCAATAATATCCAGATCGGAGGACCTTGGTCGCCAAGGACCGTGCTCCTACGTGATGCCCGCATATTCCTAGGTGAATTTCCTGCAACACATAAAGAGAGTGCTCTGGAGCCAAAAATTTAAGAAGCAGGGTATAATATCCACACTTGTAGAGAATGTTGCTTTCTAAGCAATAGTTGCACGCAATTCTCTGTAGTTTCTGAGCTTCAGTTTTCTCCTGAGGCAACTCTCCTGTTCTGAGATAATGAACGATTGGGGTCATCCAAGATGATGGTTCCCTGTCTATGGCAGTTATTTCATCGTGCATGATACTCAGGTGGAGGAGAGTTTCCTGTATGACTGTTTGATTATGGTCAGGCTTTTTATTGCTAGATAGCTAGGAAAGAATGTCAACTCGAGTATTCTCTGCTCGCGGGATGTGATATACTTCGATGGCTTTAAGGTTATCCATGTAAGTTTTGACTTTGTCCAAATATTTAGCCATTTGTGGGTATTTTGCCTGGTATTCTCTTTTTATTTAGCTAGCAACCAACTGTGAATCGGTTTGGACCTTGAGAGTTTTGGCCCCAAGCTCTAGAGCTAACGCAGGCCGGCTATAAGCGCCTTATACTCTGCTTGATTATTAGAAACTGGAAATTCAAAACGCAAAGACTGTTCGATCACCACTCCTTCTGGCCCTTCCACCATTATGCCTGCCCCCCCTCCTTTGAGGTTAAAGGATCCGTCCACTGAGAGTGTCCATTTGAAGTGATTTTCTAACTCCAAAGAGGGGATTTCAGGTCGGGTGAGCTCAACTACAAAATTAGCGAGAGCTTGGGCTTTGATAGCCCCTCTTCGTTCATAGATGATTGTATGTTCAGAGAGTTCTACAGACTATCTGAGCATTCGACCTGCAAGGTCAGGTTTTTGGAGTATCTGCCGGATTGGCTGATCGGTGCGGACAACTATGATATGATTCTGAAAGTACGGTCGTAGACGTTGTACTGAGAGGAGGAGAGCGTAAGCTAGTTTTTCGATCTTGCGATATTTGAGTTCAAAAGCCTGCAGGGCATGACTAGTATAGTATATAGGAAACTGCAAGTTGGCTTCTTCTGGAACTAGGGCCGAGCTTACAGCCTGATTGTTGCTGGCTAGGTATATGAACAAGGTTTCCCCCTGCTTTGGTTTAGAAAGAATAGGTGGGCAACTTAAGTATTCTTTTAATTGGTTGAAAGTCTATTGACATTCATCCGTCCATTGAAAATGTTTGATCCTTTTTAGAGCTTTGAAGAAAGGAAGAGCTCTGTCTGCCGATTTGGACATGAACCTAGAAAGAGCGGCAATTCTTCCCGCCAATCTCTGGACGTCATGAATGGTTCTGGGTGGCTCCATGTTTATGATAGCTTTGCACTTATCAGGGTTAGCCTCAATACCTCTATGAATTAGCATAAAACCAAGGAATTTCCCAGCGTCTACTCCGAAGGCGCATTTGGAGGGATTCAATCACATGTTATGGTTCCGGAGCTCGGTGAATGCTTCTTCCAGGTCTGCCACATGCCGATCATCGGAATTGGATTTGATGAGCATGTCGTCGACATAGACCTCTACATTTCTACCGATCTGATTTTTCAAGACCTGGTCTATCAACTTTTGATAGGTTGCCCCTGCATTCTTCAGACCGAACGGCATTACCGTGTAATAGTATATGGCTTTCTCGGTAATGAATGCCATCTTTTCCTCGTCGTTGGGATGCATTTTAATTTGATTATAACCAGAGTATGCATCCATAAAACTTAAAAGTTTATACCCCTAACGCCTCATTAACGAGTTTATCGATGTTCGGGAGCGGATATGGATCTTNTTCAGACCGAACGACATTACTGTGTAATAGTATATGGCTTTCTCGGTAATGAATGCCATCTTTTCCTCGTCGTTGGGATGCATTTTAATTTGATTATAACCAGAGTATGCATCCATAAAACTTAAAAGTTTATACCCCTAACGCCTCATTAACGAGTTTATCGATGTTCGGGAGCGGATATGGATCTTTGGGGCAAACCTTATTGAGGTCGGAGAAATCTATGCAAATTCGCCATTTGCCGTTTGGTTTTTTGACCATGACTACGTTAGAAAGCTAGGTCGCATAGGGTATTTCTCTTATAAAACCAACATCGAGCAATTTTCGTACCTCCTCTTGGATTGCTTTCTGCTTCTCGGGACCGACGATTCGCTTTTTCTGTGAGATGGGTTTAGCATTTGCATTTATAGCAAGCTTATGTCAAATGAAATTTGGATCAATACCTGACATGTCTGAGGCTGTCCATGCGAATAGGTCAGCATTGGCCGCTAAGAGGTCGGTGAGTTTCTTGATTTTTTTAGGAGGCATACTGGACCCTATTTGGATTGCCTGACCTTGATTTTGCCCTACCTGAAAAGGTTTCAGATCCCCTTGTGGCGCAAGCCGATGCTCAATTTTTGGTTCTCTATTGTCAAGCTCTTGAATGGGGATTTGGGTACTTGTCCCGATTTGGTTTGTTGTTGGGTGAGCCGGAGGTCGAGAGTAGTCTATGGCGAGACTTATATTATAACACATTCTGCCCAGAAGCCGGTCTCCCCTAGCTTGGCCGACTTTTCCTAATATCGTCGGGAATTTGAGCAAGAGGTGTTTTGTTGAAACTATAACTTCTAAGCAGTTGAGAGAAGGTCGGCCGAGAATCGCATTATACACTGACAGACACTCTACTACTAGGAATCTGACTGTTGTATTAGCGAGGTCGGGATATTCCCCTATGGTGACCCGAAGAGCAATGGTACCTTTGACCTCGACCTGGGTTCCTGAGAATCCAACGAGAGTTCTGGGGTAGTATTCTAAATCAGACTTTGGGATACCAAGCTTCTGGAATGTCCAATAGAAAAGAATGTCCACCGAGCTTCCTTGGTCAACCAGAACCTTACAAACCTCGTAATTTGCCACAAAACAAGATATGACCACAGGATTGACGTGTTCTCGGTCAATGCTAGCATAGTCATTATCTGAAAAGGAGATAACTGTGATACTTTGATTTTTTTCGGACTACAGTAGAGGTATGAAAAACTTCTTTTTTGTGTCTAGCTGCAACTCGTTCATGCCTTTTCCTAGAGGATTTGGATATTCCCCCACTTGCAAATCCTCCTGCAATTGAGTTTATAGTGCCCGTGGCATTACATCCTGGATCCTCTTGAGGAGGGGGTTGTCGACGAGCCGGAGATTGGCTTCTATGTCTGCTCTGACTTGTATTTGAATTCCTCTGAGTAGATCTTGATGGATATTGGTTATCTCTATTTTGCTGTCTTGGAGCCGAGGTTGGGATTTCAGCCTGGAATTTCTGCAAATAACCCCTTTAGAGCATATCCTCGATGAGATTACGGAGGTGCCTACAATCGTCCGTACTATGGCCTCGGCCTTGGTGGAAAGCGCAATACTTTTCTTTATCTGTACAGACGTCCCCTTTTGGCCGTGGGAGCTGGGCTAGCTTTGTCTGACATATCTCCTCTAGTACCCGAGTTTTTAACAGATTGAGAGGGGCGAAAGACTCAAACCGGGGGTGGATGGAGGACTTGTCTCGCCGACCTGTTTTGCGATCTTCCAATAGTTTTTTATCTTTGTTTTTATTTTTCTCTGATTCCCCTAACACTTTTTCTAGGTTAATATGCTTAGAGGTCATGGTTAAGAGCTCTAACAAGCTTTCAAGAAGGTCGAGGGTTAATCTTTCATGAAGACGACCGGGGCGGAGCCCAGCCTGGATGGCGTGCATTACTACTGAATTGGTTAAGTCCCGAATTTGCAAAGAGAGCTTGGTGTAGCGATTCATGTAGTCTTTTAAGAATTATGTTTCCCCTTGTTTGAGGGTGGCTAAGATAGCGAAGGAACACTGATGGGTTACACTGGTGGAGAAACGGGCTAGCAAAAGTTCAGACATTTGACTAAAGCTATAAATGCTGGTTAGAGGGAGATTTGAGAACCACTGAAGGGTCGCCTGACGTAGGGTAGTGGGAAACGCCCAACACATGACCTCATCTACTGAACCTCTTAGAAGCATGATAGAATTAAAGTTTTCTAAATGCTCCCTGGGATCGGAGGAGCCGTCAAAAGGCTCGAGCTGGGGCAATCAAAAACCAACTGGTACTTGGTAATCCATGATGGGCTGAGTGAACGGATGTCGGCCTACTCTCTTGGATTTTTTAGGGCTGGCTTGAGAGAGTCTGGGAGAGCCTTAGAAGTAAGAAAGGCTATCCCTGCATGCGTGGAATGAGGTTTCAGGGCCGCTCAGGCGTATTCCTGGTCAACTGCTCGCGAAGTTTGATTCACTGCCTATTATCTTGGCAGACGGATGGTAGAGCAGTGTATCTTCTGTTTGTCCGATTTTGGAGGAATCTTGTTTTCTCCTAAAATTAGCAATCTCAGCCTTATCTTCCACTCTCTCTCACTTTAGAGTTTGAATTTCTTGTAGAAGGTATTGCAAAGTGTCGCCGATTTGCTCAGGGCGGGATTCTTCCAGGGGAGTCTCACAAATTGTCTCCAGGTGGCTCACAGGCTGTTTGTCCCTAGAGGGTGTGGCTAGGCTCTCCCTGACAGGAGGAGATGGGATGATGGGGGTCGACGGGGCATCTGTACCCATAATGCCGGACTCAAGATCAGCCAATGAGATTTGTAGGTGTTGAGAGAAAACTTCATTTCCCACAGACGGTGCCAAATGAGGATGCCTGAGTTATGGGTCAGGTTACGTCACGTGAGTTTCAAAGATACTCAAGATCTCTGAAGGTCGGGGGAGATCTCCGAGGTCGGTATGTCTCGAGGTCGGGGTCTTTGAGCTCACTTGAAATAGAAAAAGTGGGCCGGACTCTTGTTTCCGGTCTCCAAAGGTCAAGTTAGTATGGTTCGATCTTGACAATATAGATTAAATGATCTCCGGGATCCCTTTACCTTTGATAGTAGGGACTATTTATAGGAAAAGAAACTTGGGGTTTTGGCGGTTTACCCGGGACGAGTTGGCAGGTCACCTGAAACGGGTTGGTGGGTCACCCGGTGTCTTCAATGTTTTATGGGGCCTCTGTTTTATTGGGCCATTGTTTTATTTTGGGCTTTTAGAATGGCCCACCACATCATTAAAATGTATTGGTAAGTGTCTATACCCATTCCTAAAAGCCCAAAACTCCTCTTGGCCCATCTTGGCCCAATCACCCAAATTACCAAAATACCCCTATGCCTCTATAAATACTCCCTTCCTCACAAGTATTAACTTCTCCTGACTCTCTACTCACTTATTGCTCTACCTACTCGAAAATGACCTAACTTGATCTTCGGAGTACCGGTTCACCGAACTCGGCCCTTAGCTCATTTGTGCTTGTTGTGCAGATCAAGCTTTCAGCCCATACCTAACCTAGACCTCAGACCCAACCTACTTCCCAGATCTAGCTCATTCCCCTTATCTCAACTCAAGCATCGTCAGTGAGCATTGCATAATTTGTTTTTCTCTTGAGATAGGCTAATATCTGCTAATTGGGAATGGATCAGCGGAAGGTTAATGTACTTGCATATATGTGTAGCTTTGGTTCTGTGGATGAACTCAAAAGAATCATGAATTCAGAGGACAAGTAGGTTGTTTTAAAATTATTGCTTTTTATTTATGTTGTTTATCTGATTGGTTCTTTAAGTGGTAATTTGCAGACATGATACCTGGTCTATAGCAAAGGCGATGGAAGATGTCAGAAAGTGATCCATTGTCCTCCATTTACATGGAAGATGAGGAGGTAGGCTGATATTATCAGAGTATTAATTGGTCATGATGAAAGACTTGGAAATTGAATTGTCATAGCTAGTTGCAGTCAAATTAAGGCCATTGTAGAGAATTTTTTTTAAAAAAAAAAACTTATAATTTGTGTATTTTATCTTACATCTAACATTTCATCTAATTGTTTGGATATTATAGGGTAAAGTGAACTTGAAAATAAAGAAAGCTTATTGCTCACCACATATACTGAAAGGCAATCCGTGCTTGGAGTACATTAAATATATTATTTTACCATTGTTTAATGAGTTTATGGTGGAGCACAAGGCAGAGAATGGTGGGAAAAAGTAACTTTTTCTACCTTATGGTCAAATAGTAAGTGCTTCCATTTGTTAAGAATATGAATTTCTTGAACCACTCTGATTGCCTCAAGTGTGTTTTTCTGAATCCCTTTTCTCTTCAATGATTGTTGTAGCTGATTTGTAGTAATGCTTCTTTCCAACCTAGGACATTCAAAAACTTTGACGAATTGATTGCTGACCACGAAAGTGGGGAGATATATCCTGGTGACCTTAAACCAGCATTATCAAAGGCATTGAATAAAATACTTGAGGTGATGTTTTCTGCTTAACCAATGCTTTTTAATTTTTTTCCCCTCCCCCCATGTCTCAAAAGCTAATTCAACAATGTTCACTAGGCTGTGATAGTGTTCTGGCTCTACATTCAGATTTTCCTTGTATATTAATGCTATATTCTTTTGAGAATTTTCTTTTTCCTACACCGCCAAGATGCTCCAATTCTGAAATTGCACCTTACCCAAACACTCTATAATCCCGACCTTTACATGTATTATCTAAAACCCAAAAAACTATATAGTAAACTGTACTATGAATTTCTCGACAAATAAGCATAGCAACTGGATTCTTGTATAGTGCAAGTTTCTTATTAATTTCGAGGCAATAATTAAGCTTTCTTATTTTTCTATTAATGCCTACAAATAAAAGAAAGTGTATCTTCTTCATTGACAAATAGAAGTAACAAAGAACATTTGACTACACGGTAATGTAAACTACAAAACCATACAAATTTACACTTTCATATTAAATTAGAAAATTATAGCTGCTATTTATCACTACAAAAGTAGGATGCAAATTGAAATCTATGAATCTGGTTGAGTACAGATGTAAAGTCTCACTATCAAGACTCTCCCATACACTATATGAAACACATAAACATGAGTTCTATTTATTTCTGACTATGGAGACTTCTAGAGACACTAAAAGTGATTATTTTATATACCAAAAAAAAAATAAACGTAGTTATTTTGTATATATCTAAAATTCTTGCAAACAAGATACAACATAAAATCTGAAAAGGCTTTCCAAAAATCAAAATTTAGAAGCTACTTATTCAACATAAATTTTGTAAACTACAGAATGCGAACAATTGCCATTTCTCTTCACTTCAAAATTAAGAATTATGTTGCATGTTAATATAACAAACAATAAAAGAAATAAACAATCTCAATTAACATAAATATATCAAAGCAAATAAGAATGAACAAGAGATTGGTAAAATTAATTAATTAGGACATAAAAAAAAAAAAAGATATCGAGTATGTAAGAAAGAGATCCAAAGAGAAATGAAAAGCCATACTTGAATCGCATATATAATCTTTATTGCTTAGGAATGAATAAATAGAAAGAGGAATTCAAATTCGTGTTGTGAATTCCACACAAGATAATGTACATCTAGGTGAAGCTAATGATCACCAAAACAAGTCAATAAGACCACACGAGATTTTTTGAGGTAAATACTGAATATGTAGCTTTTAATGTTCCATATGTGTAGGTTTTAGGATTAACATTTGTGTGATCCTATCATTACCATTAATGTCTTTGCTATTGGGGGATATCAAGGGTGACTAAATCTCCTAGTGTTGTCTTTGTAAGTCCATGAGAATAATTAAGTTGCGAGGAAATTTAATTTGGTAGAAAAGGAAAGTGGTGATTTGCATATACTCATTTTATTTTTGATACTTACGTATGAAGCTTTTGTATACCTTACATGCTATCAACATTGGGATGGTGATATATATAATATATGCCTAGTTTTAGAAGTTCTCTGGTGGTGCTTTGTTTCTCTAGAGTAAGAACATAGTATTTAGCTTTCTCCTGCTTTGACAAGTAGAAAATTTAAGTCTCATGTAGTTAATGATGCTAATAAGGTGGAAAGTGATGAACAATACTTTTATATGATATTTGATATTTATTTCATAATGTTTTTCATCCTCTTTTATGCTTAATTTCATAACTTAGGCCTTATTCTATGATTTGGGTTCCATGTGGGCTTTAGGGCTTTTATTCTTTAGCACTACCATTTTGACCCTGTCTCTGTAATTTTAGCATATCTTGAGTTTCCTATCTCTAAAAATTATGATTTTAGTCTTGTAGGAAAGGTAAGACATAGAGCTACAACTCTTATGAAGACCATATTTCCATTCGGAGGTGTCTTAGTAATGTCCTGACCCGTTGAAGTTAGCACTCGGACTGCTGGTCCGAGCCCAGTAATTTGGGCCCAGTTTCCTATTCTAAAATCCTAATCATGCAAGGGAGAGCTCTTTTTGAAGCTAAGAAGCAAGCCTACACAGAGGGACAGATTAGTCTTTAGTCTTGGGCGGTTATAAATTCCAAAAATTAGGTTAGAGAGTAAGCAGTTTTCAGGAGACAGTTTGGTAGACAAGTTTTAGGCATTTAGTATTTTCCCTTTCCTAGTTTTTACGTTTTTCTCTGAAGACTGTTCCATTGCTTCCTTCTTCCATTGGACTCAGATTTGATGGCCATGGAGGAGTAGAACTTTTATAACCCAGCTAGACTACTGATGGAATACAGTTTGGTTTTGAGATCTGTACTTAATTGAATTCAGTTAATGCGATTCTTTTCATCTTTGGATTTCTATCTTTCTTTGATTTGTGTTTGGATTAATAGAGATTTCTTTTATTTATATGGATTTGAGGTATGACATAGAATCTAGGTTGATCAATCTTCTTTCTACTACATAAATCCAGAGATTAAACAACTAATTGATGTTCAGTTTTAGGTTAAGCAACTAATTACGTATTATATGCGATAACAAGGATTAGTGATTTATGTGGTTAAACCAGATTCTAAATGATAATTTAGAAGGGACACTTAGGTATAAAGCAGAGATTTCATTTATAACTAAAATCAATTAGCATGCATTACTCATGTTCGATCTAGGATAAACCAAACCAATTCCTGATGGATGTCTAGCTAGGTTGCGTTTTAATCAACTAATTTAATCCCCGTTTAATTCTGCAATTTATATTTATACTCTATGATTCAAAATCCCCCAATTACTACACTTGAAATTATTAATTAGTCATTGCTTTCCTTGAGAGACTTCTCGGATCAGCCCTATATTGCATTCTGTTTAGGGGATTCGGTTTTAATTTATTGGAACACGACAATTTTGATCAAATTTTGGCACTGTTGCCTGGGAATATCAATGTTAGTTGATAATTTCAAGTCCCTTGTGTGAATTCTTGTGTTTTGGTTCCAGTTTTTCCCTTTTTTGCCAGTGTTTTGGCTTGAATTAGGGTTCTGCGGTTAGAGAATTTTGTACTTATTTTTTTGCTCTGATTAACCTGAAACTTGGTCAGTTTAAGGAAAATGGGTCAATGATCAAAACACATAATATTTTATGTGGTTTTCATTTTTAAGCTAAATTGCACCGTTTAGATCACTTTTCTAATTTTTTTTAATATTTTTTATTTCATTTTTGAGTTCTATTTTCATCTAGCTTTCATTCTGTAGTGGTCTCATAATTTTTAAAAATGTTTAGATACTTCAACTAGCTTTATTTTGTTGTCCTTTTATGTGGTTTTGTGTGTTTTGATTTTCGACCATTTTCTGTGTGTTTTAGTATTCGGCCATTTTTGTGCATGGTGCATGACTAGATCTTCTCATTTAGAATTACTTGAACTTGATTTTGAGATTGAGAGAACAATGCATACACGTGCTAAAGCACAGAGAGCTACTGATCATATAGAGCATACTATGGCTGACAATAACATAGATCCATATGTTAATCCTGTGCTCATTCCTGTGGGTAATTCTGCTAATAATAGGGCTGGAAATAATATGCATGCTAGAGCTAGAACTCTTAAGAAACTTGCTGCCCCAGATGTGACATACCAACCCTTAGGTATTCAATACCCTGAGATAGATGCTGCCTTTGAACTTAAGTTTGGACTAATACACTTGTTGCCTAGATTTTATGGCCTTACAGGTGAGGACCCTCATAGACACTTGAAGGAGTTTCTTGTGGTATGCTCAACCATGAAACCACAAGGCATTCTAGAGGAACACATCAAACTCAGGGCGTTTCCATTCTCATTAGCAGATGTGGCTAAGGATTAGTTGTACTATCTTCCTTCAGGTTCTATCACATCTTGGAGTGACATGAAGCAGCTGTTGCTAGAGAAATTCTTTCCTGCCTCCAGAACTCCAGTTGTCCAAAAAGATATTTGTGGCATTAGGCAAATGGCAGGAGAGACACTCTATGAGTACTGGGAGAGATTCAAGAAGTTGTGTGCTAGTTGCCCTCATCACCAGATTAGTGATCAATTGCTCATTCAATATTTCTATGAGGGATTACTGTCTTTGGAAAGAAATATGATAGATGCAGTCAGTAGAGGTGCATTAGTGGACAAGACTCCAGCTGCAGCTAGAGAACTCATAGCCAACATGGCTGCCAATTCTCAGCAATTTGGCATTAGAATACCACCTGGCAGAGGAGTTAATGAAGCTCAAGTGTCATATGCAGACCAAAATAGGATGGAGCATAGGTTGGATGACTTAACTTCCCTTGTTAGACAGTTAGCAATAGGCCAACATCAACAACCAGCCAGGGCAACCAATCTGACTCTGTGACATTTGTGCTTGTTCTTTCCATCCTACTGATACTTGTCCTACCCTTTAAGAGGATGCTTCTGTTCTTTCTAACCAAACAACAGCTGCAACCAACTTTTTTCCCAACAAGCCTCAGTATTCTTAATCTCAGTACTACCAGTCCAATCAACCCAGAAATGACCCTTTCTCTAGTACTTATAATCCTAGTTGAAGAGACCATCCGAACCTAAGATATGGTAACATGCAGCCATAACAGCAACATAATTCCCGCCTTTCCAGTTATACCAAAATAGACCACCAGGATTCCAAAATAGACCACCATTCCAACATGCCAAACAGCAAGCCACCACCTCTAGCCAATCCGAACCCACCCTAGAGGAGCTCATTGAGCAGTTAGCAGCCAGTAACCTCCAATTCTAGCAGAGCACTAGAGCTACCATACAAAATTTGGAGACTCAAATTGGCCAACTAGCTTCGTCAATTAGCCAACTGTAAGTGCAAGGTTCTGGCCAACTTCCCTCACAGACCATTCCCAATCCAAAGGGGAACATGAGTGCCATCATGCTTAGGAGTGGTAAGCCAATTCCAGACCATGCAGCCACACCTTCCAGTAGTAGTCAGAGTAAACTGAATGTGTCGAATAAGCCAATTTCTGACCCTGCAAGCAGTCCTACTCCAGAGATGTCACAACAATAGAAGAATACTCATTTTGTCCCTTTGCCTTTACCACAGAGAGCTATTCAGTCCAGAAAATTGAATGAGACAGAAAAAGAGAAAGAGCTTCTGGAGACTTTTAGAAGAGTTGAAATCAACATCCTACTGTTAGAGTCAATCAAGCAGATTTCAAAGTATACAAAATTCTTGAAGGAGCTGTGCACTCATAAGAGGAAGTTAAAGGGCAATGAACGAATCAGTATGAGCCAGAATGTTTCTGCCTTAACCTATGTCTCAGAAGTGTCAAGATCCTAGAACTTTCACTATACCCTTTGTCATTGGAAACTGCAAATTTGAGGATGTTATGTTAGACCTTGGTGCTTCTATAAATGTTATGCCAAAGTCAGTATTCCAGTCACTTGGACTCGGACCTTTGTAATAAACAGAAGTGGTCATTCAACTGGCCAATAGAAGTAATGCTTACCCTGCTGGCCTAATTGAAGATGTGCTAGTTAGAGTCAATGAGTTAATCTTTCCAACAGATTTCTACATTCTAGACATGGAGGGAGAATCCACAAGTAGCAGAACTCCACTCATTCTTAGGAGACCTTTCCTCAAGACTGCCAGACCCAAGATAGATGTGCATGCAGGAACCCTTTTTCCATGGAGTTTGGTGATAGTATTGTTCAGTTTAATATCCTTGATGCCATGAAATATCCCATGGAAGACCATTATCTTTACTGCATTGATATTATTGATGAGTTGGTCGATGAGGTTTATGATAACTTTCCCTCTGAATTTCCTGACTTCCTACTTTTTGATGATTCATTATGTTGTACTTATGATGATGATTCTGCTTACTCTGCGTGTTTTGAAATTGCTTTATTCCTAGCGAGTGACGATTCTGTCATAGAGGCAGCAATAGTTGATGATGAGGCTGCAGTGGTACTTGATGCTGAGTATGCAGAGCTTGGTGCAATAGAGGCAGCAACCACACCCTTACTTCCTTCCATAGTGCAACCACCCAAATTGGAGCTTAAACCTCTCCTTGAGCACTTGAAGTATGCATTTTTAGAGGAGAAAGAGTAGCTACCAGTTATCATAGCCCAGCATCTTCAACCTACCCAAGAAGAATAATTGTTGCAAATTCTGAGGCAGCACAAGAAGGTCATTGGGTGGATACTCGCAAATATACCTAGCATTAGTCCTTCTACTTGCATG
>QAOA01001497.1:114109-182636 GCA_003255065.1 Cercis canadensis
CAGAACTCAAGATATGCCTGAAACACAGAGACAGCAAATAATGCCCAGTATTGCTGGAAATTGCAATTAAGCATAAATGGATCCTAAGTCATGAAATGAGGTCTAAGTCTATGCAATTCAGCCCAAAAGAGGTTTAAAAGACTAAGTATGAGGAATAACTATTGTATAAAAAGTGTGTTCATCAACAAAATTTTACTTGAAAAAGATGCTAAGTTAGTGAGGCAGCTACAGAGGAGACTCAACCCCTTGATTCTGGATGTAGTTAAAAATGACATAACCAAGCTTCTTCAAGCTGGTATCATCTATCCAATCTCAGACAGTAAATGGGTGAGTCCAGTGCAAAGTCGTCCCAAAGAAGTCAGGAGTGACATTGGTGAAGAACCAGCATAATGAACTCATTCCCACTCGAGTCCAGAATAGCTAGAGGGTTTGTATCGATTACAGACTGCTCAATCAAGCTACCCATAAAGATCATTACCCCCTGCCCTTCATTGATCAGATGTTGGAGCAGCTAGTAGGGAAATCTCATTATTGTTTTCTGGATGGGTTTGTTGGTTACTTTCAAATACACATAGCCCCAAAAGATTAGGAGAAGACCACATTCCCATGCCCATTTGGCATTTTTTGCATATCGAAGGATGCCTTTCGATTCTTGCAATGCTCCAGGTACCTTCTAACGTTTCATGATTAGTATCCTTTCTGATTTTATAGAGAACTATATAGAGGTATTCATGAATGATTTCACTGTACACGGTTCTTCATTTGATGACTGTTTGGGTAGTTTATCTAGAGTATTACATAAGTGCATTGAAACTAATATTGTTCTGAATTTTGAAAAATGTCATTTTATAGTAGAACAAGGTATAGTTTTAGGACATGTAGTCTCTAGCAAGGGTATAGAGGTAGATCCAACCAAGATAGATGTTATTTCTTCTTTACCTTACCCTGTATGTATGCGTGAAATTCGTTCTTTTCTTGGTCATGTAGGATTCTACCGGCGTTTCATCCGCGATTTTAGCACAAATGTCATCCCGCTGTCCAACCTCCTACAAAAGGATGTGGAGTTTCTGTTTGACCATAAATGCAAGGAAGCATTTGATCGGCTGAAGCAAGCCTTGACGAGTACTCCTATCATACAACCATCTGATTGGACGCTTCCTTTTGAGCTTATGTGTGACACGTCTAATTATGCCTTGGGAGTTATTTTGGTGTAGAGAGTAGCCAAAGTTTCCCATGTGATTTATTATGCTTCGAAGACTTTGGATGCTGCTCAAGCAAACTACACAACTACGGAAAAAGAACTTTTAGCTATTGTATTTGCATTAGATAAGTTCAGATCATACTTGTTAGATTCTAAGGTTGTGCTATTTTCTGATCATGTAGCTCTTAAGTTTCTTTTGAAGAAACCTGACTCCAAGCCATGATTGATTCGGTGGATGTTATTGCTCTAGGAGTTTGATATAGAGATAAGAGATAAGAATGGAGCTGAGAACCTGGTGGCTGATCACTTGAGTAGAATTGAAAGAGATTCTGATTCCTTTCCCATTCAGGATTCATTTCCAGATGAGCAGCTTTTAGGGCTGCATGGTGAGTTTCCTTGGTATGCTAATCTTGTTAATTATTTGGTTGCTCATGTCTTGCCCTCACACTTCATACGCGCACAAATAGATAAATTAAAAAGTGAGGCTAAATATTATGTGTAGGATGACCCTTATTTGTGGAGATTTTGTAGTGACCAGATAATTAGGAGATGTGTGCCTAATCATGAGTTCCATTCTGTGCTTACTTTCTGTCATTCCTATGCTTGTAGAGGTCATTTTGGTCCTTAGAGAACAGCTAAGAAAGTCTTAGATGTTGATTTATATTGGTCCACCCTATTTCATGACGCCTATGTGTTTTGTAATTCTTGTGAGCAATGTTAAAAAGTAGGAAATATAACTCATAGGAATGAGATGCCCCAACAACCTTTGTTGTTTTGTGAGCTTTTTGATGTTAGGGTATTGATTTCATGGGTCCATTTCCTGTCTCATTTGGCTTTGTTTATATTTTAGTGGCTGTCGATTATGTTTCCAAATGGGTGGAGGTCATTCCCACTAGGACTGATGACTTTCATGTTGTTGTAGATTTTGTCAAATCACATATCTTTTGCAGGTTTGACATACCTAGAGCAATCATTAGTGATCAAGGGTCCTACTTCTGCAACAGACACATGAAAGCCTTGTTGAGTAAGTATGGGGTTTTCCACAAGACTTCAACTCCTTACCACCCTTAGACGAATGGTTAAGTCGAGGTCTCTAATCGAGAGATTAAGAGAATTCTGGAGAAAATAGTGAGGCCAGATAGGAAGGACTTGAGTAAGCGTTTGCAGGATGCTTTATGGGCTTATCGGACTACCTACAAGACACATATAGGCATGTCGCCTTACAGGTTTGTCTTTGGCAAGACATGTCATTTACCAGTAGAGCTAGAGCATCGAGCTTATTGGGCAGTTAAGGCTTGTAACCTAGACATAGGTCTCGCCGAAGTCGAGAGAAGATTATAACTTCAAGAGTTAAAGGAGCTCTGTCTATAGCTCTATGAGAACTCCCGGATTTACAAGGAAAAGATGAAGGCATTTCATGACAAGTTGATCCTTCGGAAAGAATTCCAAGTGGGGGAGAAAGTGCTCCTATACAACTCTCGCCTTAAGTTATGGCTGGGTAAATTGAGATCCCGATGGGAGGGCCATTTTATTGTCACTAACATTGTTTCTTATGGTACAGTTGAAATTCAATAAGTGACTACGGGGAGGACCTTCAAAGTCAATGGCCATCAACTTAAGCAATTTAATGATGGAGCTAAAGAGAGTTTGGCTGAAGATGTGGCTTTGTGTGATGTTGTTTATCCACCTTTAGGGGAGTTAATTTCAGTTTCTATCCTTGTTTTTATTTGTTTTAAATTCTATTTTTTGTTTTTATTTTCTGCTTATGTTTTTAATTTTTGTTGCTACTTTTATTTCTGTCTCTGTTTTCTATTTTTTGTTTCTATTTTTAATTCTTGTTTCTGTTTCTCTTTTTTGTTTTTGTTTTTATTTTCTGTTTTCTGTTTAAAATTTTGGTTGTGTTTTAAAATTCTGTTTTACTATTTTTCTTCTCTTTATGCATGTTCTTCTACCTTTCCTTTTTGCATTTTCAATAGCACTTTGAGAATTCTAGAGTTGTGAGCTTGAAGTAATTATAATTTTGAGGTTTCTAGCATAATTGAATAAGTTTCTTGCATCTTTTATTTAGCTAATTTGGTGATAGAAATTGATTTGATGGATTGATTTTGATAGTGCATACCTAGTGAGTTGTTGAGCCTATTGTCATTCTCTATTTCTTTCTTGTGTGCATTACTCTCATGTTGTTTGTCATTCTAGAACTTGTTTTACTTCTTTTTGAGACTACATTGTCATATGCATGCATGAATGTGATGAAGGTCATATTTTCTTGTTTTTAGCTAGCTAGTCAAATATCCTTCCTAACATCTTTTCCCTTGTTTTCCCCATTGAGCCTAAATTTTCCCATTCTTTCATTTAGCTCATTGCAAACCTTTCCTGTAAAACCATGTGTTTACCAACCTTAGGGAGCATGAAAGCATTTGTTGATTTCTTGATGAGTTCTTAATTGTCCGGGATGGACAAAGTTCTAAGTGTGGAGGGGATTTATGCAAATTGAAAGGAAAATTGGCTATGTGAATTGAAAAGAAAAAGTGAGCCAAAAGTCAAAGAAAAGAAAAGAAAAAAAAATTCTGTTAAAAAAAAACATAAAAGAAAGAAAAAAAAAAAGAAATGCAAAGAAAAGAGAATAAAAGTAATGGGTTGCCTTCCAAAGAAGAAGAAGTGTGCATAGAAAGTTGAATAGAATTTTTGTGAGCTTATTGTTGTTTTGACTCATCATTCCCAATGTCTTCATGCTTTCTTGGGTTTTAACTTGTCATATCATTTTATCTATTTCATTCTTTCCTTCTCCTTGGCCCCATTACAACCTTCAATAAAGTCCTTCTAATTTGTGTATGCATGTGTTTTGATTAGTGGAGATTAGAACATAAGCAAGTCTATGGTAGTGCAAATTTTCATGAGTTGATCTAAGTAAAACACTTACCCCTTAAACACTTGAGGGATTGATAGGGTATCTTGTGAGGCTTTATCTTTCTTAGTCTATTTAATTCTATTGAAATTACCATGCTTGTTATTTGAAAGTGCAAGAACTAAATTCATGAGTGTCTTCATTCTTTTAAGTTTTGATTGTTCTTCTTGCTTACTCAATTTTTGCAGTCTTCAAAGTGTTGTTTGAGAATGATCCCTTAGTTGTTTTCCCTCCTTCCTAGTTTTACTTCTACTTTTCCTAGGACGTGCAAAAGATAAGTGTGGGGGGATTTGATGAAGAGTACTTTTATATGATATTTGATATTTATTTCATAATTTTTTTCATCCTCTTTTATGCTTAATTTCATAACTTAGGCCTTATTCTATGATTTGGGTTCCACGTAGGATTTAGGGTTTTTATTCTTTAGCACTGTCATTTTGACTCTGTCTCTGTAATTTTGGCATATCTTGAGTTCCCTATCTCTAAAAATTGTGATTTTAATCTTGTAAGAAAGCTAAGACATAGAGCTACAACTCTTATGAAGACCATATTTCCATCTGGAGGTGTCTTAGGGATGCCTTGACCTATCAAAGTTAGCACTTGGACTACTGGTCCGAGCCCAGTAATTTGGGCCCAATTTCCTATTCTGAAATCCTAATCATGCAAGGGAGAGCTCTTTTTGAACCTAAGAAGCAAGCCTATACACAGGGGCAGATTAGTCTTTAGTCTTAGGCGGTTATAAATTCCAAAAATTAGGTTAGAGAGTAAGCAGTTTTTAGGAGATAATTTCCTAGACAAGTTTTAGACATTAAGTATTTTCCCTTTCCTAGTTTTTACGTTTTTCTCTGAAAACTGTTCCATTGCTTCCTTCTTTCATTGGACTCAGATTTGATGGTCATGGAGGAGTAGAACTTCTGTAACCGAGCTAGACTACTGATGGAATACGGTTTGATTTTGAGATCTGTACTTAATTGAATTCAGTTAATGCGATTTTTTCATCTTTGGATTTCTGTCTTTCTTTGATTTGCGTTTAGATTAATAGAGATTTTTGTTATCCATATGGATCTGAGGTATGGCATAGAATCTAGGCTGATCAATCTTCTTTCTACTACATAAATCCAGAGATTAAACAACTATTTGATGTTCGGTTTTAGGTTAAGCAACTAATTACGTATTCTATGCAATAACAAGGATTAGTGATTTATGTGGTTAAACCAAATTCTGAATGATAATTCAGTAGGGACACTTAGGTATAAGGCAAAGATTTCGTTTATAACTAAAATCAATTAGCATGCATTCCTCATGTTCGGTCTAGGATAAACTAATTCCTAATGGATGTCTAGCTAGGTTGCGTTTTAATCAATTGATTTAATCCTCGTTTAATTCTACAATTTATATTTATAATCTGTGATTCAAAATCCCCCAGTTACTACACTTTAAATTATTAATTAGCCATTGCATTCCTTGAGAGACTTCTTGGATCAGCCCTATATTACATTTTGTTTAGGGGATTCGGTTTTAATTTGTTGGAACACGACAATTCCGATCAAAAAGTACTTAAAATTTTGTACATTATGTATTTCTAATTTACTTCTACATCCAAGTCCAAATTATTTATTTAGTATTTTTTCTTCTGCCCAGATCTTCCGCCCAGATCTTCCCCTGAAAAGAAGCAATTTTCTTATTTTCGTGTGATTTGAGTCAAAAGTTAGGCTGATATAGCATTTAATTAGGAGTGGACATACATAATGGATATATGCTATCTAAATGTTTCTATCTATAAAAAATTTAGTGTTGATAGTGTCATATTTCTTACTTCTTGTTTTGTCAGTTTTGGGTTTGATATATGCTCAAGGAGATGTAGATATAGCTAAAGTGGGAACCATCTCTAGTGGGCTTGGTTGGTGAACAGCTGAGGCACTTTAGGCAAGCTGGCAGGACAACAAAGAGGGCTTGGGCTCAAAGCCAAGGGAGATGGATGTTGAGGTCCAAAGTGTCCAGTCGTGGTTGAGTCAATGGGCGGGAGGTCAGTAGCACTTGTTCTAACGGGTGAGCTATTTATCTTAAGTTGGTAGCATTTATAGTGGTTCTGGGCATCTTGAAGGTCTTAGGATTCATTAATGAAGAAGATAATAGGAAATGATTATGGAGTTAAGGCTCTTGATTGGGTAGGAAGTGGTTGTTTAATGGTGCATGAGAATAATTTATGGCTAAAGGCAGCTATGGCAGAAGAACATTCAATGAAGTGTTCTTGAACATTCTTCAATGAAGTTATGAAAATGGCAGAGTTTCTAGGTTTTCAAGTTTTGAAGGACCTTGCCTTTAATACTTAGAAGGAGGTATTTACAGTGGAAATAGTGGAGTGTTGCTGGAGGTGTTTCTTGAGAAGATGGACTTAGCATTTAATGTTGGGTATGGTCAGCTGAAGTGGTGTGGCTTATGATGAGGCGTAATGGCAGTTTCAGGAGTTTTAGGGCGTTGGTCAGAGGTAGAGCTCATGGCCAAATGGTTTGTACAGAGGTTATTGTCCAATGTGGTTTGGAAGTATAATGGGTGTAGAAGGGCAGGTCGAAAAAGTGGTCTAGTTCTAGAAATGTATGGGCTGATCAGGTCAGTTTGGTGGCTAAAGGTCACGTGGATCAACTACTTTTCTAAGGTCAAAGATGTTATCAAATCAGTTAGCAAAATGTGGGTGAGAGAGAGAAATGAGGCATGCTATAGTCATTCTCCTAGTTATAGGTCCCATGACCTTTTTATCAGTTGTTTTATCAGTTTTTTGGTTCATTAATCACAAAGGATATGCAATACAATTTTATTGGATTAGCTCTTATGGATTTGGTGGATGAACGACTAAGGCACATTGGAAGCTTAATACGAAAACAAAAGGGTTTGGGCTTGAAGCCCAGGGAGATGGGTCTTAAGGCCCATTAATCTCCAGCCGTGTTTAAGTATAACCTTGTAGGGGGAGTCTTGTTACTCTTTTTTCTAGCTGATGGACAGTGACGGTGGATTTAGTGTCTTGAGGAGGTGGTTTGTGGCAGTCGAAGGTGTATTAATGGAGGACTAGTCCATTAATTGTGAAATGATAAAAATATTCAAGAACATTATCATAGAAAAGTGAAGTGCTTTTAAGGAAGAAAAGAATGTTGGGTTTTAAGGTTGTTAAGTGCTCTAAGGATTAAGACTTGTAGAACATTCAATGAGGATGTTCTTCTGGTTGTTGGTGTTTGAGTGATGGAGTTTTGAAAATGCTAACTCTTAGGATGAAAATATTTGGTTCTACTATGTTTAATGGAGGTATTTATGATGGAGAGGGGTGAAACTTATAGAAGATGAACATTAAAGATTTGGTCAAGGTGGTAGTTTTAGGCATTAAATGCTAAACATAGGGGTTGCAGTAAGGATTTCAGATTTTTGCTTATGGACATTTAATGTTAAGCAGAAGAGCTAAAACAAGGGTGAAGGTTTTTGCTTAAGGCTCCTGATGCTTTATCCTAGGCATTTAATATAATGATGAAGGGTTTTTTGGAGGTTTGAGGGTGGCGCATATGGCTTCTCTAGGTGAGACCTATTCTTCTAGCAAGTCTAATTCTGCTAGCATATTTGAGTCATTTTTGTCAACTTCAAAATGATGTCTTCTCCAACTTGGCTAACCAACTTCTACTGGAATCATTGCTTCTTCATCATACATGAGCTTGTATGGGGATTCTCCCATGGCAGATTGAGGGGTGGTTCGGTAAGCCTAAAGAACACGACTTAGTTCATCGATCCAGTATTTCTTTGTCTTGTCTAATATTTTCTTCAACCTTGGGAGTATTACCCGATTTGCCGCTTCTACTTGACCATTGGCCTGTGGGTGTTCTTGATAACACATTATTTTATACTATTTGTTTCTCTTATACTTAGTCTTTTAGTGTGTGTTTCTAGTGATTTTTATGGCTTTTAAACATGTTTTGTAGATTTGGACTTGTTGGTGCTTGTAGATTTTAATTGCTTAATTGTTAAATTCTGGCACTGCTTACGTTTTTCACCATATCGTTTGCTACAGATGTCCGATTGATGTGATTCTAGTTTCGTTGGAAAGCTGACAGAAAATTCCACATTTCATATGAAGAGCCCAGAAGCTAATTCTTGCGTCTGGACAACTGAAATTCGCGTGCAAGCAGTCCAGATTTTCTGCTCCGCCCAGCACTCCGCCCAGCATTGACTGATTCCTTTCCTTAGGGCTGCCTATTGGACCAGAGCATGTTTATTTGGGCCAACATCTGCTTTTTGGGCCAGCACACATGACACTAGGGCTTGATCATGTTTTTACCATTAATAATTTAGGAAACTAGGTTTATTTTGTAATTAGGAAACCATTAGGAAACCTAGAGGAGGCAGCCAACTAGTATATATTCTCAAGTTGTTGAGGCAAATCATAGACACAATCAGAAGAGACACGAAATTCCTTGAGCTGCTGCTGCCTCCTTTGCTTAGTTCGTTTTTCCCCTTTGCTTTGTGTTCAAGTCTTCCCTGGAAGGCTAAGTTCGTTTGTAATCAATTCAAGAGGAGCCAAACTTGACAATCCAGAGTTCCTGTGCTTCAACCGGGTTTGATTTATTTTAACTTAAATTACTGCTTCTCCCCTTCTTCATGTGATTGAATGGTACTTTGATTCCATGAGTTGTATGAATTTAAATCGGTTGATTAGATTCATAACAGTAATCAGATTGATAATCATACTTTAAAGGTCTTTAATATATGGTTAACTTGGATAATTCGGTTATTAAATTAATCTGGATTTAGTGATATAGAGCGGTTGCCTAGAGTCTTAATTCCATGATTAATTGAATCCTGATTGGTAAATCAGTAGGAATTCTAAGTGTTATTGTTAGGGGTTCCAGGTAACACTTAACCAAGAATTAAATCAGATCTAGGTTATCTTTAGTGAACAAGGATGGATTAGAGTTTGGTTGCCTGCTTGAGTTGATTGCGTTTTCTCTTATTTGATAAATTCAGTTTACTGCTTTCTTAATTCTTAGTATATTGCATTCAACACAAAACCCCCCTTATTATGTTCTTGCTTAAGTTCTTGAAAGATTAGTTGTTCTGGTGAATCCTTGGGAGACGACACTGGTTGCATCCTATACTACAATTTAGTTGCAATTAGTAGTTTAATTTTGTACGGTTCGGCACCCGTCAGTTCTACCGAGGTATAATGAAATTGGATGTTTAGGTTTTCACACATAGCTCGAAAGTTCTTGTTTGTAAATTGGGTTCCATTATTAGTCGTTATTGAGAACGGTATTCTAAACCTGCAATAATATATGTTAAGATTCAGGGAATTCATATAAAAAAACAAAATTTAAAGCTTGGGTTTAAACCTGTAAACAATAGCCTGCCATAGGAATTTTTCAGCTTGTTTTGCGGTAATTGTTGCCAACAATTCTACTTCAATCCACTTAAGTGAAATAGTCTATAGTGACTATTAGATATTTCTTTTAACCAATAGTTGTTGGAAATGGTCCGAGCAAGTCTATTCCCCACCTGGCGAAGGGCCATGTAGCTTCTGACAAATGCAATTTTGTTGGGGGAGCTATGTGCTTGGGGGAGTATCACTGGCATTTGTCACACTTTTGTACGAAGTTACTAAAAACTGTTCGTATAGTTGACCGATAATATCCCGCAACGAGAACTTTTTTGGCAAGTGTCCTTGCTCCTATATGACTCCCACATATGCCTTCGTGTACTTCTTGCAACACATACTCCGCTTCTTCCTTATCCAAACATTTCAACATGGGCACAGAGAATCCTTTTTTGTACAGTTGTCTCGCCTTTAAATAATATTTGTTCACCATTCTTGTTAAGCTTCCCGCCTCACTTTTATTCTTAGGTAATTTCCCGGAATGGAGGTACTTGATTATGGGCGTCATCAATGATGCGTCAACTTTGTCATTGACCATTATCTCTTCCTCTATGCTAGGGTGTTTCTTCGTTTCTTGAATTACTGTCTTGTTGTTCACTATTTTTCCTGTACTGGTTACCTTAGAAAGTATATCTGCTTTTTCGTTGTTCTCTCTTGGAGTTTATGTCATTTCGAAGTAGCTAAACTAGGCAATTAAGTTCTTGATTATGTTCAAGTACCTCATCATCTTCTCATCCTTAGCATTGTAATCTCCTTTGTCTTGGCTCGTGACAAGCTAATAGTCACTTAATACTTTTATCATGTCTGCTCCCATTTCCTTTGCCAACCGTAGCCCTGCTATCAGTGCTTCATATTTAGCTTGATTGTTCGAGGCTTTAAATTCAAACCTTAAAGTTTGTTCTACTTCAAGGCCGTAAGGGCTTTTTAGTATGATTCCTGCTCCGCTTCCTTTAACGTTGGATGATCCATAAACATGGGTGAACCAACTTGCATGTGTTTCCATTATATCCTCTTCGGAGGATCGAGTCATTTATGCTACAAAATCTACAAGGACTTGAGCTTTCATCGCCCCTCTTGGTTCAAATTGTAATGCATATTCTGATAGTTCTACCAACCATGCCACCATTCGACCGGTAAAATCTGATTTTTGTAACACTTGTCTAAGCGGGGCATCTGTTTGTACAATGACTTGGTGATTCTAAAAGTATGGTCTTAGTCGTTTTGAGGCGGTTAAGAGTGCAAAGGCTAACTTTTCAATTTTCTGATAGCAAATTTCCACTCCTTGTAGAGTTTTTCTTGTGTAGTATACCGGCCTTTGGATTCCTTTATCTTCTCTGACTAAGACTGAACTTGTTGCTTGATTCGTAAAAGAGTGGTAAATGTATAGAGATTTCCTCGTAATAGGTTTAGACAATAATAGGGGTGTAGAAAGGTAATGCTTCATTTGATTAAAGGAATTTTGGCACTCATCGTCCCAAGTAAAATTTTTAATTTGCTTTAAGCTTTTAAAGAAGGGTAAAGATTTATCTTTTGACCTGCTCATGAAACGGGCGAGGGCTGCAATCTTTCCTACGAGTCTCTGAACATCTTTCACAGACTTGGGTTGTGTGATAACACATTATTTTATACTATTTGTTTCTCTTATACTTAGTCTTTTAGTGTGTGTTTCTAGTGAATTTTATGGCTTTTAGACATATTTTGGAGATTTGGACTTGTTGGTGCTTGTAGATTTTAATTGCTTAACTGTTAAATTCTGGCACTACTTACATTTTTCACCATATCTTTTGCTATAGATGTCCGATTGATGTGATTCTAGTTTCGTTGGAAAGCTGACAGAAAATTCCACATTTCATATGAAGAGCCCAGAAGCTGATTCTCGCGTCTGGACAACTGAAATTCGCGTGCAAGCAGTCCAGATTTTCTGCTCCGCCCAGCACTCCGCCCAGCATTGACTGATTTCTTTCCTTAGGGCTGCCTATTGGACCAGAGCATGTTTATTTGGGCCAACATCTGCTTTTTGGGCCAGCACACATGACACTAGGGCTTGATCATGTTTTTACCATTAATAATTTAGGAAACTAGGTTTATTTTGTAATTAGGAAACCATTAGGAAACCTAGAGGAGGCAGCCAGCTAGTATATATTCTCAAGTTGTTGAGGCAAATAAACACAACCAGAGAGATACGAAATTCCTTGAGCTGCTGCTGCCTCCTTTGCTTAGTTCGTTTTTCCCCTTTGCTTTGTGTTCAAGTCTTCCATGGAAGGCTAAGTTCGTTTGTAATCAATTCAAGAGGAGCCAAACTTGACAATCCAGAGTTCCTGTGCTTCAACCGGGTTTGATTTAATTTAATTTGAATTACTGCTTCTCCCCTTCTTCATGTGATTGAATGGTACTTTGATTCCATGAGTTGTATGAATTTAAATCGGTTGATTAGATTCATAACAGTAATCAGATTGATAATCATACTTTAAAGGTCTTTAATATATGGTTAACTTGGATAATTCGGTTATTAAATTAATCTGGATTTAGTGATATAGAGCGGTTGCCTAGAGTCTTAATTCCATGATTAATTGAATCCTGATTGGTAAATCAGTAGGAATTCTAAGTGTTATTGTTAGGGGTTCCAGGTAACACTTAACCAAGAATTAAATCAGATCTAGGTTATCTTTAGTGAACAAGGATGGATTAGAGTTTGGTTGCCTGCTTGAGTTGATTGCGTTTTCTCTTATTTGATAAATTCAATTTACTGCTTTCTTAATTCTTAGTATATTGCATTCAACACAAAACCCCCCCTTATTCTGTTCTTGCTTAAGTTCTTAAAAGATTAGTTGTTCTGGTGAATCCTTGGGAGACGACACTGGTTGCATCCTATACTACAATTTAGTTGCAATTAGTAGTTTAATTTTGTACGGTTCGGCACCCGTCATTGTGGCATTTCTATTATGTCTCAGCGTTTTCCGAGGTTAGCCTTAATCCCTCTGTGGCTGATCATATATCTGAGGAACTTCCTTGCTTCTATCCCGAAGGCACATTTGTTCGAGTTAAGTCCCATGCTATATTTCTTTAACTCCTGAAAGATTTCTTTTAAATCGGTCCAATGGTCACCTCCTTCTGCTATTTTTGCCAACATGTCATCTACATAGACTTCCACATTTCTACCGATCTGTTGTTCGAACACCTTGTTCACCAACCTCTAATAGGTAGCCCCGACATTTTTCAGGCCGAAAGGCATCACCTTGTTGCAATAATTCCCGTCATCTGTAATAAATGCAATTTTTTCTTCGTCATCTAGAGACATTTTGATTTGATTGTAACCAGAGTAAGCATCTATGAAAGTCAATATTTTGTATCCCGATGCCCCATTTACTAGTTTGTCTATGTTAGGAAGGGGGTAAGAATCTCTAGGACACACCTTATTGAGGTTAGTGAAGTCTACACACATTTTGCACTTCTCATTATGCTTCTTTACTAAGATAACGTTTGAAAGCCAAGTAGTGTACGTCACCTCCCTTATGAATCCTGCCTCCAACAACTTTTTTACTTACTTTTTTATGGTTTGTTGTCTTTCTGGTCTGAAAGTTCGCTTCTTTTGTGTTACCAAACGGGCACTCGGATAAATACCAAGTTTATGTGATATGAAGTTAGGGTCTATCCCTGGCATGTCTGCGGCTAACCAGGCAAATAAGTTTGAAAACTCAGTGAGTATCTCGGTTAGTTCTTTTCTTGATTCCTCTATCAACTAGCACGTCACCCGTATTTTTGTGTTTGTTCTTAACCCAATTTCTACTTCCACCAAGGTCCCCTCCGGTTCTAGTCTTGTTTCTACTAAATCTTCTCTCACATCTAACTCAGTATACATAACATTGTGGGGTGTGCTTGCTCTTGACTTACTTGCCACATGTTCTTCAATTCTCAAACTCACACTATAACATTTTCTTGAGGCTTCTTGCAGGGCTCGAACCACACCCAGCCGACCTTTTTTGGTGGGGAACTTCATTGTAAAGTGTGGTGTAGACACTATTGCTCTTGCTTTATTGAGTGTAGGTCTCCTGAGGAGTGCAGTATATGCTAACTCACAGTCCATTATAAAAAATTTAACAGATAGGGAGACAGTATCGGGAGATTGACCTAAAGTTACCCACAATTTAACATATTCATTCACATGCACTCTTTTACCAGAGAATCCAACTAGGGTTCTCGAAAAGGATTGAATTTTGGAATCTGGAATTCCAAGGCCTTTGAACGTTTCATAGTACAGTATGTCAGCTTAACTTCCTTGATCGACCAGTACCCTTTGGACTTCCCAGTTAAAGATCATTGCCATAATTACTATAGGGTCATCGTGGTTTCGCTAAATGCCCTGATAGTCTTCTTTGCCAAAACTAATAATGGGTTCTCTTATTGGGCTTGTCATATTCATCACTGCTCTTTTGTATCTCTTTCTAGATGAAAAGGTGGGTCTTCCTCCAGCAAATCCTCCAGCTATTGTAGTTATAACACTTACTACTAGGTGTGGTTCTTCTCTCTGTTACCTTTGAGGTGGGGCGGGGGGGTTTTCGACCATGTTGGGCTTGTTATGGCAATCTTCTCGTTATCAGGGATCAGCTCCTTTCTCTTCTCCTAGTTTGATATTCTAGGTTCCTTCTTACATATTGTTTCTTAGGACCCTTAACCATGAATCTTGCCAGCTTGCCTCCCCTTATTAATTGTTCAATCTCATCTTTTAGATCAACACAGTCATTGGTGAGGTGACCAAATTCTCTATGATACGCACAGTACTTGCTATTGGTCGAGCTTGGGTGTTGAAATTTTGGTTGAGGCTTGGGTTGGTTGAGGAGGTCTGTCTGGTAGATCCCGCCCAATATTTTTCCTCTGCTTTGATTTAGGGGAGTATAGTTTTGGTATTTTCCTGGTGGCGGACCTCGTTGTTCCCCTCTTTTTCTCCTTTCCTATTTTCTTCCATATGACCCTCCTTGGTCTTTTTGAAAATCTTGTTGTAGGGTTTCATTTTTCTTTTTAGCAACATTTATCTCTTCCATTTTGATGTATTTGTTCGCTCTAGTTAATCAGTCATCGAGATTAAGAAGTGGTTTCTTAGCCAGAGAGGCAACAAATTCACTAGTTCGTAGTCCGACCATTATAGCATGGATAACAACATCTCCACTTAAGTTTCTTATCTGGATTGACTCTTTGGTAAATCTGGTTAAGTAGTCTTTGAGTAGTTCATTGGCTTCTTGCTTAAGATTTATAAGGGACGTAGAGGTTTTGAGATAGGAGCGGCTGGTTAAGAAGTGGGCCAAGAATTGAGAGGAGATATCACAGAAACTATTTATGAATCCTAGCTTGAGGAAGGAGAACCATAAAAGTGCTGCCAGAAATGCTCTGGACATAATCAGGTCTGGGGTGTCCGTGAGCAACATAGCTGATCGAAACAGAGTCAAGAGTACTTAGGGATCTGTGGTACCATCATATGCCTTAAAATGCATTGGGGGACAAAATTCTTGGGTATTGGAGTGCTCATTATGTGCATGGTAAATGTGTGTGATCCATTCCCTAAGTCACAAGGAATAGCAGGTCGATAACTATGATTTGGTGGGTAGCCTTGGGCGTAGCTTGCTCTAGGTTGGGGTGGGCGAGGTATGTCATTAAAAGGATCATATTGTGTGTAGCTAGCTTAAGGTGTATAGAGAGAGAGATGTGGGTAAATTGGTGGGAGGGGGTACCAATGTAGGCAAGGTTGGGCGGCCTCGGGTAAAAGTGGTTTGTTGGGTGATGAAAAAGTGATGGGGTTGAGGCTATTTCTGTCTCAATAGATTGGATAGGAACCTTTCATCGGTGCTACAACTCATATTTCAAAGCTGCTTCAAAGTGGAGAATATATTCCCCTAGTTGTTGAGGATATCATTCTCCTGGTTGTTATTGCTCTCCTATGGGGTAGGACTACGTTGTAGCCACCCACCTGGTGGAAGAGACACATAGGCGTTGTTTCGGGTGTTTACCATGACGAAAAAAAATGTGGGATCTAAATCGTTCCTGCAGACGACACGGATGTACCTGCAGTAAGCCAAGCTCGACAGTGAGCTGAGGATGACTCTCTGATGCTTAAGTTAGTATCAGTAGGTGATAAGATAGATAATCCAGTTTAGGTAGAATTCTGACAAGTTACCTTGTAGACTACATTCTTTGTGTATTTATAGTAATTGTGGAGCTGATTTGGTGGTGTCTTGTCTTGTTGAAGATGCGGCGCGTTGTCAACTAAATAGTGGGCTTGGGCTAGTCCTCATCACTTGCCCCCGAGATTTGAAGTTTGAAGAATGCAAAAGTGTAAAAAAGCTCATAATAATAATTAAATAACATACTTTAAATGGTTGTTTTGCTTGGATATAAATAATATATATTCTTATTTAATACATTATCTTGTCGTTTCCTTCTTTTTGGTAACGGGTCCCGCATGGGTATTCAACATGTGGTTAGGCAAGCTTTGCATGCAAGTTACACTTGGCGAGCTTGACCATGTGCATAGGCGAGCTACATTGCTACACTGGGTGAGCTTGACCATATGCAAGCTACACTGCTGTGCGAGCTACATTGGGTGAGCTATCTTTTATGCTTTGCTCAATCTTTTTTTTTTTTTCTATGAGTGTGTACATCTTGATATATTTGCTCCTGTTTTGCTATAACCATCTTAATATTTTGTAGAGGTTCACGTGCAAGGGCAAGAATTTTGCAGAGATTCCTTCAATGTGAAGATTATTTCGCTACAAAACACATATTCATTCAATGCAAAAATTTGTAGAGATTCGCTACAATTCTTCTGCTTTGCTTCATCAGAGATTTTTTTGCATCCTACTAAAATTTGTTTGCTTTTTGACAGAAAGTTTTTCGCTTCTTGCCAAGACTTTCATGACTTTTGACAAAGATTATTTCAAAGAGAAATTATGTCAAGGCTTTCATGAATTTTGACATAGATTCTTTCAAAGAGAAATGATTATTCCATTTACTCATTTCTTTATTGTTTTTTGTTTCCTTTATAAGCCTCTATTATTTCGATTGTGGCACTCATCTTCCATTCTTCAAAATATCTTTTTCTTTTTCTGAGGATTTTTGCTGCTCATACTTCCTCTCATTCTCTTCAAGCCAAATTTCCGATTGTTGTTTTCTTCCTCTTGCTTATATATTAAAGGTACCAGTATTTTCTTGTTCTTCTTTTTCTGTTGTTTTCCTTGGATTTGATTATGGCTTCGAATAGTGAGAGTTCCCAGAGTATGGGTTCTCAAAGTGAAGAGATGCTTAGCGAGACATCCTCGAGTCCAAGTATTGGTGATAATAATGAGGTTGTGACTGCTGGGTTTGGTAGGGAAACAAGTTCTAGTAGGCAAGGTAGGATATTTTCTCTTCATGAGTTTAAAACTTTAAGTTTTAAAATCAAAGCAGATGGTTTTTTTTATCCTCTTTACCAATATGGTTCATTTTTACTTGTAGAGAGTTGTGACTGAAGACATGAAGTGGACTGCTGGGTTAGTCCTTTAGGTGATATGAGAGAGTGGGAGAGTGGGTGGGTGAAGAGGTTCTTGATACTGGCTCATCCTACAGACATTTGGATGCAGTGATTGAGGATTTAGACGGCTTTGACAGTTAAAAAGAGAGAATTGGCTGTAAAGATTTTTGTTGATAGTACCCATCTCGTATGTGCTCCTCATGTTAGTGGCCGGTCCTCTTTTACCATGTACAATTATGTTATTAAACATGCATATATTTGTCTTCCCTTTACTCCCTTCCAAGTTTTTATCCTTTATTTCTTGAGAGTAGCTCCTTCTCAACTTCATCCCAACTCTTGGGGGTATATCCGAGCCTTTGAGATACTGTGTGACTACATGGGATTGGTTGCTTGCACTAGGTCTTTTATTTTTTTATTTTTTTAAGGTAGCTTCTCGCACTGGTACTTGGGTATCTTTGGGGGCAGTACGAGATATAAAATTTTTGCAACTGTTGACTTCTTCTACGAAGAGGTGGAAGAAGTTATTTTTTTGGACTCGCTTTAAGAGTAAGGATGGTACCACAACCTTTTATTGCAATGATAATGGTAAATTACTGTTTCCCTTCAATTGGTACAATAACGTCCGAACTCCTTCACCTCTAAAGCCATCAGATTGTTATGTTGCAATGCAACGTACTATTTGTGTCTTTTCTCACTTCATATCTTCTCCACTAAAAGTATCATATATCTCAGGTAGGTTTTTTTTTTCAGTTGGGTGAGGATGAACAGTGTTTCAGGGAGCCTCTTTTTTTTTGGTTTTTTTGCATCAACAAGTACTATGGAAGAAATGATTAAAGGTTTGAGCTTTCATGACATCATATACATATAAAGGTAATACTAATAGAATTTGGTTATGTAAACTAGTTATGTTTTTAAAAAAGAGCTCCATCCTTGACCGTAGGCGAGATTGAGGACAAATAAATTGATTTAAGTTTTATAATAAAGTATATGACAATGAACAAACTTGTATGAAGCTTCTCCAGCTCAGAAAACTTGTTTGGTAGAAAAATGCAATTTTTGACTGCAGACAATGCTTAATGGCTATTATGAGAATGTGAAACAACTGATTGAACTTTAACATCCAATACCAGGAGTCCTTGATGAATACTATTATAGACAATAAATTGCAAATCTCAAAGTAACAACAAAGCTTCATGAAGAGCTGATAAATACACTTTTTATACAATAGCTATCCCTCATATTTAGTCTTTTAAACCTCTTTTGGGCTGAATTGAGTAGACTTGGACCTCATTTGATGACTTTAGATCCATTTGTGCCTAATTGCAATTTCCAGCAATACTGAGCATTTTATGCTGTCTCTGTGTTTCGTGCATATCTTGAGTTCTGGATGTCTAAAAATTTCGAGTCTTACCTTGTAGGAAAGCTGAGAGAATTATCTACAACTCTCATTCAGGGCTTCAAAGCCAATTCGGACGTCCAGAAGGTCATATACAGCCTGGAAGCCAGAGAAGACATGCTGTCGCAGGATCCTGACCTACATGCAGTGTTTGGGCCATAACTTGAGCTGTGAATGTCATATGGACTTAAAACTGGTACCATTGGAAAGCTAACAGACAGAGCTTCAAGCTTTATGAAGACCAGTTCACCAGATTTTATACTGAAGATGGTCTTATTTTTGGTCGAAGTTGGCTGATGGTTCCAGAAACCTGTTGGCACTTAAATTGGCCTAACTTCCTCATGACAAGTCCAAATGAGCCCAAACCAAAGCCCAATTAAAGCTAAGGCCCATGGTAACAAGTGTGCCCTAAGGGCAATTTGGGTGTGCATGTAATTTTGGAGGTCTATATCTGCAAAAGGAGGCAGCCGAAAATGAGAATTAGGGCATTAGGTATTTTAGACAGCTTTCTAGTTTTTCTTTGTCTTTAAGTTTTCTCTCTAGATATTTTGTAAGAACTTGGCTTCTCTTATTCATGGAGGGTTAATTCATCACATCAATCCAGGTTCTAACTATTCTGATTATTGATTCTGAGATTATGTGTTGTTGTTATTCATTTAGTTGTTAATCAAGTTCTTCCATTCCTCTAAACTATTCTGTTTGAATTGTTAAATTCGGATTTGGATTATTCATGTGTTGATTGCTTAATTGCATGTGATAAAAGAGGATTGTATGGTTAATTAATGTTTCTAAGCTTTTGGATGGATTAATTACCTTGGCTGGATAATGGACTTAGGTAAAACTGGACTTGAATGTTTGCTTAATTAATTTAGTCTTAGTTAATTCCGAATTCTGGTTGCTTAACCAGTGGACATCCATAGAGAATTGAGAGGCTTCTTGATGTTTTCTAAGGCCAAGAACATGGTTAATAATTGAATGGATCATTGGAAATCAAGGATGGATTAAAATCAGAATCAGTTAAGACTTGGATTGGTTATTTTCCCTAAAACTTTACCACTTACCATTAATTTCTGTTAATCACATGAACAAACAAAACCCCCCTGTTGATATGTTTCTAAATATGATTCACTACTCAGAATAATCCTTAGGTTCAACTTAGGGCTGCCTTATGCTACAAGTAGCTTAGGTAATTGACCTTAAACTTTAATTAATTTGAGGAGCCTCAGCAACTCATCAAGAGCCGAAGCTCCCATCATAGTTGGAGAGTAAAGGGAATAACATGGTTTCGATAAGTTACTTCATAGAATTTCGGGTTTGAACAATGTGTTAGGTATTTGTCCATGGAAAAAATTTCATTTTGAGGTTGATAATAGATATCGCTGCTAAGATTAAACAACTAATTTGGTAAACTAAGGGAAAACAAAGTGAAGTAAAGTTGACATACTCAAGAGATGGAGAAATGTTATTAAGTTCACAGCCTTCCAATTGTAACTCTGAACCTGAAGGAAGCATGGTTACAATCTAAAGCAAAAATGTTCTTCGCTAAGATCAATGAAACTCAAGTTAAGAAATTTTGAGGAAGAAAGATGAGAAGCCATCCAAGGTCTTCCACAAGAAGGTTATAATAAGGGATGAGCATCAGCCAATTATGGTCGGATTCGGTCCTTCAACCAGCCAATTAATGCTACCCGATGTATGTAAAATAAACACCCGTAGTTGATACAAATGGAACTTAGGAACATAAAGAACAATTTGATTATTATTATGTTTTACTACAATTGATGGACTTAAACCTTTAAATAGACACAATCCTAATCCTGAAGCTACAGTGCTTATCACATAAGCATATAAATCCTACTAGATAACTCCCATTTATAAGATGGGATAATTACTCCTAAAGATAGTCTAATCCTAACTAAATCCCAATAGAGCAAATAAGATAATTAACTACTAATATAAAAATAAAAAGAGAGCTAGGATAATTATCTGATACTCCTCCTTAGAGTCGTATCATTCCCCCCTTCCATCAAGGAGTTTCTTGTCCTCAAGGAACATGCATTCTAATTAAGAGATCATTACTAATCCTAATAGATAATTAATATGGATAAGCTAAACTACTTAAAAGACAACTATTTAGGGTTGTATCATCCCTCCCCTCTTCTAGGAAAACCTTGTCCCCAAGGTTTGTCTTCGGAAGAAGCAATGAGGGCATCATTCTTGCACTTGTAGAGGAAGGCATCATTAGCTACTAAAACTTCTTTTTGTGGCAAACTCAAAACTTGGACTATAAAGGACAATCCTTCAAAAGTTGTGTTTATTTGATTGATAAGATCCAAGCTAGCAAGACTAAGGAGGCTGAGACTAGAGTAAAGATTGAAAGAGTGAAGACAATAGTACATAGTTGTTTGGTCATTATTCATTGTATTGTGTTACTTTTGTGGGCCGAATGGCTATGTAACTTGGGTCTTTATTTTGGTTATTTCTATAAGACTTTGTTTAGGGTTATGCATGTAATAATGGCCTATGTTGGACTCCTATTAGGGCTGGTTATGAGTCAAACCATATGGGCTTATTTTAGGGTCTTGGGTTAGGTTTGGGTTTGGATACCCACCCAACTCACTAAAACTGACCCACAAACTTCTTATGGAGCTGAATGCCTTTGTCTTCATCATTATTGAGATTTTATTAAAAAGAACTTGAGAGGTTTCTTCTCTTTTCTCTCTATGGAGAGTTGTGAACCGGCTAGGGTAATACTAGCTTGGGGAACTTGAATTTTATCACTCCTAACCCTTTCTCTTTTCTGGAATGTGACAATTCTTTCTTTCTCCATTGATGACCATGTTGGTTCTTGATTGTATTGTGCTTGGGAGGTTTGGCTAATTAGACCAAGTTGCCCATTCCTTGCTTCAAAGGTTTTTACCTCATTCCATTCATCTTTGTTTTGTTGATATTTCAAGCCAATTTCTTGGGATCCTAGGCTTACATGGTATATTATGCTGATAGATTGACCTACATCCATAGGGAAATTACATCAAATTTTTATCAGAGCTTCTTGGCTCCAAGAGGTTGGCAATCTATCTTAAGTTTTGTTGTTTTATCATTGTTTTTTATCTCTAGTAAAAATTATGGAAAAGAAATCCAAAAAAAAAAAAAAATTGAACTGTTTATGAAGGTTTCTGGTGTGATTCATGCTTGAACTTTGTTGATCTGAAGCGTTTAGATGTTGTTTTGGTTAATTTGAAAGGTTCTAACTCAAACTGAGCTTGAATCGATTTTCTGGAAAAATTCCAAAAAGAAACCAGTTCTGTCCATACTATTCATGGAGGTTTTGGTATGACACATGCTTCAATTCTATTGATTTGAAGTTTATTAGTGCTGTTCTAATTACATTGAAGTGGTTCTAATCAAATATGGACCAAAGTGAATTTTCTGGGTATTTGTTCTTCAAAGCTTGTTGTAGCCCTTTAAAAGTACTTCAATCCTTGTGAATTTGGTGTTACTTGAGTTAGGGATTTGGTTACTAGATAATCGGACTACCCTAGCTTGATTTGTTTCTGATGAACACACTTTTTATACAATAGTTATTCCTCATACTTAGTCTTTTAAACCTCTTTTGGGCTGAATTGCATAGACTTAGACCTCATTTCATGACTTAGGATCCATTTATGCTTAATTGCAATTTCCAGCAATACTGGGCATTATATGCTGTCTCTGTGTTTCAGGCATATCTTGAGTTCTGGATGTCCAAAAATTCCGAGTCATACCTTGTTGGAAAGCTGAGAGAATTGTCTACAACTTTCTTTCAGGGCTCCAAAGCTAATTCGGACGTTCAGAAGGTCATATGCAGCCTGGAAGCCAGAGAAGACATGCTGTCGCAGGATCCTGACCTACATGCAGTATTTGGGTCATAACTTGAGTTGTAGATGTCATATTGACCTGAAACTGGTACCATTGGAAAGCTAACAGACAGAGCTTCAATTGATATGAAGACCGGTTCACCATATTTTATGTGGAAGATGGTCTTATTTGCTGTGCAAGTTAGCTGACGGTTCCAGACACCTTCTGCCACTTAAATGGGCCTAACTTCCTCATGACAAGTCCAAATGGGCCCAAACCAAAGCCCAATTGAAGCTAAGGCCCATGGGAACAAGTGTGCCCTAAGGGCAATTTAGGTGTGCATGTAAAATTGGAGGTCTATATCAGAAGAAGGAGGCAGCCGAAATTCAGAATCACCTCATTAGATATTTTAGACAGATTTTTGAGCTTTCCTTAGTTCTTAAGTTTTCTTTTAGATATTTTGTAAGAACTTCAGCTCCTCTTGTTCATGGAGGGCTAATCCAACATATCAATCCAGGTTTTGCTATTCTGATTATTGGTTTTGAGATTATGAGTTGTTGTTCTTCATTTTAGTTGTTAATCAAAGTTCTTGCTTCCTCTGGACTATTCTGTTTGGATTGTTAAAATTCGAATTTGGATCTTCATGTGTGATTGCTTAATTGCATGTGATAAAAGAGGATTGTATGGTTGATTAATGTTTCTGAGCTTTTGGATGGATTAATCACCTTGGCTGGATCATGGACTTAGGTAAAACTAGACTTGAATGTTTGCTTAATTCATTTGGTCTTAGTTAAAACCGAATTCTGGTTGCTTAACCAGTGGAATCCATAGAACATTGAGAGGCTTCTTGATATGTTTTAAAGGCCAAGAACATGGTTAATAATTGAATGGATCATTAGAAATCAAGGATGAACTTAAATCAGAATTAGTAAAGACTTGGATTGGTTGCTTTCTCTTAAAACTCTACCACTGATAATTAATTTTCGTTAATCACATAAACCAACAAAACCCCCCTATTTACATGCTTCTTAATATGATTCACTAAATAGAACAATCCTTAGGTTCGACTTAGGGCTACCCCTTGCTGCAAAAAGCTAGGTAACCGACCTTAAACATTAACTAATTTGAGGAGCCTCGGCAGCTCATCAGTTTCTTGATTTAATCGGTTGAAGATCATGGAATGTTGGTTGTCTTGCTGAACATCCTATTTTGTTTCCATGGGAATTACTTTGATGGATTGAACATTTGTGAATTTGAGCTAAAATGCTTAAGTGTTAGCTTGATTTGAGTAGAATCCTTACTTGCTTTCACTTGAAACCTGGTTGCATACTCTTGGTTTGATGCTTAAATGAATGAATCCTTCAAAGAACTCCATGGTTGAGAATCCTTGTTTATGTTTCAGCTTGAGAATTTTGTTAATTCCATTTGAATCCTTTGTAACTGCCTCAATTTAGGTAATTCCATATGTGTCCTAATGAGAAGCTTCATGGAAATTGCCTAAGATACCTTGGAATATGCTTTGAATAGTGGCTGGAATCTTGTGTTTTTGGGGTAATTAGCAATTTTCATAGCTTAGTCTTAATTTTAGCTAGCTTAATTTCCTCTTTGTTGCTTAGTTTAATTTGCATGTGATATATATAAAAAATATATAAATGGATGGACCAAATTGTTCTTGAAGTGTGATAAAAAAAGAAAATTACGGGCAAAGAAAAGGCATTGAAAAATAAATATTGTTAAGATTCAAAAGAACTAGCCATGGAATGAAAATTATTGCTAAAGAGCATGAGCCAAAGGCCAAGTGTGAGCTAAGCTTAGAAAAGCTAGAACAACAAAAATTGAGCTAAGTCTGGTGCAAAGCGCTTTCTACCCTGATCTTGACCATCATTGCTTATTTCATGGTAGCTTAATTGATTTCCAAGTGGTTTGTCTATTCTAAGGACATTTGCATCTATTATTTGTTCCATTCTTGTGCTTGAAATCTTGTTCTTGATTGTTTAAATTTTGTCCTATTTTTCTTCTTGTCTTGGGTTCCTTGAATTTTAATTTTGTCCTTGTGTTTTATTTGTTTCTTTGTTGTGCTAGTTGCTTCTACTCTTGCTAAGTGCTTGCTTTGAAAATTTTGAGTTGTCTCAGGTCACACAACACATACAAATTTGTTCTTCTTGCGTGCTACTTTAAAAATTGGGTGCTTGATTTGATTTTGGTTACTCTTGCTCAGCTGCTACCCAGTTGTGATTCTTAGCTTGCCCTAGAGAGTCTAAGAGAGGAATTGAGTGGAAAAAGGCAGTGTGGTGAGACTATTTGATAAAAGCCTAAAGAGTGCCAAACGCAAGTGTCAAGAGTGAAACACTCCGAGTGCAAACATGATATTTGCCAATTATGGCTATAAAATCCATGCTTTGTCCATACATTCATACCCACATTTGAGTTCAATTTTCCTTAAACATGGTACCTAATCCCACTATTTGTGTTTCAGGTGTTTCTCTGGTTAATCAAGCTAAAGGAAGGATTTTAAAAAGTTTCTGGAGCAAAAATTAGAAGAATTTAAAGTGCAGACAGGGGACACGGAACACACAAAAATGAGTCGGACACTATCAGATTCAGACTCGGCACATTCATGTAGAGTATGAGCCTCCATGAGTTCACTGAGGTAGCAGGTCTAGCTGAGCAGGGGTTCATCTATGGCTCCTGCGACATGGATTGGCACTCTTTATCTACTAAACTTGCAGATTACTGGAAGACAATCAGCACTGAGGCCACTTATGAGGCCAAGAGGTCTAAGGTCTCCACTCTACAATTTTCTGCCCTCCGCTTCATCCACAAGCTCCTTGTTCATTCATTGACTACGAGACGGGAGAGCACTGAAGTCGTCAGCAAGAGAGACATGTTCGATGCATTCACGAGAAAAAAACATTGCCACCTCGAATATGCATTCCTTCAGCTTGTCAGAGGCTACTTGCAGCGGGGGAACTTCGACGCTATCATTGGTGGATCTATCATCACTTGACTGGCATGGAACCTAGACATTCTTGGTGACGAGTCCACTCTCACAGTGGCCTGCCGACCACTACCTTTAGGGATGGATACACTGAAGGCCATGGGGATGGTCGAGCGCCGTACAAACAGTTAAGGAACATATTTTACTCTAGTCAGTGCTCCACCACGCACTGTCCCCGAGGTAATACCAGCAGAGGGACCATTCACAGATGCCACTGAGGAGCCCCCACTTGAAGCACCAACCGCCAGCACCCCTTAGGAGCCACCTATAGCAAGCCCTAGCACATCAGCCCTTCCATCATCACATCCCTTTTCAGGAGTCTCTTTCACTTCACCAGAGGAGGAGGATCGTAAACCCACACCCGTCAAGCAGCAGCTGAGCCGCATAGAGGTCGAGGTCAATGGGACACGAGTCCGACTCAACCTCCTTGTAGTGGACCACCGCTAGACACGTCATGATATGCTTCAGTGGATGTCCTATGCGTGAGCACATCATCAGTGGGTAAAGGTCACCTTACAGATGATGTCCCAGAGTACGGGACTTCAGCCACCATTGCCACCTCGCTCGCCTCGTTTCCAGGACGCAAAGGATGATGTGGACCTAGCCCCCTTGGTCTAACCGATCCATCCTCCACGATCTACCTCCCGAGCACCACCACCACCAAAGTCTCCGTCTGCTCAACCGCCTGACATGCCTACTAAATCACAACCCGAGCCTTCGGGAGACGCACCTAGGGATTAGTTTATTTTTCTTTATTTCTTTTTGTACTTTATTTTTGACTTAACTGTAATAGTTTAGTATTTTAGTAAATTTTATTAGTTCTTGACCTTTTCACTCTTTTTCTAGTCGTTTCATTCTTTTGCTACCTCGCATTCTGCTTCACCGGGATGTCACCAACACCTGCCCAGAACATCAAGAACCTCTTCAATTAGGGAGTATCTATCCTCTTACTTGTATTGTTCATACATTGAGGACAATGTAATTCTTAAGTGTGAGCGTGGGGGTAATATGCTTGATCTTGGAATCCCTTAACATGATGTATGAAGTGAACAAGTTGTAAATGCTTGACATAATTCGAATTAGAATATTATGCTGTTGAAGTGATATTCCTGGGAATTTTGCTTATCTGTGCTATTGTATTCTTCCTTAATACCTTGCCCTTTGGCTAGCTGCATTATGAGGTCACCACTAAGGTTTAGTGGACCTGGGATTTTGAAATACAACTTTGTAGTAGTTAAACCCCGGGTGTCTGATTTGCATTATACCATGTACTAAAAAAAAAAAAATTTGTTAGTTTGCTTAAGTTGAGTAGTTGTTTTGAGCATAGTGGGGCTCTGCTCCTCTACCTTTTGTGCTTGAAACTAGAGAAGGATATGAGTATGCCATCGAAGCATAACTAGTTGAATATGGGTTGCAGGCAATGACCGGACATCACATCCTAGAACCCCCAGCTATTCAAGAAAAGAAAAAAATAATAGCACTTAAGTTATTAGTATTAAGTATTTATATTTCTGTCAATGATTAGAGCATAGTAATAAGCACAGGGTAATTCCATTCAGATTCAAAGGGGTGAGCTAAGACAATTCTATATTTCAATTAGCTGGGTTCATGAGCTAAGTATTGGGACTGAGTAATGCAGCTGTTTAGGGTAAAGTACATAGGATAAACTTCTTTGAACTGAATTGTTTTTTTTTTTCAGGGATAAAGCTTATAAAGAGACTTGTTTTGATTTGAATTGCTTGAGAACAAGCAATTGCTTAAGTGTGGGGGGGTTTGATATTTGCCAATTATGCCTATAAAATCCATGCTTTGTCCACACATTCATACCCACATTTGAGTTCAATTTGCCTTAAACATGGTACTTAATCCCACTGTTTGTGTTTCAGGTGTTTCTCTGGTTAATTAAGCTAAAGAAAGGATTTTAGGAAGTTTCTAGAGCAAAAATCAGAAGAATTTGAAGTGCAGACAGGGGACACGAAACAGACGTGGCTGTGTGTGTTCCCGTGTCCAGCATCCAGAAAGCCCTGCTCCAGTTTAATGAGAAACACGGCCAGTGAACAACACGCCCATGTTGATGTCGTGTTCAGTGTCCAGAGACACCTTGAGATGAATATGCTTGCAGCATAAGTGAACACGGCCATGTTGATGTTAACAAGGCCTGAAGAAGAATAGACACGATCGTGTTGTTTGCCGTGTTTTCAGTCCAGAAAAGGCAACTTAAGTGACATGCCTAGCAACCATAAGTGAACACGGCCGTGTCAAGGCCGTGTTTGAGCTTCTGAAGGAGAAACCCTAGAATTTGAAGCTGTATATATTTGAACCTAAGGGGGAAAATAGGAATCATCTTTTGGACAATCGAACATTTAGGGCTCTGGGGACACACTAGAAGGCAGGTGCGGTATAAGCACTTTGGAGGCTTAAAGAAGATCAAGATAGAAGATCAACCCCTTGAAAGAATTCATGAGAATGAGTTTTTCTGATTCTATCTTGTCTTCTCTGTATTTTGTTGATTCAGATTTTATCATGAACTAATTTTTAAGTTTTAGATAGGATGAACCCTAAAACTACATCTGTACTCTGCTCCCTTTGATTTAATGTGAATATTCCTTTCATTTCTTGGAATTATCTATGATTATTATTTGTGTTGATTTGATGAAGCTAGCCATTGATTTAACACCAGATTTCAGTTTATATATTGAGAAATTATAAATTGAACAAGATCACTCGTAGGCAGTGGGATTTGCTTAGAATCACTAGAGATAGGGTTCATATAAGTCTTCTGATTTAAGTCAATGTACTAAAGGAATTCATAGAGCACGAACTAATGCATTTGTAGGGGTTTTGATTAGGAAGAGATTTCGGTCATTTAACTTAGGAATAGATGTCTTATTGCTTGAGAAAGATTAAGATATAATTTAGGAATTTCCATCAGTCTAAGTAAAGATTTGGTGACCATTGAGTTAAAGATGAAAGTGCAATGTTTGTTCTAGGGGGATTCTTATCTAGACCTATCCTTCTCGATTGATAAATCTATCAAATTCATCTTTATTATTTTATTGTCCTATTTATATTAGTTTAGATTAATTAGTTCCTTTATAAAACCACAATTCTAAGATTAGATAATAGAAAAAAGGATTACTACTAATAGCTATAGTTCCTCGTGGGATTGATATACGTACTCAATTAAGCTATTCTACAAAACAATAGGTATACTTGCCTAGAGTGATTGTAGTATTGTTTCAATTGAATACAAATTTATAAAGCAAACATCAAAACACGTGAGTAGAGTTAGGTGAGGATTTCAATATTTCTATAAACGTTTTGTGCAGGTTTGACACTTAAACATGGAGAACCAAAATGAGCATAATGATTCCTAATTTACCATGCAAGCCATGCAACAACAGTTTGCATGCATGAATATGATGTTTGAGGTCATGCAAGATCGAATGGAGAGGATGGAAAATCAAGTGCATGGGGAGCCAATCCAAAATCCTAATGCAAGGGATTAGCTGAGGAGAAGAACTAATAAGGCAAGTGGCTTAAGTGACTACTCCAATGACATTATTCCACCAAGATGAGTAGCTCGTGAAAGAGAAGCAAGGAGGGAGAGGAGAGTTGATGATGATTTTGGCTCAATCAAGATGAATATCCCTTTCTTTCAAGGAAAAAATGATCTGGAAGTCTACCTTGAATGGAGAAGAAGGTGGAGTTGGTGTTCAATTGCCACAATTATTCGGATGAAAAGAAGGTTAACTTAGTAGCCACTGAATTTACAGATTATGTCTTAACATGATGGGACCAATTGGTGGTAACTAGGAGGAGGAATAGGGGGAGACCGATTACTACATGGGAAGAAATGAAGGCGGTCATGAGGAAAAAGGTTCATTCCATGTTACTGTCAAAGGGAGTTGTTTCAAAAACTCCAAGCTTTGGTGTAAGGTTCCAAGTGTGTAGAGGACTATCACAAAGAAATGGAGGTTGTCATGATTCAAGCCAACATTGAGGAAGATAGAGAGACAATTATGGCTAGGTTCCTACATGGTTTGAATAGGGACATTGCCAATATTTTTGAACTCCAACACTTTGTGGATATGGAGGATCTTGTCCATAAAGTCATACAAATTGAAAGGCAAATGAAGAGAATAGGTGTTGCTAGATATGGCTCAAGTTCAACAACCACTTGGAAGACTTCTTGGAAGGAGGACAAAGAGGCTTCTCACTATAAGTCTAAACCTGAGCTACACAAATAAATGACCAACGATGCTGCATATCCTCAAAGAAGCAAGGCAGAGGCACCACAACCACTAAGAAACTGAGATATCAAATGTTTTAGGTGCCTTGGAATAAGGCACATTGCATCTCAATACCCTAACAAGAGGACCATGCTTCTAATGGTTGATGGTGAGGTGGTCACGGAAAGTGAACATGAGGAGGAGGATTTGGTTACTGGTGAAGAAGACCAAGAGAGTAGTGAGCTACCTGAAAATAGAGAGTTGCTTGTGGTTAGGCATGCTTTGAGTGCTTAAGTGAGAGATTTTGAAGAGGCACAAAGGAAGAATATCTTCCACACTCGGTGCTTGGTAAAACGAAAGGTTTGTAGTGGGATAGTAGATGGGGGAAGCTATGCTAATGTAGCAAGCCAAATTCTTATTGACAAAATCGGCTTGCCTATACTTAAATACCCCAAACCCTACCTTCTTCAATGGCTCAATGATAGTGGGGAGGTAAATGTGAGCAAACAGGTCATAATCTCTTTCTCCATTAGAAAATATGAAGATGAGGTGCTTTGTGACATCATACATATGCAGGCCAGCCACATTCTCCTTAGTAGGCCTTGGCAATTTGACCGCAAAGTCACTCACAATGGGTACACAAATAGGTACTCATTTGTATTCAACAAGTTACCAATCACCTTGATCCCTATGTCTCCAAAACAAGCTCTAAAAGATCAAATAAGGATCCAAAAAGATTGTGAGCTTAAGAGAGAGCAAGAAAAAGAGTAGGAAGAAAAAAGAAAAAAGAGAGAGCAAATGAGAGTGGAGGCCGAGACCTCCAAGAGGCAAGAAAAAGAAAGAGAAACCGAGAGCAAATTGAGTGAAAAGAAGAGGGGAGAAATGAAAGATTATAAGTGTGAGTTTGGGAAAAGAGAATCCACGAAAGTTTTGCTTTTTCATAAACCTACTCTAACATCCTTGTGCAAAATGGCTTATGTTGAGACTAATCCCTCAAATCTTTCATGTGCTAGTGTGTGTTTGTCCTATGTGCAAAATTTTGAAGAAGTCTCTTAAAGAACAACACAAAATGGAATGCTACTCACACTGAAGAATGACTTTCCCAAGGCTTCTATGGTTAATTCTACACCTTTTCCTACTTTGACATCACCTAATGTTGATTGTGCACTTGCTGAAAATTTGTTTAATCATGATCTTACTCTTGTTGTAATGGTGTATGCATGTGGAGATTTAGGAACTAATGTTGATGGATTAGGAGATTTCATGCTTCTTACTTATTCACATGCTAGGGCACTAGGTCAAGATCATGTTAGAACCTTATTTGCAAATGACTTCTATGATTATGGTAGGGAGAGTGTGGGTGTTGCATGGGCTGCACAACCCCACCACATGCCAAATTGCTCTTTGTTTAGAAAGCTTGATGTGTGGTTATTCCATAACTCAATCCATAGATCTCACTTATCTCTTAATTCTTGCATAAATAACTCTTTGTATGACACTAGTGTATTTTGTAAGGTTGAACTTGCGCATGGCTGTTATAGGCGTATATTTATTGGACATAATTACTTGCCTTCTTTTAGACTTATATATGGGACCTATGGTTGGTTGTCCATACCTTGCAAGGTTTGCCATATCTCTCATACCCTATCTAAAGTGGTGAATCTTTTGTTGCACATTTCTATTAGTTAATTTTTGAAGGCTTGCTTTGTTGGATTTTTAAATCAAGAGCTGAGTTTAGTTGATTCTAATCCTACAGTGTTTGCTTCACTATTTCTTTTATGCCTTTATGCGTTTTTATGCTTTTGTGATCCTCACAAAAATTTCAGCTTTGTGGTTTCTTGCAAGGAATTAGAAAGGGTGGTCTTTGACCCGGGTATCTCCTCTTACTTTCTTGTGACAAATAAGGGAGAAGGACCTTGGTTGTTCAAGATGAAATTAGTCAATCGAACACAAATCTTATTGGTTGCACTAAGCCTATCTTCCTCTATAATCTTAAACCTTTGTTGTGACTTGATATTAATTAGGCTTTACAATCATTACCCTTTTCTTGTTGATGTAGGAAAAAGATTTGAGAACAAATCTTTTTTTTGAAGAGGGAAAGGGTGATGCAAAACAAGGCAACAAGAATAAGGAAGCCAAGACTAGAGTAAAGATTGAAAGAGTGAAGACAATAGTACATAGTTGTTTGGTCATTATTCGTTGTATTGTGTTACTTTTGTGGGCCAAATGGCTATGTAACTTGGGTCTTTATTTTGGTTATTTCTTTAAGAGTTTGTTTAGGGTTATGCATGTAATAATGGCCTATGTTGGACTCCTATTAGGGCTGGTTATGAGTCAAGCCATGTGGGCTTATTTTAGGGTCTTGGGTCAGGTTTGGGTTTGGATACCCACTCAACTCACTAAAACTGACCCACAAACTTCTTATGGAGCTGAATGTCTTTGTCTTCAACATTATTGAGATTTTATCAAAAAGAACTTGAAAGATTTCTTCTCTTTTCTCTTTATGGAGAGTTGTGAACTAGCTAGGGTAACACTAGTTTGGGGAACTTGAATCTTATCACTCTCATCCCTTTCTCTTTTCTGGAGTGTGGCGATTCTTCCTTTCTACATTGATGACCGTGTTGGTTCTTGACTGTATTGTGCTTGGGAAGTTTGGCTAATTAGACCAAGTTGCTCATTCCTTGCTTCAAGGGTCTTCACCTCATTTCATTCATCTTTGTTTTATTGATTTTTCTGGCCAATTTCTTGGGATCCTAGGCTTACATGGTGTTATGCTGATGGATTGACCTACATCCATAGGGAAATCGCATCAAACCATCCTAAATGGACTAGCCCTTTTAGACATGATTTAACACTAATAAACTACTAAATTTAGCCCATAATACAAGGCCAAAAAATAGACCCTATTCGGCCCAACTAAGAACATAAAGAAATAGTAATGTTCAGCCCTAAACCCAACTAAACAAGTCCTAGATGGCTTTAGGCAGAACTGGCCCTAAATTAGAAGTTTAGCATGACCATTATTACAAACAAAACTATCCAAAATAAAGACCCTAAATACATAGCTATTTGGCCCAACAATAATAAGAAATTACAAAGATTAATGACCAAACAACTATGTGCTAGAGTCTTCACTCTTCGATCTTCATTCTAGTCTCGGCCTCCTTGGTGTTGCTACCTTGGATCGCATCATCCCTTCCCTCTTCAAAAAGATTTTTCCTCAAATCTTTAACACCTCCCTCTGGCCTTGTGATTATTATAGAATCATCACAAAAATTGAAGATATCATAGATCAAAATATAGAGTAGTAGGCCAATGAGACAAGGAAGCGAGATTTTATCAATGAGCACATAAAACATATAATTGAATTCTCGGCCCTCTCTAATATTAAACTTCGTTTTTCATTTTCTAGGTTCTATAGCATGCATTTCTTCCTCCTTAAAATAATTACCACACTATATAGTTGCTCAAAATAATCACATGCATGACTACTAAAGCCTATAATAGTATGATAACATGGGAAATGAAGACAACAACACAGGTTCAATGAAAATGGTATACACAAAGTAGGTTTCACAATTTTATAGCAATGAAAATGGATAGCATGTAAGTTCGCACTAGAGATACCCTTCTCACAACTATAAATCATGCTATGACAATCACATTTACCTACTTGTAAATATTAACATATTGGATATTGCTCTCTCATCAAACAAACAAGAAGCTTTCTAATCATAAAGTCATCAATTGTACATTTTACACATACATGAAACAACTTAGCAAGAATAGAAATATGCATAAATAACTCATCATTGGGCTCAAGCTTCAACAAATAAGTATGTAGAGTAGGGTTAAATGAATACATTGGAAGAAAAAAATTACCCATTCTACTTCCCTCACCTTGTTTGTGCTTCACCTCATGAAAAATTTGCTCATTGAAGACTTTCTCTTGACTCTTATCACAACGGGAAGAAATGAGATTAGTCTTTTCAATAAACAAACCCTCATGTTTTCACTCACATAACATGTTATGTAAGAACTTAAGGCAATCTTTTAAACTCATACTAGACAACAACATAGCCTTATTCGAACTAGGTGAACACAGTTCATGCAACACTCTATTGCACTTACATATTGCATCGCCTTGAATCAATAAATCATCATGCCTAACTAATCTGCCACAAACAAGTTCCTCAAGAGCTTTAGGCACATAATCATAATCAAGAGTATGCAATTCTCTAACATTTTCAAGACCCAAAGATTTTGCATTTGATTTAGAGAGTAGAACAAAATCACCTATGACATTATTCTCTACTACTACTCTATCACATGCATTAATAACAAGAATAGCATTGGGTCTTTTATCAAACAACTTCTCAACATATTCTTGACTCAAGAAAGTTTCAATTTGACTAGGAGAAAAAGAAGTGTCATCCATGGAAGCACTATATGTTTCGGCCTTCCAGAGAAATGGAGCTCTATCATGCATTTCATTAGTGAATTCTTCCTCTATATCCTGCATAGAAGGAACATCAACACTAGGACAAGAAGAGTTAGAGTTAGTAATCCCAAAACAAGTCTCCTTGCACCAAGGTGCAAGCATTGTTTTACAAGAAAAGAGCACTCTCTTAATTGCATAGCTACTAGAAATCACTCTCTTTTTCTTGTATTCTTTTCCCTCAACCCGCTCTCCCTTGTCTTAAACGCTCTTGTTTTCACCCTTAAGGATCTCATATTTTCCCTCATTTTCCTGCCTCTTGGAGGTCTCAGCCTCCACTTTCTTTTGTTGTTCCTCTCTTGTTTTATCTTTCCACTCTTTTTCTTGCTCTCTCTTAAGCTCACAACCTTTTTTGATCCTCATTTGGTCTTCTACCTCCTCTCTTTTATTGTCATCACTCATGCCTTTCACATGTATTGTATCCTTAGTTCCTTCTATCAAATTCAAGGGAACCTCAATACATGGTGGTTGAGGATTAGTTTCATCCTTCAAGATCACTTGAGTAGATGTCTCATTTAATTTGGCCACTAACTTTTCATTCTCCATTGTAGTACAACTCTCTCCATTCAAGATGACTTTAGAGGCCTTCACATGGCTAGTACTCTTTGTGGGAAAGAGGTTGTTTTGTACCCATGACTCAACCTTTTCCTTTCTCTTTGTAAGAATCAATGCTTTGGTGGCTGCCTTTGATAGACTCTCTTCACTTTCTTCCTCCATATGTCTCTTGTGCCTCCTCCTAGGACTTTGTTCAAGACTCTCCATTTGGCTTAACAAATTATCAAACCCATCATTCATCTTTGTAAGCCCTTGAAGCATAGTTCTCAAAGCAATATTCATACTTTGGTTGCCTTCTTCCATGACTCAAGAAGTTCCTGCACAAAATATTAGCAAAGAATAGAGAAATCCTCACAATCACACCTTAGGTGTTTGCACTCTTCACTCGTGTATCCACTCTTTAGAATTTTATCAAATAGTCTCACCTCACTGCCTTTTATCACTCAATTCCTCTCTTAGACTCTCTAGAGTAAGCTAAGATTCTCAGTTCGGCAGCAACTAAGCAAGAGTAACCAAAACCAAATCAAGCACCCAATTTAATATAGCATGCAAGAAGAACAAATTTGCATGTGGTGTGTGATTTGAGACTGCTCAAAATTTTCACAGCAGGCACTTAGCAAGGGTAGAAACAAATAGCACAACAAGGAAAGAAATAAGCACAAGGATAGAACTCAATTTTCAAAGAACCGAAACGAGAAGGAAAAAAAAAAAAATAGGACAGAATTGACCACTCAAGAAAAAAAAATTTCAAGCACAAGAATTGAAGAAATCAAGGATGCAAGGACACTAGAAAAGACAAGCCACTTGGAGATTAGTTAAGCTACCATGAAATAAGCAATGATGGCCAGAAACGGGGCAGCAAGCAATTCCACTAGACTTAGCTCAATTTTTTTTGTAGTTCTAGCTTTTCTAAGCTTAGCTCACACTTGGCCTTTGGCTCATGCTCTTTAGCAATAATTTTCTTTCCTTGACTTGTTATTTTGGACCTTAGTACTAAGAATTTCGAATTTGTCAAATTTTGTTTTTTGGTCCAGCCAATTTTTTTTTTTAATACATAACACTTACAAATTAAACTAAGCAACAATGAAAAAATTAAGCTAGCTAAAATTAAGACTAAGCTATGAAAATTACTAATTACCCCAAAACACAAGATTCCAACCACAATTCAAAGCATATTCCAAGGTATCTTAGGCAATTTCCATGAAGCTTCTCATCAGGAAACAGTTGGAATTACCTAAGTTGAGGTAGTTACCAAGGATTCAAATGGAATTTACAAAATTCTCAAGCTGAAATAGAAACAAGGATTCTCAGCCATGGAGTACTTTGAAGGATTCATTCATTCAAGCTAAACCAAGAGTATGCAACTAGATTTCAAGTAAAAATAAGTAAGGATTCTACTCAAATCAAGTTAACACTCAAGCATTCTAGCTCAAATCAACAAATGCTCAATCACATCAAATTGGTATCAAAGCATCTTGGCTCCAAGAGGTTTGATTCATGTGGATGTTATTTTCGAAAGGTGTGCCTTCTAAGGGGATATCTATTGGCAACATTTCCTTTTCAAAACCTTCCATTGATTTGCTTGATTGGCAAAGCTTCCTTCAATGTGTTTTCTTGAGATAAAATCTTCTCCCTCCACTTCCTTCAAATGCTCATGGTACTCTTTCAGTGTCTTTCTCATTTCAGCACAACTTTGCCCCACTTCTTGGAAGGCTTGCTTTATTTCAACACAACTTTGTCTCACTTCTTGGAAGGCTTGCTTCATTTCTCGCCTCATTTCTTCGAAGATGTGCTTTATTTTAGGAATAATTCCAACTAGGTGTGGTTCCATGGTGGTGGGCAATGACTTTGATACCAAATGATACAACTCGGACTTAGGAACATAAAGAACCGCTTGATTATTATTATGCTTGATTACAGTTGATGGCCATAAGCCATTAAATAGACACAATCCTAATCCTAAAGCTATAATGCTTATCACATAAGCATATAAATCCTATTAGATAATTTCCACTTATAAGATAGGATAATTACTCCTAAAGATAGACTAATCCTAACTAAATCCTCATAAAGCAAATAAGATAATTAACTACTAATATAACGATAAAAGGAGAGCTAGGATAATTATCTAATACTCCTCCTTCGAGTTGTATCATTCCTCCCCCAACAAGGAGTTCCTTGTCCTCAAGCAACATGCATTCTAATTTAGGTTTGTGTCTATTTAAAGGCCATTAGTTGTAGTCAAGCATAATAATAATCACATAGTTCTTCATGTTCCTAAGTTCGAGTTGTATCAGAAGCTGAGTGAGATAAGGTGAAACAGAAGATCTTCGGTTTGGGTGGTTTAATTTGGGGTTCAGTCAATCGGTTATCACCGGTTACCCAAACAAATAGTTTTGAAAAAAAATCATAGAAATATCGAGACTTTGAAGGGAAAAAGAAAATATCTGAGATATATTTTGAAGGAGTTTCACATCGAGTATAAAATTTAATCCAAAATACAAAGATAAAATTTAAAAAAAAAAAAAAAGAATAGATAGGAGACCTTGAAATTCACTGTTAGAGGCGGAGGTAATGGTAGAGGCATGCTATGCAAATTTGCAACCCATGTAGTCTGAGAGATGAAGTGTAAACTATGAAGCTAAATGCTTTAGCTACAGTTGATTTGTGTGGCCATGGGGGAGAGAGGGGGATGAGGCATTGGGTTAAGATCGAAAGGGATGAATACTGAGTAGTTAAGGATATGAAAAGGTGAGAGATGAAGAAAATTTACTAAAAAATTGAGTAAGTGATAAAAAGAGTAGATAAGAGAAGAGGAAGATAAGGGGTAAGGATGAATAAAATTATAAATGAATGGGAAAACTCAAAAGTCAAATCAGAAAAGTGAAAAGGAAAGGTTGGAGAGAGAAGTATCGTAATTCGTGTAAGTGGATAATTGGGAAGTAAGTTAAAATTTAAAAAGTTATGGGAATGAAAAATTTGACTGACAAAGTAATAAATAAAGTGGGATAAGTAGCATGACTTTTCATCCTTATCGGTTAGCTTCGGTTCTATTCTTTTTGCAATTAGTAAAACCGAAACCGACTTGGCAAATCGAATTTTATTGAAATCTCCACCTAACTTTAGCCGATCTAACTAAACCAAACTGACCGTACTCCGTTTTTCTATTAGGTTCAGTTGGTTTACACCAATTTTTGGGTTTATGCTCACCCTTAGGATGGTGTGTTCGAAGGTTCTCAAAAGTACTCCTTCACATAGAGTTTATAGCTGTAGATGTTTCGACAACTAAACTCTCTAGAGCAAGAATGACTAACTCTAGTTGTATTGGGTTAACCAAAAAAAAAAAAGATATGTTTGCATATCAAACTTGTGGTTTTTCATAGAAGGGCCATAACGGGTTGGCTCGAAAAGGTTCTTACTATAATTGGTCAAAAAGAGGAACTTTTCATTGTTTCTACAATGAGACCCCCTGGTGTAGGAATGGTTCGCCCAACTTGTAATGGATTATCAAAACATAGAAGATAAGTTATCAAATCAGATTTGTGGTTCTTCATAGAAGTGCCATAACGGGTTCGACCATAGAAGTTTGAATTATAATCGACCCAAAAGATGACCTTCTCATAATTTTTACAAATATTTTATTAAAGCTAAAATTGAAACTTTGAGAGAAAGAAACCTATAAAAATGTCTACTTTTACTTTAAAAAGTTCTATTTTTTTCTCATAAAAATTTAAAATTTCTATTTTTAATAAAATAATTCTATATCCAAACACATCCAATGTAGCGCATTAAACCCTTGCCTTGTGTCCACCATTAGGATTCTTGGGAAACTTTCGCTACTTCTTCCCAGAGTACATAATAGTCTTTGGCAAATGTAAATATCCTTTATTTATTTATGAAAAGTGAATTGTTGTGTTTGATTTTTCTATTCTATTTAGATTTCTTCTGCAATTAAGGGTTGCTATAGAAGCGGAAAGTTTGCTATCGATACTTTTTACCGCTTCACTTCAAAGACTACTTTCAAAACTCCACTTAGGCATAAAAGTTCAAGACTTTACCATGCTGGGTATCTCAACAAGGCTACCAACAATGCTACTTTTTCTTGGTTTTTTTTTTTTTTTTGGATTCTTCCATTTTTGGAGATTATAGGAACAAATCCATGGTGCCCAGTCAGTGTAGAATATCTTAGTCAATGGTTCCAATATGCAACATATTAAGGAACAAAAGTATTTAGTGAGTTTAGAAACTATCCCCTATGTAAATCAAACCTGTTTAATTGTTACACTCAAAGTTGAGGAACAGCTAACGTATGAAGTAGGAAGAAAGATCTGGACACATATAAAGGAAAAATATTGCCTGTGGATCACTCAAAATGCATAAAGGTAAGAAAGATAGGAATGCATATAATTGAGGCCTTGTTGGAGAGGTGTGAGCCATGTACTACAATGGAAGAAAGTAAGTTTGGAGTAAATTGGTTCTATAAGTTGGTTCAATGGAAATCGGAAAAGATTCAAAAACGAATGTTGCAGACTACCGGATCATTTTTTAATAAATTGAAAAGTTGAAGCTGGTGGTGGTCGATGATCCTGGTTGGTATGCCTACCACTCAGATGAGAAGATAATTGTACCTACTGGTACCCTTGAGGTTTTCAAAGGTGATGCAAAGATAGCAAGTATTATTGGGCATGAGGTATATAAGATTTTGCTCTTAACTCATGTTTCATCATAGTAGCACAAAGGTATGCTTTTATGAATTTTTTTGTTTCGTGTTTTCATTTGTAAACGTAGATTGGGCATGCTGAATTAATCACATATATGATGCTGTTGTTTGGCTTCCTATATTGAATACCTAAGGGTGTGGATTTCTTATCTACTTTTAAGAAAATTAGTCATCCGGACCAGAGGCAAAATTTGTTCGTTCTCTCTTTCTCTAACTTGTTGATTTAGCAAGAATTTGGTTGGGGAAGATGTATGAAAGAGGGATATTGTGAGATAAGAAAGGGATTAGAGTTCTTCCCTTTTTAATGGAGACTATACATGGTTTCAATTAGAGAGAGGAACTAGGCCAATGGTGGCCACTGGGTGAATAGACTAGATGCTGGAGTTGTCTTTGAGCAAGATGAAGAAGGGGAGCCTTGTGGCTTGGCAAACAAATGAGCTTGTGCCAAGTTTTCTAGGGGTCCTTTTGCCCAAACTACTCCAGAGGCCTTAAAGGGCCTTCCTCTCATTCCAAAGCCTACTAAGCCACGCATAGCATACTTCGCAACTTTGCCTCTAGGTGTTGTCCTCACTTAGGGCTTCTCATGTTAACTGCACCCCTCGAGGGGGTTCTTCTGGTTTGGGTGCCTATTGCTGAGGGCCAAGGGCCCCCTGAAGGCGTTCATGCAAATTCGTGTACAAACACCTATTGATGTTGATTCTCTACATACTCCTCTAATTTGTTGTTTGATTTTCAATCCATTCCAAAATAAGGTTTGGCTTGGCAATTGGCATGTAGAAATTTCTGTTGACTCAAGAATATGCATGATATGTATAACTATGTAAGTTGTGGATAGTGCAACATTTTATTTATCAAAGCTAAAAGTTATTTATAGCTTTTAGGTAGAAGAAAATGGAATGTAGGTGGGCAATCAAGTGATAAAACTAAATGACAATTGTAGACACTGTATTTTGTCCAAACAGATTTTCTAATAAAAAAATATATGCATATTTTTTAATTTGTGTTTATGGGCTTATGCTTTTAGATGGAAAATATTTTTTAGGAAAAATCTTACTTTTTTTTTTCTCTGGCCCATTAAGTCCATTATTTTATTTATTTCAATGCATTCTTTTTTTTTTAAATTCAAGGCTTTAAAGTAAGAAAAAAAAAAGAAAGCAACTTAAAACTAAAAGAAACATGACGGGTGGTTAACAAGAGAGGAGAAAATAGAGAATGAAGAAGCAAGATGGGCCTACGGAGGAAAAGAATATATTTCTAGGTTGGAAAAAGACAAAAAGGTAGGTGAGAGCATGGGACAAAGAAATGGAGAAGAGGGAGACCCAATGGATAAAGAGAATAGAAGAGAGGTCATCGTGTAAGAGCTAGAGAGAAGAAAAAAAAGAGTGAGAGCAAGAGGAAGGCAGAATAGAGAGAACCCAAAGGAGAAATAGATGAAAATAGAAGGAAATAAAAGAGCTAGGAAAGGAGAGGCCTACGGAGAGATAAAGGAGGAGAATCAAAAGGGAAGTTTGAAGAGAAAGATCAAAACTTAGCTAAGGTATGCTTCTTTTCCCTAATACTCTCATTTTTTTGCTCATGATTTCAAAGTTATAGAGTGTTTAGATGTGAGATTTTGGTTAAATTATAATGTTCTACTCTCTTTTTTGCTCTCTCCCTTATGCTATTTAGTTCATTTAGCTGGTGGGCTCTTCATTGTTTGCTTCATTTTCTCTATTTTTTCTCTCCAATGATATATTAGTTTGAAGCATTGTGCTCAAAATAAAAATAAAAAAAAAAGTAGGGGATAATAATTTTTTTCTGGTTCAACTCTTTTTATTTATCTTTTCTATTGCTTTGTTTCTTCTTTTGCTTTTTCGAATTTATTTATGTATTATTCTATTTATTTTTTTATTTGCTCATTTTTGTTTTGGTTTTGTTTATTTTTCCTTTTAATTTTTCTGCATTTATTTGTTTCTCCCTTTTTATAGTCATATATACTTATTTTGCTATTGTTCATTTTTGCTATATTAATATTTGTTTTCTCTTCCTATTTTATTATTCGATTTTTGTATTTTATATTTTTTTTGTCCATTTTTCTATTTCCTGTTGAGTTCCTTTTATTCCTTATGAAGATGTAGCCTAGCTTAGGACGGATTATAAATTCTACATATTTATTGAAAAGACCTTCTAATTAATTGTCTTCTTCATCTCCATGCTTATTGCTTCCTTTTGACTGACCATCATATTAGATGAATTGATAATTGCAATGATACTAGGAGGTTAGTTATAACTGAAGATCATATGGATTAAGAACATAGATTCCACAAGGGATAAGGATATACCTTTATGGTTTATGTAGCTATTAAAGAGAACCATAGAATTAATTATATTTCCAAATTATTCACAATTCACATAGGAATATGGTGGGTTCATAATTTGGGAATACGCTTGTTTGACCTTGGGAAAGGCTAATGGATAATTTAGGGTTCTTGGCTAGTAATTAAGAAGATTGTCGTTGGTTAATGAAATAGAAGTAACAATTTGGACTAGCTACGGTGAAATCAAAACCCTAGATATTCTCTCTCCATATTTCTACTCTTTTTACAGTGATTGTTATTCATTTACTATTTTGCATTTGATTATTGTTATAATTCAACTTATCAACCGTCTAGATAAAATTGGAATACACCTAGTTTTGGTACTTAGTAGTCATAGTCTCCGTGGGACGATACTTTAACTCACATCTCTATTACTTGATTACGATACGTACACTTGCATACAACTTTTACGTAACGAGACACCGTATTTTGTCCACACTATTTTTTGATAAAAAAAATACATGCATAGTTTTTAATTTGTGTTTATGGGCTTGTGCTTTTAGATGGAAAATAATTTTTTGGAAAAATCTAACTTTTCTTTTTCTTTGACCCATTAGGCCCATTATTTTATTTATTTCAATATATTTTTTTTAAATTCAAGGCTTTAAATTAAGAAAAAATAACAAAATAAAATTAAAAAAAAAAGCATGATGGGCTGTTAACAAGAGAAGAGAAAATAGAGAATGAAGAAGCAAGATGGGCCTACGGAGGAAAATAAGATATTTCTAGCTTGGAAAAAGATAAAAAGGTAGGTGAAAACATGAGACAAAGAAAGGGAGAAGAGAGAGATCCAATGGATAAAGAGAATAGAAGAGACATCATCGTGTAAGATCTAGAGAGAAAAAAAAAATGTGAGAGCAAGAGGAAGGCAGAATAGAGAGAAATAGAAGAAAAAAAAAGAGTTAGAGAAGGAAACGCCTACGGAGATAGCAAGGAGGAGAACCAAAAGGAAAGTTTGAAAAGAAAGATCAAAACTTAGCTAAAGTATGCTTCTTTTTCCTTAATACTCTCATTTTTTTGCTCATGATTTCAAAGTTATAAAATATTTAGATGTGAGATTTTAGTTAAATCTTTCATATTCTACTATCTCTTTTGCTCTCTCCCTTATGCTATTTAGTTCATTTAGCTGGTGGGCTCTTTTTTGTTTGCTTCATTTTTTCTATTTTTTTCTCTCCAAATGACCAATTAGTTTGAAGTATTGTGCTCAAAATAAAAAGGGATAAGTGATATTTTTTTTTTTTAGTTCAACTCTTTTTATTTATCTTTTCTACTACTATGTTTCTTCCTTTATTTTTTTTTAATTTACTTATCTATTATTCTCTTCATTTTTATTTTTGGTTTTGTTTATTTCCCCTTTTAAATTTTCTGTATTTATTTGTTTCTCCCTTTTTATAGTCATATATACTTATTTTGCTTTTGTTCATTTTTGCTATATTTATATTTGCTTCCTTTTCTTATTTTTTTAATTCAATTTTTGTATTTTGCATTTTCCTTTTTATCCATTTTTCTATTTCCTGTTGAGTTCTTTTTGTTCCTTTTATGTTTTGTTTCTTCATTTATATATATAGTCCGCACTAAAAAGTTTAGGAGTAGGATAATGAATGCATAATACAAAAAGTATTAAAGTAAAACTTAAACAAAGTAGTACTTACAACTTTGAAACTTCTTGAAATACACTTTGCTAATTATAAACTTTTAAACTTAATGAGGAGAGCAAGGTCTTTGATGAAAGATTGATGAAAGGTTTTCTAACCTAAGTGATGAAACTTTGAAGAAACTTTGATGAAACTTTGATGAATTCTAAACCTAAGGAGAACACTTTGATGAATTCTAATACTAGTCTTTTCTCTCAAAATTTTTTGGCTCCCTTCTTTAAGTGATGAAGTTGCCTATTTATAGACTTGGAAGGAAGGATGGATTCCAAATGGCTTGAAGTCCATTCTTTTCTTGATGCATGAGGTGTGATGAAGCTTTTCATGATGTCTTCTTGTAATGACACTTGTAATGAGGGGAAACTTGCATTTCTTCTCTTGTTGACACATGTCTTGACACTTGGCATGATGAGGAGTCTTCATAAAACTTTTGTTAACTTGTTGACTATGATGAATGATTTCCTCATTTTTACATGAATTTTCTGTTTATTTTAGTATATTTCTGCCATTTTTAATATATTCTGATTTTTCCTTTAGTGTGTATTTTTGGGTCTTCTTTTATTATTAATGTTCTATTATCTTTTTATTTTAGTGGTATGATTTTTTTCTTTTTTTTTTTTTGTGTATTTTATTTCGGTTCTTCTTTTTATTAATGTTCTTCCTTTTATTTTTGTTATGTTATTATTTTTATTATCTTTCTAGTATGATTTTTCCTTTTAATGTATATTTCCTATCCTATTATTATGTTCCTACTCTGTCCCTTTCTATTTTGCTATTCTGAATTCTTTTGTTTTATAGGTATATTGCATTCCCTTTTCCTTCTTGTATTTCTTTGTTTTGCTTCTATATTTTATATGTATTTTCTACTTAAGTTTATGATTTTTTGTTCATATTGATATTTCTGTCATGCCCTTCTTTTATTAATCATGTTTTATGCTACTTATTTCTAGTTAAGAATTTTTTTTTGTAATACTCTAGAGCACATCTAGTAGTACACATTTTCATCCACTTGAGCTATTATCCTCCTTACTTTTTAGGCTTTAATTAATGTTGTTCTACTCTATATTTTTCTATTATTTTGGGGTTAAAGTATTGCTAATTTTGATTTATTTTTGCTACTGTTTTGAAGTCAAAATAATGCATTCTAAAGGTTTTTTTTTTAATATATTTGTTGCTACTGTTTCAAGTTGATTTCATTGTTGTCTTGGTCCTTTTGCTTTGTTGTTCTAGTAAGTTTTCTAGATCATTGATATGTCTTTTCTCTTGGCTGTATTTGGAGGCTATTGTTGGGCATGAAAGTTGATCTAGGTGCTTGGTATTATGTGATTTTGGGTTATGAATGAATGATCTTGAGATGTCATTTTGATTTCTGATATGTGCTTATTTTGGCTATAAGTTTCATGCTTTGTTGTTGCATTCTTACCCACATTTGAGTGATTCTGTTTAAATATGGTATTTAATCCTTGTAATTGTGTTAACAAGTAATATTCTTGTTGTTCAAGCAAAATGAGTGATTTTGAGGAATTTCTAGAGCAAAGTGCAGAGAAAACAGTGAACTATGAAGTACAGACAAGGGACATGACTATGAACATGGCCATGTGTGTGCCCGTGTTAAGGTTCCAGAAGTACCTACACAACTTGTGAAGAACACGACCATGATTGTTGAAGGACACACCTGTGTTTGATGCTGTGTTAGTTAGCCAGAGACCACCCTGAGGTAACATGCTAAGTGAACATACCCTTAGCCAGGGAAGCACAAGCCATGTTAAGATGAACACGCCCTGAAGCTGAAAAAACACGGCCATGTCTGAGGCCGTGTCTTTAGTCCAGAATTTCGTCTAAGTGACACGCCCAGTCCCATAAGCGAACACGGCCCATGTCTAGCTCGTGTTCGAAGTAATGAAGGTCAACCTCAGGGTTTCAAACACTATATAAAGAACCTTAGGGAGGAAACTAGGGAGATTGGCAGCAGAGTGGGAAAAGGGATGACAATCAGACTTTGAAGGCTTTTAAGAAGAAACTAAAGCGAGTTCTGGATATCATGAGTTTTTCTTATTCTTCTCTTTCTGCTATGTATTCTTTTAGTGTAGTTCTTGTTACCATCGTGAGCTGAATTGTAAAGGACTAGATAGGATGAACCCCAGGGTTGAATTTGTATTCTTATTCTTTTAATTCAATGAGAATTGCATCTTTCCCTTCTTAGAATTGTCTTTGATTCTTATTTGAGTAAACCTACATTTGAGTCCCTGAAAGATTCGGGTTCAGACAAAATCGTCCTTGAAAGATTGGATATCCATAACAAAATGGTCCTCCGTTAATGAGGCCCGTTAACTGGTGACGAAAATGCTGATGTGGCACCGTTAAGTGCTTGTGTGGCAGTTAAATGCTTACATAACATTTTAATTTTACCTTCATGCATATGACGTGGATTAATTTTTTGAAAAAAGCTGGCACACTTGATTGAAGCTCCATGTGGCGTCGTTTGACTATGTCTTCAATTGGTCATTTGCATCTTCTTCCATGCTGAATGTTGTTCTCTGAAGTTGATCCACTTTCCAAGCCAAGCAGGCAATGGCCCATGAAGCTGATTCTTTTTAGCCGAAAATGTGATTATGTGGAGCTTAGAAAGCTCCTCTAGCAATGACCTAGAGAGTGAATTGAAAGAAAGGATCACAGACCTCAAGTTCCTACAACTTCCAAGCTCAGATGGAATTGGCCCATTGAGCTCCGAGAAAACAAGGTCCAGAATTCTCAAATTCAGCATCTTCCCTATAAACTTTGGGATCAAACACTTCAAGGGGTTGTAACAAAGGTCAACTTGAGTCAATGACTTTAGTTTAGAAATTTCTTCAGGCAGTGGACCTTCTATAAAACAGGAAGGTGAATAGAGGATTTCAAGCCTCGAAAGCTCACCGATTTGAACCAAATAATTTATTATTGCCAATATAGAAGGCATTGAGATTCTTCAAGTTACCGATTTTCGGTGGTATTGTACTGGAAAATGAATTGTTCAAAATGTCCAAGGAAATTAAAAATTGAGTTCTAGTGAAGAGAATTAGTAGGAGAGAACCTGAAAGGAGATTGTTACTGAGGTCGAAGAACTGGAGCTGGGTCACGTTTCCAATATTCTCTGGGACAGTTTCGGTGAAAGCATTGTCGGAGAGGTCGAGCACCCATAGTTCTATCAATAACCCTAGCTCCAGTGGGATTTTTCCAGTGAACAAGTTGGAATTGAGTTTGAGAGTTTCTAGCTGAACCAACTCACCAAGCTCGCTAGGAATTTCCCCAAAAACTTGATTATCACCAAGATAGAGCTCCTTCAAGTTTTGCATATGAGCTATCTGTGAAGGTATTTCACCGAAGAGAGCGTTGGAGGACAAGTTGACGACCGTAAGGTTGGAAAGGGAGAAGAGGGAAGAAGATAGATGACCTTTAAGGGAACGAGTGCGAAGAGAGAACATCATTTAGCAAGGAAGAAGATGCAAATGACCAAATGAAGACATAGCCAAACGACACCACATGGAGCTTTAATCAAGTATACCGGTTTTTTTTTTTTTTTTTAAATTAATCCACGTCATATGCATCAAGGCAAAATTAAAATGCCATGTAAGCATTTAACTACCACACAAGCACTTAATGGTGCCACATCAACATTTCCATCACCAGTTAATAGGCCTCACTAACGAAGGACCATTTTGTTATGGATGTCCAATCTTTCAGGGATGATTTTGTCCGAACCCGAATCTTTCAGGGACTTAAATGTAGGTTTACTCTTCTTATTTGTTATTGAATTAATGAAGCATGCCATTAGTTTAATACCAAATTTCAGCTTATAGATTGAGAAATCGTAATTTGAACAGATCACTTATAGGCAATGAGATTTGCATGGAATCCTATAGATAGGACCACATAAGTCTTTTGGTTAGGGTTAATCTTAATACCAAGAATTCACATAACCCAAACTAGTGCATTTCTAGAGGTGTTGATTAGGAAGAGATTTCAATTAATCAACCTAGGAATAGTTGTCATATTGCTTGAGAAAGAATAGGACATAATTCAGGAATTCTCGTTAGTCTAAGCAATAAAAGGTAATCACATTGAGTTAAGGATGAAGGTACAAAGGTAGATTTTGCAGGGATTCTTATCTAGGTCTGTCTATCAAATTGATAATCCTTAAGAGTTCATTGTTATTTGAATTATTTTCTTGCTTATGTTAGTTTAATTAAGTAGTTCATTAATTTAGCCACAATTTGGAGATTAGATAATAGAGAAAGAGTTGGTACTAATAGCTATAGTCCTCGTGGGAACGATATCTGTACTCAATTGAGCTATACTATAAAACGATAGGTGCACTTGCCTAAAGTGATTGTAGCAGCAGTTTAATTGAATACTTTAACTTAATTTAACAATCATCAAGTTTTTGGCGTCATTGCCGAGGACTATAATATTTGGAACATTTAATCTCTATTACTCTAGTCATTTTATTTCTTTTCTTTAGTTAATTTTGTCTAGCTTGGAGTTTTTTTCTTATCTTTGTCTTTGGTTAATCTTTTCAGAAGCTAGTCATGCGGGTGTATGACACGAAGTGGTAACCAAGACCTTTCGGAGATGAATCCAGAGATTGAACACATGTTGGTGAGGAAATCAAGGAAGAAAGCTAACCTACCCCATACTCAAACATCCGAGCATAGTTCCAAACAAGAATTAACCATGGCTGAGCAAGCAAGACAACGAACCATGGGGGATTACACTAGACTATCGCTTGTTGGAACTGAGTCTAGCATAAGTAGACCTTCGGTGAGCACCAACAATTTTGAGATCAAGTTGAACATCATCTAGATGGTACAACAGCTTGTGCAATTCGATGGACTGCCGGATGAAGACCCTCATATTCACATAACAAATTTCCTAGAGATTTGTGATACCTTTAAAATCAATGGGGCTACTGAGGATGCAATTAGACTAAGGCTTTTCTCTTTTGCACTACGAGATAAAGCAAAATCATGGTTGAAGACATTACTTCCTGGTTCTATGAAAACATGGGATGATCTCATTGAGAAATTTCTAAGCATATACTTTCCTCCAGTTAGAACATCAAAGCTTAGAAACGACATCTTCTCCTCTCAGCAACTAGATGGTGAAACATTTTATGAAGCATAGGAGAGATTGAAGGAATTACTGAGAAAATGCCCACATCATGGGTTAGAGTTAGGGGTCCAGATGTAAACCTTTCACAGTGGTCTCAACTTTGGGACTAAGAAACTCATTGATGCTTCCTCTAAAGGAACCACAAGTTTCAAAACCCTTGAAGAGTTGCAGAATCTAATTGAAAACATCGCTATGAACAACTACCAGTGGGGAAATCAGAAAATGAATGCCAGATCAGGAGGAGTGCATAGTGTAGACGCTGTCACATCTTTGGAGGCGAAGATTGAGGCCCTTACCAAAAAGATTGATGATATGAGCATACCTACTCCACCAACATCAGTTATGAGCTATGACATTTGTGGAGGAGGACACTCTAATCATGAATGTCAGGCATCTACCATGGGGCCAGCAGTAGAGCAAACAGACTTCTTAGGGAACCAAATGCCTAATATCCACGAATGCCCAATAATCCTTACTCCAACACGTATAATCCAGGGTGGAGAAATCTCCCAAATTTCTCTTAGAGTAATCAAGGACAGCAGAGGCAAGGTCCTTCACCTGGGTTTCAATAGCCTTCTAACCCACCACAGAAGCCAACTATTAAAGATCAGCTATCCAAATTCATTTTAGCATCAAAAGCCCGATTCCAAAACACCGAAACAACTTTGAGGAATCAGGAGGCTTCTATCCACAACATTGAGACTCAAATTGGTCAGCTAGCCAAGCTAATTTTAGAAAGGCCACTAGGGACTCTACCTAGCTACACCGAGCTAAATCCTAAAGAACAAGCCAAGGTTATCACATTGAGGAGTGGTAAGGAGTTGAAAGAGGTCGAGAAAGAGCAAACTGGTGATGGACGTGCTGTTGTAACTGAGAAGAAAAAGGACACTGTGCTAGGAAAGACAGAGGAGCCGAAGAAAGGAGTGGTGAAGGAATATCAGCCACCTATACCTTACTTAAGCAGGCTGGCAAAGGACAGAAAGGAGGAACGATTTGGTAAATTTTTAGAACCTTTTAAACAATTGCATATTAACATTCCTTTTGTCGAAGCTTTATCGCAGATGTCAAAATATGCAAAGTTCTTGAAGGACCTCATTTCTAACAAGAGGAAGCTCGAGCAGTTGTCAACTGTGACCCTAAATGAGGAGTGCTATGCTATAATCCAAAACAAGCTGCCGTGAAAAATAAAGGATCCATGGAGTTTTACTATCCTTTGCAGTATTGGTAGCTTATATGTTGATAGGACATTAGCAGATTTAAGTGCTAGTATAAATTTGATGCCCTATAGTATGTTTCAAAAACTAGGACTAGCAAACCAGCACCCACTAGGATGAACATTCAATTAGCAGATAGATCTATCACGTATCCTAGGGGTATAATAGAAGATGTCCTAGTGAAGGTTGATAAATTTATTTTTGCTGTAGACTTTATGATCATGGACATGGATGAAGATGTTGAGATACTATTGCTGTTAGGTTGACCATTCCTTGCTACAGCTAGAGCCATCATTGATGTTCATGGTGGCAAGCTAACTTTAAGGGTGGAAGACGAGCAAATGATCTTTAAAATATCTGGGGCCATGAAGCACAAGATGAGTATTAATGATACATGTTTTTATGTAGATGTGATTAATTCTTTTGTGTCTTGTTTTATGCAGAAAATCCTCACAAGAGATGCATTGGAGACGTGTATCATGCAGGGAGATGAGGAGATTGATCACACAGAGATTAGGGAGCATATGACATACCTGCGAGCCCATGAGCCATTGATCAGAGATATACCTCTTGAGAGGATTCAGGACAAAAGAACTAGAATCAGACCTTATATTGAGGATCCATCCAAGTTGGAGCTGAAAAAACTTCCAGAACACTTGGAATATGCCTTCTTGGCAGAAAATTCCAAGCTGCCTATTATTATTACAACAAACTTGGCAAAGGATCAAAGAGAAAAACTTTTAGATGTGCTTAACATGCATAAGAGGGCCATAGCATGGAAGATCTCTGATATGAAAGGAATTAGCCCTCATTTTGCACCCACAAGATTTCATTAAAGGAGAATGTCAAGCCATTGGTACAGCCACAACAACGGTTGAATCCAAACATGAAATATGTAGTGAAAATTGAGGCAATTAAACTTCTAGATGCAGGATTTATTTATCCTATTGCTAACAGTGCTTTGGTGAGTCCTGTGCAGGTGGTACTAAAGAAAAGAGACATGACAGTAGTGCCTAATGAGAAGAACGAGTTAGTGCCAATGAGGATAGTCACAGGATGGAGAGTCTATATAGACTATCGGAAGCTGAATAATGCCACCCAGAAAGATCATTTCCCTCTACCATTCATTGACCAGATGCTGGAGCGGATGGCTGGACATGCTGATTATTGCTTCTTGGATGGGATGTTAGGGTACTTCCAAATACCCATTGCTCCAGAGGATAAGGAGAAGACAACCTTCACATGTCCTTACGATACGTTTGCCTATAGAAGAATGTCATTTGGACTGTGTAATGCCACTGTCACCTTTCAGAGGTGTATGATGGCAATCTTCAATAAATTGGTTGAGGACATCATAGAGGTATTTATGGACGACTTCTCTGTTTTTGGTAACTCTTTTGAACTATGTTTGCATAACTTAGCTAGAGTCCTTGAGAGGTGTGAGGAAACTAATCTAGTCCTGAATTGGGAGAAGTGTCGTTTTATGGTTCAGGAGGGTATAGTATTGGGCCATAAAATCTCTAGTAAGGGTATAAAGGTCGATAGGGAAAAAATAGAAACCATAGCTAAATTGCCACCACCTACTTCAGTGAAGGTAGTTAGGAGCTTTCTAGGTCATACTGGCTTCTATAGCTAGGCCTCTTACTAAGTTACTTGAAAATTATGTATCATTTGTCTTTGATGATGACTGTGTGGCTGCATTTAATATTTTAAAAGACAAATGGACTGCTGCTCCTATTATGGTTGCACCTGATTGGTCATTGTCATTTGAACTAATGTGTGATGCAAGTGATTTTGCAATAGGAGTAGTTTTGTGACAACACAAGGACAAGCACTTCTGACCCATCTATTATGCAAGTAAAACCTTGGTTGATGATCAGAAGAACTACACTACCACTGAGAAGGAGTTACTTGCAGTAGTTTATTCTTTAGATAAATTTAGATGCTACATTATTCTGTCTAAAGTCATTATATATACTGATCACTCAGCACTGAGGTATCTATTGAGAAAAAATGATGCTAAGCCTTGACTAATACACTGGGTTTTGTTGTTATAGGAGTTCGACTTGGAGATTCGAGATCATAAGGCAACTGAGAACCTAGCAGCTGACCACCTGTCTCGTCTGGAACTCCTAGCTCAAGGGGAGTTAGTGGATGAGGACTTGAATGATACTTTTCTAGACAAACAACTATATGAGTTAGAGGTGAAAGACATTCTTGGTTTGCAGACTTTGCTAACTACCTTGAAAGTAGGGTTTTGCTAAAGTAACTCATTCATAGAGGAAAAAATTCTTCTCTGATTTGAAATACTTCCTTTGGGACGACCCCTATCTATTTCATATTTGTGCAGACCAAATTATAAGGCGTTATGTTGCCTATTCGAAGACCGAAAGTATCCTGGAGCACTTCCATAAGGGTCTAACTGGAGGACATTATCCAGCCAATGGGACAACAAGGAAAGTCCTAGAATCAGATTTTTATTAGCCTACCTTGTTTAAGGATGCTCAAAGGTATGTAAAGCAATGTGACAATTGTCAGCGCACAGGTAACATCTCTAGGAAGGATGAAATGCCTTAAACCAATATATTTATGTGTGAGGTCTTTAATGTTTGGGGCATTGACTTTATTAGTCCCTTTCCCTTGTCCTTTGGAAACAAGTATATCTTAGTTGCAGTAGACTATGTATCTAAATGGGTTGAAGCTCAGACTTTGCCTACCAATGATGCTAGGGTAGTTGTTAAGTTCCTTAGGAAACTGTTCATTAGGTTTGGAGCACCGAGAGCTATCTTTAGTGATAGAGGTACCCACTTTTGTAACCAACAACTAGCTAATACCTTGAAGAAATATGGTGTTACTCATACAGTGGCTACCTCTTATCACCCTCAAACCAGTGACCAAGTAAAGGTGACGAATAGGGAACTTAAAAGAATATTGGAAAAGACTGTAGAGCATCTAGAAAGGAATGATCCTTGAAATTAGATGATGGTCTATGGGCTTATAGGACTGGTTTCAAAACCCCTCATGTGTACTATCCCTTACAAACTTGTTTATGGGAAGTCCTGTCATTTACCGGTAAAGTTAGAGCATAAGGCTTTTTGGGCAATAAAATTCCTTAACTACGACTTGTCTAATGCAGGTAAAAGGCAGTTGCTCCAGTTGAATCAACTGATAGAGTGGAGAGACGTTGCTTATGAAAGTTCAAGGCTGTATAAGGACAAGGCAAAGAATGGCATGACCAACACATCAAATCACTTAAAGTCTAGATGGTCAGACCCCTTCATGGTGAAGCAAGTGTTTCCTTATGGTGCTGTTGAAGTCACTCATCCAGAGAAGGGAACCTTCAAGGTCAATGGGCAGAGGTTGAAGCTATACCATGGTGCTAGCATCCAAGAGCTTTCTCAAGATGCTTGTCACCTCCAAGACCCCCTGCAGTAGCTTCTCAGTACCTAAGTCCAGCTAAATGACTATAAAGAAATTGCTTGTTAGGAGGCAACCAAATGTCTAAAGTTTTATTTTTATTTATCATTAATTCTCTTTTATGAATTGTGTTTGATTGCTTTCTTTCAGTTTCTTAGTTAATCTTTAGCCAAAGGGGAGACTCATATCTTATTTTTGTGGTGTAGGTTTTGATAGAATGCCCGATGCAGATTTTTCAGTACAATAAGAGTTTAGCACACAGTATAGAGTGCAAAACACAACTTGAAACACGGCCGTGCCCAACCCCGTGTACTTCTCCTTTGTCAAACATGTCCAGTGACATGGCCGTGGCAAGAGGCGTGTGCATCATGTAGAGAATCTTGGGGGAGGACATGCTCAGTAACATGGCCATGTTTATCCCCATGTCAATTGGCCAGAGGCGTGTGCATCATGCAGAAGAATCTAGGAGGAGGACACCTCTAGTGACATGGCCATGTCTATACCTGTGTCAATTGGTTAGAACCAACACGCCCTTAAACATGGCCATGTCGTCCATGCCTAGGTAAGTGTCCACACATGCCATGTCACCAACATGGTCACTAACATGTCTATGTCCATTCTCGTGTTCACTTACAACATTCTCTGCCCTTTAAACACGGCTAGTTACATGACCGTGTCACCCTCATGTCAAACCAATACCACCAATGTCACGAATGTGTTAGATCATGTGTTCCTTACCCAAGCCCAACACGGCCACACTACATGGCCGTGTTTTGGCTGTGTTCCATAAACCTTTTAAATTTCTGCAACGCGGGATAACTTCTCTCCCTCACAAACCGCAACCTATTCACTTTCTTCCCCCAATTCACAGACACTTCCCCCACCATTTTCGTCCAAACCCTCTTCCCCAAATCCCCTAATTTCATCCTAAATCGCACTTCCACACCCCACAACACCGCACTAGCAACATTTAACTTAACACTCAACATTCGAATTGCACACTAATTTATGTTATCCACATTCCTTGGTTCTGTCCTTCCAACAACATGTATGTTGCTATTCTTTAGTCTTTATTCTTTATCATTAACTGTTTGGTTGGTATTTGTTGAGTAATTCTTGAATTCTATAGTGTGGGAAGAGGTAAATATTATTACAACTGTTAAGTTATAGGGGGAATTGTTGATTTTTGTTTCTTGTCATTGTTGTGGGAATTGCAATAGTTATAGGGTAAATGTTAGTGTGGGAATTGAAATTGTTAATGTTAGTATGGGAATTGCAATTATTATGTTATAGTGAGGGAAACTCCTTCCATATGCATTCTTTGAATCATGACTTTGGGATATTACTGAAATCAGATCAGTAGTTGTTGTATGTGGCCGTGTCAATAATAAATTAAGATAACAAGTGTGCACTGACAATAGTACTTTGATATCTTTTCATTTTGTTCTTGCCATGCAAAAGGTGATAAATTTGATGTCTTGGTCTCTAAGATAAATGCAGTAGACCAAAAGTTGGATATAGTTGGCCAATGCTTACTGTTAGAAATTAAACTTTGACAATAAAATGTTTGGGAGAGCTCCTATTATCCTTTACTATTGCATTATGTCTCCCAAGAAAAGGAGAGTTGCGACCGTTGACACCACCATTCACCCTTTCTTAAGGTGCGGCTAGCCAAACTATCCACCAAACCATTTGAACCTAGCTGCTACCCAGTATGGCCAGTGTTACAGGAGCTGGGCCTTGAACAAGAAATCTGACATCTCCTCAGGTTTAGATGTTGGGGCAGTATTTTTTAGCAACAGGAGCTGGTGTATAAGGAGCTTACTCTAGAGTTCTTAGCCACGGTGGAAATCAACACTACATTCACAACCTCCACGTCCATATGGCATGAGCCAGAGACTATTCACTTCCGCCTTGTCTCCTTTATGCATAGCATGAACTTGTAGGAGTTTACGGAGGCAACCGGGCTTTCTGAACAGGAGTTCGCATATGACTCCTATGACTTGGATTGGTACTTGATGAGCTGCCGAGGCTCCTCAAATTAGTTAATGTTTAAGGTCGGTTACCTAGCTCTTTGCAGCAAAGGGTAGCCCTAAGTCGAACCTAAGGATTGTTCTATTTAGTGAATCATATGGAGAAACATATAAACAGGGGGGTTGTGTTTGTTTATGTGATTAACGAAAATTAATTATCAGTGGTAGAGTTTTAGAGAAAGCAACCAATCCAAGTCTTAACTAATTCTGATTTTGATTCATCCTTGATTTCTAAGGATCCATTTAATTATTAATCATGTTCTTGGCCTTTAAAACATATCAAGAAGCCTCTCAATGTTCTATGGATGTCTACTGGTTAAGCAACCAGAATTCGGTTCAACAAGGGACTAAATGAATTAAGCAAACATTCAAGTCCAGTTTAACCTAAGTCCTGAATCCAGCCAAGGTAATTAATCCGTCCAAGCTTAGAACCATTAATTAACCATACAATCCTCTTTTATCACATGCAAACAGAATATGAACACATGAATAATCCAATCCGAATTAAGCAATTCAAACAGAATATTTCAGAGGATTGAAAGAACTTGATTAACAACTAAAATGAAGAACAACAACACATAATCTCAAAATCAATAATCAGAATAGCAAAACCTGGATTGATATGATGATTTAGCCCTCCATGAACAAGAAGAGCTGAGTTCTTACAAAATATCTAAGAGAAAACTTAGAGACTAAGGAAAGAGGAAAAGCTGTCTAAAAATATCTAATGACTTGATTCTGAATTTCGGCTGCCCCCTCTTGCTGATATAGACCTCCAAATTTACATGCACACCCAAATTGCCCTTAGGGCACACTTGTTCCCATGGGCCTTAGCTTCAATTGGGCTTTGGTTTGGGCCCATTTGGACTTGTCATGAGGAAGTTAGGCCCATTTAAGTGGCAAAAGGTGTCTGGAACCGTCAGCTAACTTGCACAGCAAATAAGACCATCTTCCACATAAAATATGGTGAACCGGTCTTCATATCAATTGAAGCTCTGTCTGTTAGCTTTCCAATGGTACCAGTTTCAGGTCCATATGACATCCACAACTCAAGTTATGACCCAAATACTGCATGTAGGTCAGGATCCTGCGACAGCATGTCTTCTCTGGCTTCCAGGCTGCATATGACCTTCTGAACGTCCGAATTAGCTTTGGAGCCCTGAAAGAAAGTTGTAGACAATTCTCTCAGCTTTCCAACAAGGTATGACTCGGAATTTTTAGACATCCAGAACTCAAGATATGCCTGAAACACAGAGACAGCATATAATGCCCAGTATTGCTGGAAATTGCAATTAAGCATAAATGGATCCTAAGTCATGAAATGAGGTCTAAGTCTATGCAATTCAGCCCAAAAGAGGTTTAAAAGACTAAGTATGAGGAATAACTATAGTATAAAAAGTGTGTTCATCAGTACTCGCCCAACACAGAGCTTGGGGACTATTGGAAAGAAATCAGCACTGAGACCACTTATAAGATCAAGAGGTCTAAAGCCTCTACTCTCCGTTTAACAGCTCTCTGATACATTCACAAGCTCCTCATACACTCATTGACTGCACAGAAGGAGAGCACTAGAGTCATGGGCAAGAGGGACCTATTTTTCCTATGGTGTATACATGAACAGCAACATTGCCACAGATACACATTCATTCAACTCATTAGGGGTTACTTGCGAGGGGCAACTTCGGTGCTATTGGTGGCGGGTATGTGATTACTCGATTAGCTCGCCACCTTAATGTCTTGGGTGATGAGTCCACTCTCATAGTCGTCTGTCGACCAATGCCACTGGGGATGGATACCTTGAAGGCCATGGGGATGGTCGAGCGTTGCATGGATATGTAGGGTACATATCTCTCCTTAGTCGGTGTACCACCTAGAGCCCCCGAGGGTCCACCAGCTGAAGGACACTACATAGATGCCCCCGAGGAACCACAAGCTGAGGAACCACTTGCAAATACCCTAAGGAACAACCAGCTGTGGGACCAAACACATCAGCCCCTCCATTTTCACAACCTTTTTCCCAGCTTCCCATTCATATCAACTGATGAGGAGGACCGAAAACCAACTGTAATAGAATGGCAACTGAGCCACATTGAGGTCGAGGTCGATGGGACATAGGCTATAATTAACCGCATCATCATGGAGAACCAAAAGGAGTGGCGACAACTACACCAATGGATGTCATATGAGATGGTGTATCATTAGTGGGTGCATTCCACCCTACTGATGATGTGCGAGTTTATGGGACTTCATCCCCCACCACTTCCTAGCCCGCCTATCTTTTAAAGCCGACTTAAAATGCAGACCCATCTCTTTCAGTAAAGCCGATTTGCCCTCCACTTTCGACATCTCATGCACCATCTCCTGCGCAACATTCTGAGCCTCCTAAAGAGCCAACTAGGGACTAGTTCTTCACATTGTAGCCTCACCATCAGGGAGTATCTTTTTTCTTCCCCCTCCCTTTTTATTTTTTGGTTTGTCCTCTGCACATTCTCCTTTTGTTTTCACTTTTTGTACATTGAGGACAATATGTTGCTTAAGTGTCGGGGTAGGGGTATGCTTGAACTTAATTATCTTTGCTTGAACTTGTTTGCTTGAACTTGATAAGCTTGTAAGTTCCTTAAGTAATTCGAACTACAACATTGTGCTCTTTAGATGATATTCCTAGGTATTTGTTATTTTCTAGCTTAATTATCTTCACTTGATACCTTACCTTTTAGTTAATTGCATTATGAGGTAACCATTTGGGCTCAGTGGACCTAGAACTTTGAGTTACAGCCATGTACTAGTTAGCCTTAAGTACATGGTATGAATACCCTGTGCTTAGAAAAATGGTAATTTAAATAAGCTGAGTAGCTGATTTGAGCATAGTGGGGCACTGCTCCTCTACCTTTTGTGCCTGAAACTGGAGAAGGGTATGAGCATGCCAATGAAGCATAACTAGTTGAATGTGGAATCCAGGCAATCACCTGATGCCACATCCTAGGAGCCCAAACTATGCAAGAAATTTTTTTTTTTTGCAAAGAACAAGAAGAAAAATCTGTCATGTTTAGAACCTAGTAATTGATGAACACACTTTTTATACAATAGTTATCCCTCATACTTAGTCTTTTAAACCTCTTTTGGGCTGAATTGCATAGACTTGGACCTCATTTCATGACTTTGGATCTATTTGTACCTAATTGCAATTTCCAGCAATACTGAGCATTTTATGTTGTCTCTGTGTTTCATGCATATCTTGAGTTCTGGATGTCTAAAAATTCCAAGTCATACCTTGTAGGAAATCTGAGAGAATTTTCTACAACTTTCTTTTAGGGCTCCAAAGCTAATTCAGAAGTCCAGTAGGTCATATGCAGCCTGGAAGCCAGAGAAGACATGCTGTCGCAGGATCCTGACCTACATGCAGTGTTTGGGCCATAACTTGAGTTGTGAATTCATATGGACTTGAAACTAGTACCATTGGAAAGCTAACAGACAGAGCTTCAATTGTTATGAAGACCGGTTCACCATATTTTATATTGAAGATGGTCTTATTTGCGGTGGAAGTTGGCTGATGGTTCCAGACACCTATTGGCACTTAAATGGGCCTAACTTCCTCATGACAAGTCCAAATGGGCCCAAACCAAAGCCCAATTAAAGCTAAGGCCCATGGGAACAAGTGTGCCCTAAGGGCAATTTGGGTGTGCATGTAATTTTGGAGGTCTATATCAGCACAAAGGGGCAGCCAAAATTCATGTCAAGTCATTTAGATATTTTAGACAGCTTTTGAACTTTCCTTAGTCTTTAAGTTTTCTCTTTAGATATTTTGTAAGAACTTGGCTTCTCTTGTTCATGGAGGGCTAATTCATCAAATCAATCCAGGTTTTGGCTGTTATGATTATTGGTTTTGAGATTATGTTTTGTTGTTATTCATTTAGTTGTTAATCAAGCTCTTCAATCCTTTGAAATATTCTGTTTGAATTGCTTAATTCGAATTTTGATTTTCATATTCTGTTTGCATGTGATACAAGAGGATTGTATGGTTAATTAATGTTTCTAAGCTTTTGGATGGATTAATTACCTTGGCTGGATCATGAACTTAGGTAAAACTTGACTTGAATGTTTGCTTAATTCATTTAGTCTTAGTTAAAATCGAATTCTGGTTGCTTAACTAGTGGACATCCATAGAACATTGAGAGGCTTCTTAATATGTTTTAAAGGCCAAGAACATGGTTAATTGATGAACACACTTTTTATACAATAGTTATTCCTCATAATTAGTCTTTTAAACCTCTTTTGGGCTGAATTGCATAGACTTAGACCTCATTTCATGAATTTGGATCCATTTAGGCTTAATTGCAATTTCCAGCAATACTGGGCATTATATGCTGTCTCTGTGTTTCAGGCATATCTTGAGTTCTGGATGTCTAAAAATTCCGAGTCATACCTTGTTGGAAAGCTGAGATAATTGGCTACAACTTTCTTTCAGGGCTCCAAAGCTAATTCGGACGTTCAGAAGGTCATATGCAGCCTGGAAGCCAGAGAAGACATGCTGTCGCAGGATCCTGACCTACATGCAGTATTTGGGTCATAACTTGAGTTGTATATGTCATATGGACCTGAAACTGGTACCATTGGAAAGCTAACAGACAGAGCTTCAATTGATATGAAGACCGGTTCACCATATTTTATGTGGAAGATGGTCTTATTTGCTGTGCAAGTTAGCTGACGGTTCCAGACACCTTCTGCCACTTAAATGGGCCTAACTTCCTCATGACAAGTCCAAATGGGCCCAAACCAAAGCCCAATTGAAGCTAAGGCCCATGGGAACAAGTGTGCCCTAAGGGCAATTTAGGTGTGCATGTAAAATTGGAGGTCTATATCAGAAGAAGGAGGCAGCCGAAATTCATAACCACCTCATTAGATATTTTAGACAGATTTTTGAGCTTTCCTTAGTTCTTAAGTTTTCTTTTAGATATTTTGTAAGAACTTCAGCTCCTCTTGTTCATGGAGGGCTAATCCAACATATCAATCCAGGTTTTGCTATTCTGATTATTGGTTTTGAGATTATGAGTTGTTGTTCTTCATTTTAGTTGTTAATCAAAGTTCTTTCAATCCTTTGAAATATTCTGTTTGAATTGCTTAATTCGAATTTGGATCTTCATGTGTGATTGCTTAATTGCATGTGATAAAAGAGGATTGTATGGTTGATTAATGTTTCTGAGCTTTTGGATGGATTAATCACCTTGGCTGGATCATGGACTTAGGTAAAACTAGATTTGAATGTTTGCTTAATTCATTTGGTCGTAGTTAAAACCGAATTCTGGTTGCTTAACCAGTGGAATCCATAGAACATTGAGAGGCTTCTTGATATGTTTTAAAGGCCAAGAACATGGTTAATAATTGAATGGATCATTAGAAATCAAGGATGAATCAAAATCAGAATCAGTTAAGGCTTGGATTGGTTGTTTTCCTTTAGGTTACCACTTACAATTAATTTCTGTCAAGTACTTAAACCAAACAAAACCCCCTCTGTTTACATGCTTCTTAATATGATTCACTAAATAGAACAATCCTTAGGTTCGACTTAGGGCTGCCCTTTGCTGCAAATAGCTTAGGTAACCGACCTTAAACTTAATTAATTTGAGGAGCCTCGGCAGCTCATCATTAATAATTGAATGGATCGTTGGAAATCAAGGATGGACTAAAATTAGAATCAGTTAAGACTTAGATTGGTTGTTTTTCCTAAAACTTTACCACTTACAATTAATTTCGGTCAAACACTTGAACAAACAAAACCCCCCTGTTGATATGGTTTTTAATATGATTCATTAAATAGAACAATCCTTAGGTTCGACTTAGGGCTTCCTTATGCTACAAGTAGCTTGGTAACCAACCTTAAACTTTAACTAATTTGAGGAGCCTCGGCAGCTCATCAAATTTTGGCGCCGTTGCCGGGGATTGTTCTATCTGTTAATCAATATTATTAGTAGTAAAACTGACTTTTAACTCCCCCCCAAATTCACCCTGCTTCTGTTTGAGTTTTTGTTCTTTTTAGGGTTTTGGCCACTTTTTCCATAACTTTTTGGCCAAGTATCCATTCTGTTTGAGGCCAGTGGCCATTGTTTTTCTTGCTTTGAGGTTCCCCTCAATGTTTTAGGTTGTCCTTGTGTGAAACATGTTAATTTAGTTCCATTTTTCCTTGTTTTCCCTTCGGTTTGGCTTGATTTAGTGATTTTCGGTTCTACTGTTCCGAACAAAATTTTGTGCTCCGATTGACCTGAAACTTGGTCAGTTGAAGGAAATGGGGCTAACAACCAATAGTCACAGACAATGGCTGTGAGTTCTGTCTTTTTAAGCCAAATTCCACTGTTTTGATGACTTTTCCATTTTTTAAAGATTTTTTATTTGATTTTTGAGTTCCATTTTCATCCACCTTTCGTCCTGTGGTGGTAGAAACGTTTTTAAAAATGTTTAGATACATTTTCTAGTCCTATTTTGGTGTCTTTTTACCTTTGTTTTGTGTTTTTGGCGTGTTTCGGTTTTAGCTAAATTCTGTCAGTTTTGTGTGTTTTTCTGTGTTTTTGTGCATTGTGGTGTGTTTAGGCATTTAGCCACTTGTTTGCATGGTGTATGACTAGGTCTTCTCCTTTTGTATTGCTTGAAGTAGACCCTGAAATAGATAGAACCTTGCATACACTTAATAAAGCACATAGGGCTGTTGATAATTTAGATCCTACCATGGCTGAAGCTAGAACTCCTATTGTTATTCCTGTTGTTGATCCTGTTGATGAAGGTAATAGAGCTGATAATGCTAATAGAGCTGGAAATAATAATAATAATAATAACATGCAGCCTAGAGATAGAACTCTTAAGGAATTGGCTACCCCTGATGTTGCTTACCAACCTTTAGGGATCCAATATCCAGAAATTGATACTGCTTTCGAATTGAAATCTGGATTGATACACTTGCTGCCAAAGTTTCATGGTCTTGCAGGTGAAGATCCTCATAAACATTTAAAGGAATTTCATGTGGTTTGTTCCACAATGAGGCCACAAGGAATATCTGAAGAGCAGATCAAGTTGAGAGCATTCCCTTTCTCTCTTACTGATGCAGCTAAAGACTGGCTCTTTTACTTGTCACAAGGTTCGGTCAGAAATTGGAGTGACATGAAGAAGCTGTTTCTGGCAAAGTTCTTACCTGCATCCAGAACTGCTACCATTCGCAAAGACATATGTGGCATAAGGCAACTGCCAGGGGAGACATTGCATGAGTATTGGGAGAGGTTTACCAAGTTCCGCTCAAGCTGCCTCCATCACTAAATAAGTGATCAGCTGTTGATACAATATTTCTATGAGGGCTTGTCACCTTCGGATAGAAGTAACATTGATTCTGCTAGTGGAGGAGCATTAGTGGATAAAACCCTTGCTGCTGCCAGAGATTTAATTTCCAATAAGGCAGAGAATTCCCAGCACTTTGGTGTCAGGATGATTCATTCCACCAGGGGAGTCAATGAAGTTGGTGTATCACTTGCTGACCAACAAAGAATGGAGCACAGACTTGATGAATTGACCTCCTTGGTCAGGCAATTGGAAGTGGGACGACAAGTATCCACACCTCAACCTGCAAGCTTGTGTGGCCTTTGTGCTTGTCCATCACATCCTACAGACGTATGCCCTACACTGCAAGGGTGATTCTGGATTTTAGGATCCCTCTGTAGCTGCAGCAGGTGTTTTTCCTGGTCGACCCCCATACCAATCGCAGCAGTAGCCTAGATATGATCCGTACTCCAACACTTACAACCCTGGTTGGAGGGATTATCCAAATTTTCGATATGGCAATGCTGCAGCACCACAACAGCAGTCCTCCCAACAACAGCCGCAGCAGCAGCAGTATAGGCAACCCTGGCAACAACAGAACCAATTTCAATCAGCCAGGCAGGGCCAGTTTCAACAAAATAGGCCACCATTCCAGTAGCAGCCTATGCAGCCAGCTAACCCGTCAACATCCAAACCTGAGCCTTCATTGGAAGATTTGGTGAAGCAGATGGCCACCAGCAACATCCAGTTCCAGCAGAGGGCAGAGTCCACCATGCAGAATCTGGAAATGCAGATTGGACAATTGGCATCATCTGTGAGTCAATTGCAATCCCAGGGTTCTGGCACCCTTCCTTCTCAGACCATTCCCAACCCCAATTCGAAGAATGTGAGTGAAATCACTCTTAGGAGTGGCAAGTCAATTCCAGACCCTGCACCTGCAGTTCAGAGTCAACCTAGTGTGCCAGTTCCACTTGTTGTTGACCCTAGCAGTTCCAGCCAGTGCACTAGTAGTTCCACTCCAGAGATGCCACAGCAGAAGCCTACATATTCTGCACCTCTTCCATTTCCACAGAGAGCCACTCCGTCTAAGAAAACAGATGAGGCAGAGAAGGATAGAGAGCTTATGGAGACTTTCAGGAAAGTGGAAATCAACATTCCATTGCTGGATGCTATCAAGCAAATTCCTAAATATGCCAAATTTCTCAAGGAATTATGCACACAGAGGAGGCGGCTCAAGGGCAATGAGCGAATTAGCATGAGTCAGAACGTTTTGGCCCTTATTCAGCCTCTGCCCCACAAATGCAAGGATCCAGGAACTTTCACAATTCCATTTGTTATAGGTAAATCCAAGTTTGAGCATGCCATGCTAGACCTCGGTGCTTCCATTAATGTGATGCCTATGACTGTGTTTAGTTCTCTTGGACTTGGCCCCTTGAGAGCTACTGGTGTTTTGATTCAGTTAGCCAACAGGAGCAGTGCATATCCAACTGGATTGATTGAAGATGTGTTGGTCAGAGTTGATGAGCTGATCTTTCCAACAGATTTCTACATTCTGGAGATGGAGGGACAGTCCCAATCCAGCAAGGCTCCACTCATTCTGGGCAGACCATTCCTCAAAACTGCGCGGACCAACATCGATGTTCATGCAGGAATTCTATCCATGGAGTTTGGAGACTCTATTGTGCAGTTCAATATTTTTGAGCCTATGCAGCATTCCATGGATGAGCACTCTGTCTTTCACATTGATTTGATTGATGATCTAGTTGGGGATGGGTATGATGAGCTCTGTGCTGACTTCCCAGATTTGGTTAGTGTTGATGACTCTGTTCAGTGTAACTCCTGTCCTGATTGCGATGGTGATATACCTTGTGCAGTATGTGCAGAGATATCTGCCTTCTTGAGCACTCCTGATTCTATGTGCTGCAGTTGTGGTGATTCTGCTTGCCCTGCTTGTTCTGAGATTGCAACATTTTTAGAACGAGATGACTCTATCACAGAGGTTGTGGTCATTGATGCTCCTGCAGAGTTAGTGGATGTGCCTGAGGAGCTATGTTATGAATCCCCTGACTTTGTGGGTATAGAGGAGTATGTTGAGTGCCATTAACATGCTGTTTGTGATGGTGACATGAGCTGTGCTATCTGTACTGAAATTTCTACTTTTTTAAGCGATGACAATCCTGGTGCATCTACATCTGAATCTGATTCTAGTTCTGGTTCCGGTTCTGATTCTGCAGCTTTAGAAAATGACTCTACAGGGGCAACTCAAGATTTTGTGAGAGTGGTCTTTGACCCTGGTATCTAGCTGTTTTCGTGAGAGTAATCGGAAGATGATACCTTGAGCTTCAGGGGAGTACATTTTCTGATTATATTACTGTAATTGTATTCTATTTTCTATTCTGTTTTGCTTTAGTCTGTTTCTGTTTTTGCTTTTGTTTCTATTTTTTGTTACTATTTTCTGTTCATTTTATTTTCAATTTTCTGTTCTTGATGTCTACTTTATCTTACCCCACATGCGTGTGGGAAATTTGGTCATTTCTTGGACATGCAGGTTTCAACCGCCGCAAGCCATTCTGTGAGGTAGCTAAAGAGGACATAGTGGAGGAGGTTCACTTGCAAGATGCCATCTACCTCCCCTGATAAGGATGTTTCTTCTCTCTCTTTTACTTTACTTGTCCTTATGTGACTGCTTGCTATTAATTGTCATCTGTTGCTACTTTTTGAAGTTTTTACATTGAGGACAATGTAAAATTTAAGTGTGGGGGAGGGATTTCTGTATAGTTTAGCTGCTTTATTGTTTTTTGTTTAGTTGATTAGATTAGTTGATTAGTTTAGTTGATTAGGTTAGTTGATTAGTTTAGTTGATTACTTTACTATTTCTGTAAATTCGTTGTTTTCTGTTTTAATTTTTTCTGTTTGTTCTTGCTTTTTTTTTTTTTTTTATTTTTGTTGTCATTTTTCTGTTTTAATTACCCTCCAATGATGTTGCAGAAATTGTAAAGTTGTAAGTTTATAGTAATTACATTTCAAGGTTCATAGCATGATTAAATAACTTGTTTTCCATCCTTAATTTCACATGCTTGGTTTTAGATGTTGGATTGGTGATTAAGTTTGATAGATTCATGCATGCCTTGTGAGATTGTGAACTTTTGATGAATGGATTTAGCAAATGTGCCATTCTTTTCCTTCTTGTGTGATTTCACTCATGGAATTTGTTCACTCTAGAACTTGCTTGATTCTTTTTGAGGCTACATTATCATTTGCATACATGAACATGATTGAGACATTCTTTCTTGATTTAGCCACTTTGCCAAATAGCCAACCTTGTATTATTTTCCTTTGATTACCCCCATTGAGCCTATTTGTCTATCTTTGATCTTAGCTCATTATAGGCCTATGTACAAAAATACCATGTTGTTACCTTACCTTAGGGAATGGGAGAGCATTGGTTCATTGTCTTGGAGGAGCTCTTATGCTTGTGGGTAATTAATAGTACGAGTGTGGAGGTTGTGAATTCTAATGTGCAAAGTATTATGTGAAAGAAAGAAAGAAAGAGAAAAAAAAAAGAGCCAATTGGTTCTGAAAAAAAAAATCCGAATTGTGAAAAAGAAAAAGGAAAAGAAAAGGAAAGAATATGTGCAAAGGAAGGAGAATATGCTTTACACACTTGGAATTTAATGCTTGTCATTTGAGTTCCTCTCCAATGTTCTTTTATTCTCTTTGAGTTTTTACCATGTGATATCCATTTTGATTCATTCATTTACCTTTACCTTGGCCTTATTACAACCTTAAATAAAGTCCTCTTGATTTGTGTGTGCATTTGTTTGAGTAGTGGAGAAGAAGAAGATAAGCAAGCTTATGGTAGTGCATCTCTTCATGAGTTTGATTGAGTGAAGTACCTGATAACACATTATTTTATACTATTTGTTTCTCTTATACTTAGTCTTTTAGTGTGTGTTTCTAGTGATTTTTATGGCTTTTAGACATGTTTTGTAGATTTGGACTTGTTGGTGCTTGTAAATTTTAATTGCTTAATTGTTAAATTCTGGCACTGCTTACATTTTTCACCATATCTTTTGCTACAAATGTCCGATTGATGTGATTCCAGTTTCGTTGGAAAGCTGACAGAAAATTCCACATTTCATATGAAGAGCCTAGAAGCTGATTCTCGCGTCTGGATAACTGAAATTCGCGTACAAGCAGTCCAGATTTTCTGCTCCGCCCAGCACTCCGCCCAGCATTTACTAATTCCTTTCCTTAGGGCTGCCTATTGGACCAGAGCATGTTTATTTGGGCCAACATCTGCTTTTTGGGCCAGCACACATGACACTAGGGCTTGATCATGTTTTTACCATTAATAATTTAGGAAACTAGGTTTATTTTGTAATTAGGAAACCATTAGGAAACCTAGAGGAGGCAGCCAGCTAGTATATATTCTCAAGTTTTTGAGGCAAAACATAGACAATCAGAAGAGATACGAAATTCCTTGAGCTGCTGCTGCCTCCTTTGCTGAGTTCGTTTTTTTCCCTTTGCTTTATGTTCAAGTCTTCCATGGAAGGCTAAGTTCGTTTGTAATCAATTCAAGAGGAGCCAAACTTGACAATCCAGAGTTCCTGTGCTTCAACCGGGTTTGATTTAATTTAATTTGAATTACTGCTTCTCCCCTTCTTCATGTGATTGAATGGTACTTTGATTCCATGAGTTGTATGAATTTAAATCGGTTGATTAGATTCATAACAGTAATCAGATTGATAGTCATACTTTAAAGGTCTTTAATATATGGTTAACTTGGCTAATTCGATTATTAAATTAATCTGGACTTAATAATATAGAGCGATTGCCTAGAGTCTTAATTCCATGATTAATTGAATCCTCATTGGTAAATCAGTAGGAATTCTAAGTGTTGCTGTTAGGGGTTCCAGGTAACACTTAACCAAGAATTAAATCAGATCTAGGTTATCTTTAGTGAACAAGGATGGATTAGAGTTTGGTTGCCTGCTTGAGTTGATTGCGTTTTCTCTTATTTGATAAATTCAATTTACTGCTTTCTTAATTCTTAGTATATTGCATTCAACACAAAACCCCCCCTTATTCTGTTCTTGCTTAAGTTCTTAAAAGATTAGTTGTTCTGGTGAATCCTTGGGAGACGACACTAGTTGCATCCTATACTACAATTTAGTTGCAATTAGTAGTTTAATTTTGTACGGTTCGGCACCCGTCAAAATGTTGGCGCCGTTGCCGGGGATTTCACCTAACAAATTAATCTTCTTAGAACTCTTTTATTACTATTTTGCTTGCTTACTGTTATTGTTTCTAGCAATTGTTCTTCCTTCGTTTTCCCTTTGTTCTACTTGCTTTCCTATTTTGTTTTCCTTATTTGTTTAGGCTGTCTTTCTCTGTTTAGTGTTTCTATTTCTGTCTTGTTTTTGATTCTGACCAACTGGGATTGAGTTGCAAATTAGTGGACAGAGAAATTGCTTTGTGAGAAGCACTGTGAGCTGAACTTTGTGCTATTATTGCCCTTGTTTTGTCTCCTTTGCTGCTATTCTATCCCCTTTGCTATCTTAGTTCACTTTTTGGTAAAATTTCTATATTGTGTAAGGTCTGTGATTATTTTTCTTTTGCTGTCTTGTTTGCCTTACTGTTTTAGGTTCCCATTGTGTGAATTCTTGTGCCTATTCCTAAATTTTTCCTTGTTTCCCTAGCGTTTTGGCTTGAAATTACGATTTTACGGGTCAAAATTCTGTACGGATTTTTGTGCTCTGATTGAGCTGAAAATTGGTTAGTTGAAGGAAAACGGTGTGAGAAATATAGCTTAATGCTAAAGCATTGAGTACCACCCTATCTGGGCCAAATTCCATCGTTTGGACCCCTTTTTCAATTTTTTAAGATTTTTTATTTGATTTTTGAGTTTCCTTTTCATCAATATTTCATGCTGTGGTGGTAGAAAATTTTTTAAAAATGTTTTGTTGGGTCAATTAGTATTATTTTGGTGTCCTTTTTGCATTTGTCTAGTGCATTTAGTGTGTTGTGGTTTTTGCACTTTTCTTTCATTGATTCACTGTTTTACTGTTTTTGTGTGTTCTAGTGTGTTTTAGAGTGTTGTTACCTTTTGATTTACATAGTGTATGACTCGGTCCTCTCAATTTGAACTACTTGAAGGTGA
>QAOA01001501.1:0-14966 GCA_003255065.1 Cercis canadensis
GTTGCTCGAATTTTTCCTGATAATTTGTTACGGATCTGGTTTGTCTTAGTTTCACCAATTCTCCCAATTTATGACTTCTAATTGGTGGACCAAACCACAAATTACATTGTTTTTTGAATTTTTCTCATGAGAGTTTAGGGATGTCTGCTTCTAACTGGAGGAACCATAATTGAGCATTTCTTTCCAGATGATAAGATGTTAATCCCACCTTATCATCTTCAGGTGTCTGTTGATGGTGGAAGAAATGTTCACACATGTTCAATCAACCCAATGGATCTTCTTGTCCCTTAAAGCGTGGAAAGTCCAATTTTGAAAATTTAGGGACAATGAAACTTCCTCCAACAGTCTGTGTGCCTGCAACTCCTTTTCCTCCACGGCCATGGCTGCTTTGTTCAATAGAATCATTGGAAAACTTCAAAGCTAGTAGCTCCTTCGTGAGTACATATGGGCAAGCATTGATTGCCTCTTATCTTGCGAGATTGGATGCGCGTTCTTCTTGGAATAATTGCACTAAGTGTGCTATTTGTTCTGAAGTTGATCTTCCATAACCACTTGCTCTGATACCAAATTGTTATGGTTCCTAGTTATAGATCTGGTTATAAGACGAAACCCTGTGGTTTCAGAATTAGAGGAAGGGGTTGGGGGAGGTGTTTTCTTGCGTCTACCAATGGTGCTGGTTCCTTAGAGAGAACCTGCAATCTCCTAAGATAAGTCCTTAGAAACTTGGCATAAATATTTCTGATAATTCCATTGAATAGTTCAAACCTCTAATACAAGCTTGGTGGAGTAACCACCTCCTAAAACAAGGAATACATGAAAAGTGGAAGAGTAACCTCCTAAACTGCAACATAATAACAAACCAGCAAATAAACACTAGCTTAACAGTAGATAACTTGAAATTACAGAAAATATAGTAATTAACTAATGATAATTAATTTAGAAAAAATTAATTTCTGAATTTCCCATGTGTAAACCAATGGTACACCAGAGGTTTGCTAACACACCCATAGGAGGAAATTTCCTTACTTTGTATAGGAAACTTCCTAACAAATATTAGAGCTTTCTCAGGTCTTCTTAAATCAGCACAGGTTCTTGTCCACATCAGCAAATATTTACCAGACCACAAATGGTAAGAACAAGTTCCTTCTTTGCCGAAACCAGTTCTTGAGATGAAGAACTAGTTCTCAAGACTTCTTGCTAACCTGTTCTTAAATAAGCACAAACACATGGTTAGTCAAAGCAAGCTCATTTGTTATCATCAAAACTAGATTAGAGCGTTGTAGGGTCAACAACTTAGGCCTTTGTATTTATGTGATACCAATTGTGGTTATAGGAAGAAAAGAAAGAAGATGTACTTGGAAATGTGTTATGTGTTTCTGTCTTAGAAATTGGCAATATCCTTTCTTAGAAAATGGAAATTCAATAATTGTTTCTTTTCATGAATGTGAAGTGCACAATCCACTGTACCTTGTTGACAAATTGTGAAAGCGGGAGAGACATGTTGCAATCAGATTTATTCCAAAATTCTCTGTTGATGGTTTTTCTAACACATATTTAATGTGTTGTTATTTTTTAAGTACAGGGATTAATTTTTTAGCTCGACGATGAAGAACCAAAAAAATATTGCAGGCTATTTGCGTTTGGCATATTTACCGCATATTATAGGCTATCTTTCATGCTAGTAATTCCAAAGTTGACATAAAGGGTAGTATTCATGTTCAGCCTTTTCTAGGTTTAGGTACTCTCTTTGGTATATCTTAATTTTTTTTTAGAATAAAATATATTTTTTATCCCTGAATTATTTCTCTAATGTCACTTTAGTCTTTGATTTATTTTTTGTGTCATTTTAATCCTTGAATAATCATATTGTCAGTCAAATCAATTCTCTATAGAACCAAAAATTGTCACTTAAAAGACTGATTTGGTAGACAGATTGACTATTTGAAGACTAAAGTGACACCAAAATAAATCAAGGATTAAAGTAACATTTGAGAAATAATTCAAGGATAGAAAATGTATTTAACTTTTTTTTTATTGGTACAATATCTTAAACCACTTTAGATCAAGTATTTAATGGTAAAAAATTATCAAGTTTTGCAAGTCTCCTTAATTCTGTGTCAAAAAATTTAAGAAATGTAAGAAATTACAATATTTTTCAATTTTTAATGTCTTTGTTATGCAAGCATAAGTAGTAGTGCTTAACTCTCTTTTTATGATTTCTAATTTTTATTTAATGGAAATTCCATCTCTTAAAGAAATTCCAAAAAAAAACAAACAAACAAACACTAAGATACATTGAGTCGCTAAAGAAACTATTAGTCAAGGACAAATTCTGTCGCTATAATATTGATGACCTATTATAATACTTCCTTTGAACTATATCAAAGGAATTTAGCGACGGAAAATTTTAATTTGCGACGGGTTTTTCCATTGTAACATCATATTTTTCTTGAATTGTTAATCTCTCCAGCCTTAAAGCTTCACTTTAAATTCGACATCATCAACATGCTCCATCAAAGGCCTCAACCATGAAATCATTAATTTCTTCAATACTACAAAGATTTAAAAGCTGCAATATAGAAAATATTTAATTCAAATAAAAGGATAAAGGTCATATGCCAAGAAAATTTTCAAATCTTGTAATCTAAATCACTGCATAACACTTCAAAAACTATGCTAAATACTAGCTGCATTCAGTTATCAGATCACACTATCAAATTGAATCTCCAACATGTTGAACCATTGGATCTTAGGCCACATATATGCTGGGAAAGGTACGACAAAAGTAAAAATTTAAAATACGAAGGCACATAAAAATTGTAGTTCTTCACAAATAGGTTTTTTCTTTAGATAAGATTGCTTGGATCTCCCAAGTTAGGATACGCTCCTAACTATACAACCAAGAAAATTTAGGGCTCTCCTCTACCGTGAGATGATAGAGTGTTGGAGTAAAGGAGGAGGAGACTTTATAGGAATTACTTAGAAGTGTGATCCTAGCTAGGCAGGCATTTTTTTCTTTCTTTCTAAAGATAGATAGAAAACTGATAATGAAAATAAGTAATTGAGTAAAAAATGTGGAGGTAGGAAACGGGCCAGCCTGGCCTATTTTGGCCCAACCCATTCGGGCTGCGGGCCAATTTGGGCTGAGCTAAATTGGCCCGTTTTCATTCGAGCCAGCACAATGGGAACCTAACCCAGCCCTCCTTGGGTTGCGGGCCAAAACGGGCCAAAATCAGCCATCAAACATTCATGCATAATTGCATAAATAACAATCAAAACAAGCAAACCTAGTGGTCCAAAATTAATAACCATCACCAACAACTACATTAATAATCAAAGTATCAAAACAACAACCAAATAACAAGTTTAAAAAGCCAATCACAAGACTAAATTGTATAATCCTCATCTTCCTCCTCATTGTTCTCAATAATAACATTTGACTCATCTTTAGAAAATAGATCATCATTGTTGGTTGAGTCATCGTCATCCGCATCATCATCTATAATTAAAATGGGCATAGGTTAATAAGTAATTATATAAAGCCAATTTGTAATTATAAATCCTAAATGAAAAAATTCCAAAAAACTTACCTACAAAACCAAGTAATAATATTGAAATAAAATACCAACATCAACAAATCAGCTACAAAGCAAAGCAGCAGCAACAAAAACAACAAAGCTATAATTCATGGTTGCATATCAGCAAGCAATACATAAATATTCAGCTAGCCCCATTATCAAAGACACCACGAAAGCTAAGTCATCTACAAAAAGCATGCAGCAATGACCCCCATGGTCTATTGTAATAAATAAGCAAGTCATAACAAATTACTTGACAAGTTGCAACTTAGCTTGTCCTGAGTGGCTATATAACTTGTATAACAGAAAAGATAGAGCATCATTTCTAACTTCCACACGATGAAAGCAGTAAGCAGGCAAGATAAGCATTAGTGGATACGACCATCATAGAACAATTTTAAAAGGAGAAACAATAAATTAAAAGGAGACCCAAGACATATATAGACTTAGGTTTTTTCTTTAGTTAAGATTGCTTGGATCTCCCAAGTTAGGATACGCTCCTAACTATACAACCAAGAAAATTTAGGGCTCTCCTCTACCGTAAGATGATAGAGTGTTGGAGTAAAGGAGGAGGAGACTTTATAGGAATTACTTAGAAGTGTGATCCTAGCTTGGCAGGCATTTTTTTTTTCTTTCTAAAGATAGATAGAAAACTAATAATGAAAATAAGTAATTGAGTAAAAAATGTGGAGGTAGGAAACGGGCCAGCCTGACCTATTTTGGCCCAACCCATTCAGGCTGCGGGCCAATTTGGGCTGAGCTAAATTGGCCCGTTTTCATTCGAGCCAGCACAATGGGAACCTAACCCAGCCCTCCTTGGGCTGTGGGCCAAAATCAGCCATCAAACATTCAAGCATAATTGCATAAATAACAATCAAAACAAGCAAACCTAGTAGTCCAAAATTAATAACCATCACCAACAACCACATTAATAATCAAAGTATCAAAACAACAACCAAATAACAAGTTTAAAAAGTCAATCACAAGACTAAATTGTATAATCCTCATCTTCCTCCTCATTGTTCTCAATAATAACATTTGACTCCTCTTTAGAAAATAGATCATCATTGTTGGTTGAGTCATCGTCATCCGCATCATCATCTATAATTAAAATGGGCATAGGTTAATAAGTAATTATATAAAGCCAATTTGTAATTATAAATCCTAAATGAAAAAATTCCAAAAAACTTACCTACAAAACCAAGTAATAATATTGAAATAAAATACCAACATCAACAAATCAGCTACAAAGCAAAGCAGCAGCAACAAAAACAACAAAGCTATAATTCATGGTTGCATATCAGCAAGCAATACATAAATATTCAGCTAGCCCCATTATCAAAGACACCACGAAAGCTAAGTCATCTACAAAAAGCATGCAGCAATGACCCCCATGGTCTATTGTAATAAATAAGCAAGTCATAACAAATTACTTGACAAGTTGCAACTTAGCTTGTCCTGAGTGGCTATATTACTTGTATAATAGAAAAGATAGAGCATCATTTCTAACTTCCACACGATGAAATCAGTAAGCAGGCAAGATAAGCATTAGTGGATACGACCATCATAGAACAATTTTAAAAGGAGAAACAATAAATTAAAAGGAGACCCAAGACATATATAGACTTACAACAATTTTCCCCCAAATGCATTTTGACTTCCATCTCTTAGGGATTTCAGTTTCAAATTTAGGAATTAGGAAAACTTTAAAAAAAAAAATAGTTTGTTTGCTTTTAAGTTTTAAGAGCTAATTTTGCTTATATACCATACTGTGAGAAGGATAGAAGAAGAGAAATTCGTGTACCTGTTCGGAGGCAGAGAGTGCGTCTGTGCGTGGAACGGTGGAAGTCTGGAAGATGATGAGTTGATGACTAGCTTCCAAAAAAGAGAACCCTTATTTCAAAATAGGAACCCCAATTTCAACTTTCACGTGACTCTTTTTCTTTTAAGACAAATATAAGGCCTAAATGTACATGGCCTAAATGAGTACGGCCCATTGTCCAAAGCTGAATTCATTTCATTAGCAAGAATTGTGTTTTGGTTTGGGCTGAAATTGTGGTTTGGTTTAACTAAGGCCCACCAGTTTTTAGTATGCTGAAAAAAGACATTCGGGCAAGCCTGGCCCAAACCCAAATTGGTCACAGGCTGAAATGGGTCAGGTCAAATTGATCCGATTTTATTTGGGTTAGTAAAAATAGAACTCAGCCCTACTTTTTTTTAGGCGGCCAATCCATTGGGCCATACCTATTTCCCCCACCTCTAAAAAAGTTGCCACTGCCAAAGCACTATGAAAATAGTTAGTAGACAACAGAAATTACAAAATCCTAAACCATTAACCTGATCCGCAGAAATTCCCAAGTCTTTGCTTAAAGTGTTGTTTTAGTTAAAATTTGGAATCTTCTTTAATTTGGAATAGGGTGTTTGACAACCTCTAACTTATTTGCAATTCAATGATTCAACTAATTCACCTCTCTTCCTCTTCTATTTCCCATGTAGTAAATCCATGCTTGATGATGAAATTGTTTGTTTGAGACAAAACAACTAAAAGTAATAATTAAACTCCTAAGAAACTCAATCAGATCTAGACCCAAAAAGGAAAAAAAAATAAAAATTGAACATGAAGAATCAATGAAGTGAATCGGAATGTTAAGGTATTAAAAAAATTTCACCTTATTAAAAATCCTGAATTAAGATGAAAGGTTTGCATAAATAGAGATAATAGTCAATCCTTCTAGTTCATGGCAAAAAAAAAGAACTTCTAGTTACATACATAACAGAGATTTTATAGTAATTTCAAAAGCCAATCCTAAATAAGATTGGATCAATCCCATGACCAAGTGCAACGATTGGCATCTACTCCCTCTATTAATTCCACCTTGATTTTCATCCAGGTTCCTCTTAGCTGGTGTGATAGTTGACACATTAACATCCCCATCCTTTTTATTATAAGATGACAATGACTGGTAGCTTATCTTTATTTATAGGTATTTTTAATAATATTTGTAATATTAAAAGATCATGACTTCATTTTAAATGCCTCCACACTCAAGAATCAAAATAAATAAATAAAGTCAACTCTAGAGTCGAGAAATATCATCAATTGTTATACATATTGGAATCTCATAATATTTGTGACACTTAGAAATATCCAAGAAAAAAAAAAAAAAAAAAAAAAACATTTCTCTATTCATATCATTTTTCATACTACTGTCCCACTCCCACTTATATAAATATCTACTAAAGGTTTAACAAATATTGCAATAGTCAAATTAAACTTTTCATGTAAAATTTGAAATATACACATTAATGGATATAATGAAAATGTAAAAAGAAAAAAGAAATGTACTAAGATATTATTTTCCTTCGTAGTCAAATGAACACTGGAAGAAGTGAAGAACGAGCAAACACTAAATGCATGTGAGAAACTTTATGAAACAAAATAATAGTAAGATAAAGATAAAGAGTGTAGTTCACCAGAAATTTATATTTTCATTGTTTGATCATATTTATAAGCTAATTTTACTTTCTTTTTGTAAATTGTGTTAATTTAGACTTAAGTATAATTGTATACAATTAAATGAGGTAGGGCGAGGCATGGGATAGTGAACATTCAATAGGGATAGGACTATTGATAAATCTCCAATCGGAGATAGGGCCAAGGATAAGACTAGGGTTTGTACATTGGGGACGGGGATAAGGAGTGAGAGCCTCACCCCAATGTCATCCCTACTTGTCGTATTGAAAATTATAGTCATGAACACACTCTATAGCATGTGTATAATTTTTTTAAAAATAAATTAATAAGGTAAAGAACTTTTTCTTTTCGGAGAATTACATTGTTCATATTCATAACCTCAGGAAAAAAATAATAATAACCTCAGAAAGTTATATTCTTAACTTTCTAAAAAATATGTAAAAGAACGATTTTGGACANGGATAGGACTATTGATAAATCTCCAATCGGAGATAGGGCCAAGGATAAGACTAGGGTTTGTACATTGGGGACGGNGGATAAGACTAGGGTTTGTACATTGGGGACGGGGATAGGGAGTGAGAGCCTCACCCCAATGTCATCCCTACTTGTGGTATTGAAAATTATAGTCATGAACACACTCTATAGCATGTGTATAATTTTTTTAAAAATAAATTAATAAGGTAAAGAACTTTTTCTTTTCGGAGAATTACATTGTTCATATTCATAACCTCAGGAAAAAAATAATAATAACCTCAGAAAGTTATATTCTTAACTTTCTAAAAAATATGTAAAAGAACGATTTTGGACACCTATAGGAGCAAGTGTAGTCTATCATAGAGAGCACACTCGATCTAGCCTAGGATATAAAATATTCTACACACCGGCAGGCGAAAGTGTGTACACTGAGTCAGGTAAACCAAAGTCTTCCTTTTTTATTTGAAGAAAAAAGTTAGATTAAGCCTAAAAAATGGTGAAAGTCAATGTAGGACATGCAATTATCCCAATAAGTGGTAATGTAAAACAGACATCATCACCCAATATTAAAAGACATAGACTTCAATTACCAAAAAATTGAAAAATGAAAAAGAAAACATTAAAAAAAAAAAAAAAGACATTGACTTTATCTTTTTTCCTTTTTTTCTTGATTGGATTAACTTCATCTCATTCTTGCGGAAAAGCTGTCTTTTATTTATTTACTTTAAATCTCGTTGAGCAGAATGACCCTAAATAGGGACACAAACCGATCTGAGTTCGTAGCCTCATACACTATTGGCAGTTTTGGGTCAAAATCTTGCTTTGCTTGAGCGTTTGATTAAATGGCTGACACTGACAATTCTTTGAGTTCAAGTTCTAGTGAGCTGCTAAAATTGGTTGATCTGAAACTTCCATCATTGACAGACGAGAATATCAAAAGCCAAGTGCAGCAAACCCATAAAAGCAGAGGATATCCAGATCAGCTTCTTCGTCAACCAAATCTTGCCCTCATCCAGCAAATCCTCAAGCCTGTGACCTTTTTGGTTGATTCAATATTGCTGGTAAGCAATTACAAACTACCAAACAAAAAAAGTATTATTATTATTAACCCTGCTGAGGTTTCGAAAAATTACAAATATAGCTCCAATCTTACTTTTCATTCAACTTTCTTAACCTTGAGGATTCTGACTTTCAAATGGATACATGCAGGACAAGAAAGTACCTGAAAATGGGATTGAGTTGGAGACCTCTAATCTTTTGGAGTTTGATTCAGCGTTATCTAAGCTTTCTTGGTCGGATTATTTCAGCTTTTCCATTCACGAGGTCCTTACTCCACAAAAGGCTTCTGTTTTTTATTTTTCCAACAACGTTTCCTATACCTACATTCATTGCTTAAAGTAACATAGGTTCAGTTAATTAAATTCATTGCTTTAAGTAACAATATTCCTCTGTGCATTGGGTTATTTGAGCTTTTCCACTCTCATGGTCGTTTCTCCATACATGGCTTTTTCCATACACCTGCATTCATTGCTTTATGTAACATGCTTACAATTATACACACCTCATATATATTCATGTATGGTACTACACGAATTTAATTGACTAAACCTATCCAAAGTTTAAATTGCACATGGATCCACATAAACTACTTTTATGGAGGTATTTGATACCCTATAAATTTGATCCACTGGTATTTGGGAGAATTACCAAAAAACAAAAAGAAAAAGTTAAGAAGAATTCTTTCAAAAAAAAAAGTTAAAATAACCACTAGAAACACACTATAGACATAGCCCATAAGGTTGTTAGTTTCTGTTTTCAAAACAAATCTTCCTTATCTTTCCTTTTTGGTAATTCTCCCTTGCTATTTTGGACTCAAGGAGACATGAGAGTATGATATTTAGGGATATGTTAAGATTCCCTTGTTTGGTACGGTAATTGAAATTGATCTATCATTCTCAGGATTCTATGATGCACATATTCAGTTACACTTTTTGAATTCTTCTCATCCCGGAATGCCAGATTCTCTTGCTTCTATAGAAGAGATAGGATTTCAACAATGTTAGATCACAGTGTGCAATCTCATTACCAATGTACCGAATACCATAATCTAACTCAAGAGTCTAATAGACCATGGAATCTGATGAAATTATGAATTAAAGATATACCAAATACCTCCTATAGGATTTAGATTCTCTACACCTCCTATACTTGTGTGCTGACATAATTTCTTTAGTAACCTAGTAAAAGCTTTTTCATGCCTTCAGTAGCTAACATATGCATTTGATTATTTTTATACACCCATCTAAATTTTAATTGGATTGACTTTTTTTTTTTCCCTTATATGATTTAGACTTTTTACACTTCTTACACTTAATGAACAAACATCATTTAATACCATGGAATCTGATGAAATTATGAAGTAAAGATATACCAAATATCTCCTATGGGATTTAGATTCTCTACACCTCCTATACTTGTGTGCTGACATAATTTCTTTAGTAACCTAGTCAAAGCTTTTTTCATGCCTGCAGTAGCTAACATATGCATTTGATTATTTTTATACACCCATCTAAATTTTAATTGGATTGACTTTTTTTTTTTTTTTTCCTTATATGATTTAGACTTTTTACACTTCTTACACTTAATGAACAAACATCATTTCTTTATTAGATGGGCAGCACTGCAGAAAAAGCTGTGAAAATGGTTGATGAGATTAATGTTCACCTATTGTCAATAGATATACTTGAATGCCTATCGAACTTATCATGGGATGAAAAGGCTGTAAAGGTCATGGGTTCTTTCGTTTTCAAATTTGTGGAGTCTTTGGTGTTCATGCTTCGTGGTCCAAACCAACCATTAAAGGAATTCGACTCATCAATGGCAGCCTTGAAGAAAAACCCAATTTCCATTGTGGGCTCTCCCTTTGAGAAATTTCAACAACCACTTGATCAGCTTAACAGTCTGATCAAGATCACATTGGAAGCAATTGAATACATATGTGATTTAACACTGCTGTCCGACACAGAGTACAACAACAAAGACCTCTTGTCAACGGGTGTATATTGGGCAATTCTAAGTGTGGTAGCGTGCTACATTCATATTACTTTGCTCATGCACAATGGGTAAGTTCTTGTTTCTTTCAATTCTGACTTCCCCAAGTCCCATATTTATGTGTGTTTAGTAGATAAGAAAGTCCATGTAGGAAGCCTAAGATTGACCAGGTTACAAACAGCTTAATTGGACTCTTTGATATAGCTAGTTGTTTGATTGTATGTTCCCTTTGTCAAGAACCAATTTAACCTTAGATAAAGACCCAAGAATAGTTTTATATCTAACACACCCCACCCCACCCCTCCCCTGGCACACGAGAAAGCCCTTTGGGCTTAAAGCATGAACAAAGTACAAACTTACTTATACTATGTGCTGATATTTCAATTTAATTAAGAAAGGGAGGCAAAAAGATTCAATCTGTTGACCATTTGGTCAAAGAGGTTCTGATACTATAACAAGAAACTATTTCACCCAAAAACTTAAGTTATTAAGTGAAGACTCAAGAATAGTTTTATATCTAACACCCCTTAATCTCTTGATTTGAGTATATTATAATCTATTTGTTTTACAGCAAAATGGCATTGGAATTGTCCCACCTAATTTCGGATCTTAGCCACATCCATAATGAGCTTAGGCACCAGTACACAATTTGCAAACCACAAATAGGTAAGTATATACAATTTTTTTCATATATATGTTGAGAAATATTATAGCTAGAATTCATGGTCTTCTATTTTAAATATTTATAACCACATAACCATTAAATTAACTGAATCAAGTATTGGTATTTGGTAATGTATATTACACAATATATGTATCTTCTCAAAATTATTATTAATTAACCTATGCAGAGGAGATGGAGGCTTATCTGGAGTCCAATGTGTTTTTTGAAGATATTTTTTGCCATGTAGAAAAATTACATGACAGTCCCACTGAAATCTCAGAGTTTATGAAAAGGTTCACATACTCTAAAGATGGTCATCAATCAATGGTTGTTGGTTCTACACTATCCCAGGTTAGCTTGTATATAGATTTATTCTGATTGAATATTTGTTCCTCGGTAGATATTAGCATTGTGATCAGTTCCTGAGCGACATATACCATTAAAAAAGTCTTTGCTCAAATTTTTCAATTTTACGTGTTATAATTTTTAATAAAAATTTAGTTCACAGATGACCCAAAGTTTCTGTAGTTTAATTGATGAATACGTATCATTATTGGTCATAAACTTCATCTATTACTAGTTGACTCTGGTCCTCAATTAAACCATGCATATTTTGCACAGTATAGGATACAATAAATTAAAACAAAATTTCAACTTTTTCTCTTATTTTAGGTGAAAATGATAGAAATTTTTTGGAAGCAAATCAAAAGAAGAGAAACACAGTTATTGCAGACTACGTATCCAGTTACTTTAAATAGTTAATTTGTGCTATCAGATCAAACTTTTAGTAAACGTCCGTTAAACTTAGATGTCATACCGAGGATCTACAAAAACAACGATAGGGGACTAAAAATTTATTAATCAAATTAATCATTAAATATACACACTTTTATCATTAGGAAAATTCGATTTCTGGGTGAAAGCAAGGAATCTTTATAAGCATTTGATTGACGTGGCAAAGCAGTCAAAACTCAAAAGTGGTGGGGATCCACAGTCATAAACTATTAATAAAAGAGAAATGACAGGGGATATAATTTATTTTATTTTAAGGGATATTTGTAATACTGCAAAAACTCAGTGGACGTTATGCATTAAATGGAGATCCTGAGATCCTTAAACTTTAATACAAGTGTGTGATCCATTGTCTCTTGACTACTTTAGCTTTCTTTTTTCCTTTTTATTTTTTTATTTTTTTGTGGAAACAGGTTGACCTAGAGGTTTTCAAGGGCAAAGCTGTCTTATTCTTTATTTCAAACTTAGATATATCCACCGAGGAGATTTCTAATCTTCTAAAAGTCCATGAAAAGATACAAACAGAAGATTATTACAAGTTTGTTTGGGTTCCTTTTGTATTGAAATGGACGGAAGAGCTGAGACAAAAATTCGAAAATTTAAAATCCAAGATGCCATGGTACATAGTGTGCTACGATTTGCCAATTGCAGGAGTCTGGTTTCTCAAGGGTCGACAGTGGTTGTTCTCCGGTGAACCTTCAGGGATTTTGATTGATCCGAAACTCGCAAAAGAAGATAACTGGGGATTTGTCACGACCGGTGCCATAGATGACTTATGCATCGTAAAAGAGAAGCGCTTTCCCTTCAACAGCTTGACAATTCCGTATGGTTAGTAGTAACATTTTTACAAACACTCGGAGACTCTCAATTCAGCTAACTGTTATTTCTTTTTCTTTTATGTTATTGTACATCAGTTAACTGTAACGTGGCATATAAGATAGGGATAATCCTTGTTTATTGTTTCTTTTAATTGAAAACAAAAAAGCGTATTAAGAAAACAAAAATATGTAGGTCACATTATATTCTGCAGTAATTGTTTCTTTTAATTGAAAACAAAAAAGCGTAGTAAGAAAACAAATATGTAGGTCACATTATATTCTGCAGTATAAATTAATAGATTATAATAGATTAATTCTGTAACTCACATATAGTAAAACGAAGCCTTAACTGCAAAATCAAAGAAAAAAAAAAGTACGATTTCCAATATTAAAAAAGATTTACCAAATAATATTTGATATTCGCACTTGTTCAAAATAAAATTTAGACAAACTAAATTATAAAATTTGTTTAAATTAACACTTAATGTTAATGTACTATTTGATAGTATCTATATCTATATATATTCAGATAATTACCATATCAATGTCCTTCATTATAGTTCGATCTTTACTTGTGTAGCTAATTGATTAAATATAATGAATAGTTTATATTGTTCCGAATGATTAGATTGGGGATAGCATTCACTCTAGATGGGCAGTTTACGTCTTTACGAAACTTAAATTTTGGGAGCATTATCTTTCTATGACATTGCAGATTTTGATGTGATTGAAAAATTGTTTTCTTGTAGATGGAGGTTATGACGCGGAAATGTCAACCCATCCTGAGTTGTATTCAGAATATCTTACTGGTTCCCGTAATAAAAAACAACAAAAAAAGGCTGTTGTCAACCAAAACAACCCTTCCAGTGGGTTCAAAGGTTTACTCTCCCTGAATGAAATAGGTAATTATCACAATCATTTTTCATCTAACTTCAATATGAAAGCTTTTATTCGTTCATCAAATTATATGAATTTCAAAGAACTAAGACAACGTTTGCGGAACANTCCCTGAAAAATTTAGTGATTGACAAGTTAGTCCCAAAAAATGTTCGCTGATAATTTCGTCCTCGAATTATGGTTCCGTACGACAAATTAGTCCTCGAATTATGTTCGTTGACAATTTCGTCCTCAAATTATGGTTTCATACAACAAATTAGTTCTCAACTGAGGACTAATTTGTCGTACAGAACCATAATTCGAGGACGAAATTGTCAGTGAACATAATTCGAGGACTAATTTGTCATACGGAATCATAATTCGAAAATGAAATTGTCAGCGAACATTTTTGAGGGACTAACTTGTCAATCGTTAAATTTTTCAGAGACCAAAAAGGGGTTTCACTCTTATATGAATTTCAAAGAACTAAGACAACGTTTGCGGAACAGTGCCTATTATTTTTTCTTACTGTAGGGAATGTAAACAACTTAAAAAGGGTCGAAAACCTATTGATGAATAACATATTCATCTAAGTCATAGGATCATGGCCATTTTGATTTTTATTGAACTTTGATTTTAGGAGCATTAGCTTTTTATGACATTATAGATTTTTATACGACTAAAAAGATGTTTTCTTGTTGCGAAATGTCATACTGGTCCGCCAATTCTTCCAGATTTTGAACCACATAAAAAGCCTATCAGCAACGAGAAAAAACAAACACATCAGGAGGCTGGTGTCCACCAAAACAATCCTTCCAGTGGGTTTGAAGGTTTACTTTCAAAGAATAAAAGAGGTAGATATCATAATCATATTCATTTAACTTCAAAATAAAAGCCTGTATTCATTCATCAAACTATATATATATATAACACCAACTCAGACAATGTTCTATCGTTTGCAGGAAAGAAGAAAGCAGGGAGTAGTTATCGCAATATTTGATTCCTAGGGTGACCATTAGTACCAGGAAGTTAATTACAAAGTGCAAGCTTGTAATGGCTATCTTTTTTTTTTTTTTCTTAATAAGATTATAATTATATTTATTGAGTATTTGGGTGAAATTTTATAATAATACATACTAGAGACTTTTGTTTTATATAAATTTAATAATCTCGTATGCTTTTTAAGGATGTGGGTGCTTTATTGTTTTGAATAAAAGATTACTTTTTTTGTCATATTA
>QAOA01001508.1:0-215107 GCA_003255065.1 Cercis canadensis
GGCCCACATGGTGAAGACTTATTGGATGCTGGCCATGCACCAAATCCTCCCACCTTAGCCTTATGCTCTGATAAGTGCAGCGAAGGAGAGCTCATGCTCGATGACCCTCCAGAGTCTGTTCTGGTTGAAAGCGACCGAAGTAGTCAAATGGGGATGGAGGACATGCAAGTGTACTCTTAGGGGTCCTTTCTCTCTCTATCTTTTTTATGATTAATAAGGTCTTAGTGTGGAACTGTAGAGGGGCAGGGAATGCCAATTTTCTCAGGGCAGCTAAGTCTGTTCTTGGCCCTTTTATCCCTGACGTGTTAGTTTTGCTGGAAACAAAAGTGAATGGCACTCAAGCACCAGGCATTTTGCGCAAGCTGGACTATGCTTATTCTTCCATATCATAAGGGGTTTGGAACTCTGATAATCTGGGGGTGGAGGTTATTATTTCCCATGCCCAATTCATTCACATGAGGTTCTTTGTTCAGTCTGGTGTTGTGTGGTACTTTACTACCATTTATGCTAGTCCTAGGTATGAAGAAAGAGTGGTCTTGTGGTCAGAGTTGAAGCAGATTACTCAGACCATGGATTATCCGTGGATGCTTGCAGGGGATTTTAACGATTATCTCCATGCAGGGGAAAAGAAAGGTGGAGCCCCTGTTAACCTTTGGAGGTGCCGGAGATTTGCTAATTGGATTAATGGGTGTAACCTTTTGGAAGTGGTTGCAGATGGGTCTAAGTTCACTTGGAGAGGCCCTCTGTTAAACGGGTTTGACCGCATTTTTGAAAAGCTTGATCGTGTGCTTTGTAATAGCCTTTGGAGAACTCATTTTGATGAAGCTAAAGCAGTTGTGATACCTAGGGTATACTCCGACCACCATCCAATTTTAATCGACTTGGTTTCTCGCACTTCGGAGAGAAGGGAGAAACCTTTTCGCTTCGAAGCAGCTTGGCTCTCCCATGAAGACTTTGGTAATGTTGTGGCTAGGCACTGGGATAGTTCTATTTCTTTTACTGGTGGGTTGGCTAAACTCACTCCCATTCTCAAAGGATGGAACATAGAGGTTTTTGGGCATATCCTTAGGAGAAAAACGTGTATCTTAAATAGAATCAAAGGAGTGCAAAGGGCCATGCATGGGAGGTGGAATCCTTTTCTTGATAAGCTTGAGGTTTCTTTGAATACAGAGTTGCAGGAAGTGTTAAAGCAGGAGGAATTCCTCTGGCAACAAAAGTCTAGAGCAAAGTGGGTGTCGAAGGGTGACCGTAATACCCGGTATTACCATACTAAAACTATCATTCGTAGAAGACGGAATAAGATCGATATGCTTAGAGATGACTCTGGTAATTGGGTTGAGGATGGTGTTGCGCTTAGCTACTTCATGAAGCTTTTCTCTAATGATATGCCTCATGTGTGTTGGAGTACTAAATTCTCCTTTCCGATGATTAAAGAAGATGAGCTGAAGGCTTTATCTACCATTCTCCATTTTGAAGAAGTGAGGTCTGCGATGTTTGGGTTGGGGCCTCTTAAGGCACATGGTCCGAATGGATACCCTGCTATTTTTTATCACTCTCAATGGAGTACTCTAGGCCGGCCGGTGTTTAATTTGGCTAGGCAAATCTTCACGGGTGAAAGGAGCATGACTGAGTTTAATGATACTTTTTTGGTGCTTATTCCAAAAATTGATAAGCCTGAGTTCATTTCCCAATTTTGGCCTATTTTTCTTTGTAATGTTACATATAAGTGCATTATTAAGATAATAGTGAATATGTTGAAGCCTTTGTTGCCCAAACTGGTCTTTCCGTTTCAGTCTAGCTTTGTCCCTAAGAAATGTATTCAGGATAACGTTCTTATTGCCCAGGAAATGATGCACTCTATGAGTAAGATCAGAGGCAAGAGAGGCTTCATGGCCATAAAGGTGGACTTGGAGAAAGCTTATGACTGTATTAAGTGGAGCTTTATTGAGGAAGTTTTGGGTGAAATCAAGTTACCTAATGGTCTCAAAAGTCTTATTATGGATTGTGTTCAGTCAGTCTCCATGAACCTTTTCTAGAATGGTGGTAAAACTGAATGTTTCAATCCAGCGCGGGGAATAAGGCAAGGCGATCCTCTATCTCTTTATCTCTTTGTTTTGTGCTTAGATAAGCTATCCTACATCATTTCTGAAGTGTTGGAGGATGGTCGTTGGAAGCCCATGGGTACGGGTAGAGGAGGCCCTCTTATATCCAACCTAATGTTTGCCGATGACCTTCTTTTATTTGCAGAAGCCTATGTCCCTCAAATCAACATTGTGATGGATTGTCTAGACAAGTTCTGTGCTATGTCTGGGCAGAAGGTGAGTGTTTTGAAGACATGTATTTATTTCTCTAAAAATGTTAGCCTTGTGAATAGACAAGCCATCTCTGATTCTTGTGGCTTCTCTTTGACTAATGACCTAGGATTGTACTTAGGTATGCCTCTTTCTCAAGGTAGGGTTAACAAGGCAAAACTGTAGTACTTGCTTGACAGGACCCGTCAACGGTTAACGGGATGAAAAATGAATTGTCTCTCTATGGTTGGCAGGATTACCCTGGCCAAGTCGGTTATAGGATCTCTTCCCATCTATGCCATGCAATCGGCGTTGATCCTTAGGTCAATTTGCTATGAGATAGAGAAAGTTCAACGGAACTTCATTTAGGGTCACAATGATCTTTTCAAGAAAGTCCACACTGTTAAGTGGGAGGTCTTATGCATGCCTAAGAGCTGTGGGGGTTTGGGTATTAGAAAATTGGTGGTGATGAACCAAGCATGCATAATGAAATTGGGTTAGGTGGCGCTTACTAGACCGGAAGAACTCTGGGATCGCGTGATGAGAGGGAAGTATGAGAGAGGGTCTAACTGGTTTTCTTCCATAGAGGTTAAGAATGGTGATTCGACGACTTGGAAGGCTATAGGCGAGAGTTGGTAAGCTCTTACCAATAGTCTGGGTAGAAGACTGGGCAATGGCCTCTCTACTAATTTCTGGTTAGACCCTTAGTTTGATGGTGCTAAAACTCTAATTGAGATAGTCCCTTTATCGGTTCCGGAGAGAGATCTGAATATTCAAGTAGCTGACTTTTGTCTTCCTTATGGTGACTAGAATTGGGATGCCCTTGGAAGGATCCTTAACCCAGATGCTTGTGCTAAAATCCATGATATCCCCCCTCATTCTCTAGATGATGATGAGGATGGCTTTTACTAGTTAAGGAATAGTGCAAGAATTTTTTCTATATTAGTAGTGCCTATATGAGCATTATGGAAAATAGGTGGAAACCAGTTAATACTATGTGAAAAAAAATCTGGAAGTGGCAAGGACCAGAGCGCATCAGATTGTTTATTTGGCAAATGGCTCACAATAGTTTGTTTACAGGGGATAAATGTAGCAAGTGGAATGGTTCTGAAGGTAACTGTATTTTTTGTGAGGGGGTAAAAGAGACTACTCTTCATGTTCTAAGGGATTATGGTTTTTCCTGGAGAGTTTGGGTTCGTTTTGTTAAGCCCTCAATGAGGGTTAGTTTCTTTGCTTGGGATTTAGCTCAATTGATGGAAATGAATCTGTCTCAGAATGTAGGCGGTACCGGGAAGTAGTGGAGTGTTGTGTGGGCAGTTATAGCTTGGATGCTATGGAAGTGGAGGAATTTGGCCATGTTTGACCCAAACTTTTCTTGTCCCACCAACCATAGTAAGGTGATTTCCAAGTTCCTAAAGGGGTGTAACATCTTAGTCAATGAGTCAACTCATTCCTCTGTCTTTGTCATTCCTAGAGTGCTCTGAAGTCCTCCGGAGTCGGGGTGGGTTAAGCTTAACTCTGGTGGGGCGTCGAAAGGGAATCCTGGGGTGGCGAGCTGTGGAGCGTTGTTAAGAGATGAAAATGGTGAATGGGTGGCTGGTGTAGTTCGCAACCTGGGTTTTTCATTAGCTTTCAATGCTGAACTTTGGGGTATGTTGGATGGTCTGGAGATGGCGTGGCGTCTGAGGTATAGGAAGGTTGTCTTGGAAAGTGATTCCAGGAATGTTGTGATGAGCTGGAGGTTTGCATGTTCAGTTGCTGAAAAAGATTTTGGGTATGCTGGATAAAGTCTGGCAAGTGGAGTTGCAACACATAAACCGAAGAGGGAATTTAGGCGCGGACTGGTTGGCTAATTTTAGCCTTGGGCAAACGCTGGGTGCCATGCACCTCTCGTCTCTTCCCCAAGCTTTATTATATTTACTTGTAGATGATGAAATGGGGCATTTATTGCCCCTTGTTTCTGTTTTTGGTATGTAGCTGTGGTTTTTAGGCTGTTGCCCCGTTATATTACAACAACAACAAAAGAAGAAGAAATTTGGCACTGTTAAGTGTTGCAATCGGGGAATTTACGACACCCAACACAACCAACCAAGTTCAAGTTGTGGCACTCACCCACGTTCAAATTGTGGCACTCAATAAAATGTGAAATTGAGGCACTAAACAGGGGTAAGGGCGAAATTGCGGCACTCCATTTTGCTTGAGAAAATGCGAACCAAAGCTTTTAGACTGCGTTTCTTGAGCCATTCCTATTGAAACCCTGAGTCCAAAAAAGCTATCCATGGGGGAACTCATAGTAGAATTGTGCCTTGGATAATGAGGAGGCAACCCAGAATAGGCTTGCTGAGAGAGAGTTCATAAGGTTCAGATAAGCTTCTTTCGTGCTTTAGAAGGTTTATCCTCCAATTCGTAGAAACTTGGCGACGTCGTATCGTTGTTGTCACTATAATTTACGAATCTAGAAATTAATCTCTTGGATTCAGAATTCTCCCATGGATTGCCCTTATTGCCACTAGAATCAAGAGCTTCTGTGAAATTTGCGTGAAATGAAATTGGGGCAGAGCGAAACCGAAGTAACCCAGAATTGAGTTGTTGGTGTTGATAATTCTGATGAGAATTTGAATCCCTAAATGCTCCTTGGGTTCACTCTGCTATTTGCTATTACACTTTGATGTGTCAAAATCGACACTTCTCTTGCATTTTACGGAACTCCTTTATGTGTTGCTACTTGGCAATTTGGACCCTTTGATGTGTCGAAATTTGGCAATATGCGACACTTGGATGTGCAAATTGTGAAACTCTTAATGTGTTGAAAGTTGGCTTGTGGAATTGGCTTGTGTTGCAATTTTGTCTATAATGAAGTGCTGCAAATTGGCCTTTTGAGTCCCTATGTGGAGTGTTGCAATTTGGCTTGCGAAATTGGCTTGTGTCGCAATTTTGTTTATAATGAAGTGCCGCAAATTGGCCTTTTGAGTGATATGTGGAGTGTGGCAATTTCACCTTACATCATATGTGGAGTGCCGCAATATGAACTTGATTGGTTGCGTTAGGTGTTGCAATCTCCCCAATTGTGACCCTCAACGATGCCAAATTTCTTTCCTCTCTTGGTTGTTCGGAAAAAAAATGATAAAAAAATCAAAATTACCGTAACCAAAAAAATATTTTTAAAACTATTGCATTTGTGTAAATAAGATACAAAATTACATTATTAAAGTACTTGATCCGGAAAATTAATCAAATATGGGAAAGCCAAAGCGTGACTTTGGAAGTGACCTTGCGAAATGTTTGCGGTGGACGTGCTATTGTTCGAAGGTAAAGAGAGTATCCACATGCAAACACAACATTTCACTCTTTTTTTATGTCGCAAATGACATTTCTCTTCGGAAACTTTCTTTGTGATCGTTTAAAGAAACGGAACCTGCAGAATAAAATATTCAATCAATAATCGCTTGGTTAGTGAGGTATTTATTTTTTATTTTTTATATAAACATAATAGGATGGAGGCTTAAACTTCTAACATTCTGTAAACTATTTAATTTTTTTTATCGCTAGATCAATTTTAATGACTTGTGAGATAGCTTTTCATTAAAGCCAGTAATGCCAAAAACACACAAACAATGATTTTTATTAAATTGTATTTTAGTGCCCACTAGAAATTCATGTAAATAAAGACGTATAAATACCAATCCTGCACCATGCACACAAATACAAGCCTCCTTCACCACCACATGAAAATACATTAAAGTTGTGTTTGGATGGGGTATTTGGCAAATTATTGTGTATTTTTTTAGATTAAGTCCATAAGAGATTCTACTAAAAATTTCAAATAAGATTATTTAATCTAAATTTTTTTTGACTGTTTGAACTTTATAAAAAAATCTGAAATTTTAGTAGAATCTCGTATGGAATTAATTTGAAAAAATCTGGAATTTTTTTTATCTGCTTGAGTTTTATAAAAAAAACAAATCTAAAATAGTTATTTAACAATAAAAAAAGTTATTTTTGATTAATTATAACTTAATTATGCTGGTTATTTAACATTTAAAAATTACTTTCTCTGTGCCACATCAGCATTGGTTGACTAACAGGAAACTAAACTGTCAAACTCAATAAAACACGGAGACTAAATCATACACTTTTAAAAATTGAGAATTAACGCATAAGAATTAGTAAAATAGAGAGATCAAAACTGTCAATAAGTTTTATTTTTTTATTTGGCCTTCACCTGAACACCTGTGATTATTCACCAAATTCTTCGTCCTCTAACTAGAGATGGGGTCTATATAAAGAACAAGACGAGTAGACTTGAAGCATCAAAACCTTCTTCTCTGCTAGAAAGAGTTACAATGAGAAGGTTGCTACCCCTTTTCTTCTTGCCACAATTGTACCGACATGTGAAGGCTTAGACCATGGCCAAAACTACCAAATTTGCCCTCTCCGACTTAAATCTGGGTCTGGTGGCCACTACATTCCAGGCATATCGTATCGTGCTCAAGTTGGCGACTCGGAGTGGAAGCTCATAACATCATTGACTGGAAAACCGTCCCAAAAGAGTGTGAAGGTTATGTAGGGAACTACATGTGAGGTCACTATAGAGAAGACTCCAAAGCAGGTGCTATCCAAGCTTTTGTTTATGTTCAGGGCCTCAATCTCAGTGGGGGACGGCAAAGACATATGGGTCTTTGACATAGATGAGACACGTAGGGGTGTAATTGGTAACCGACATCCCAAGATGAGTAGACTTGAAGCATCAAAAGTTCAAAACCTTATTCTTTGCTTGACGTATTACTTTATTTGTTGACCATTACTAACCTAAACACGTATAACTTAACTAGACGTAACTATATGGATCTAGCTAGAGCAGAGAATCATATGAGATTGATGAATTTTTCTTACTACAAGACAAAATATAATTAATATATGGCGAAGGACACCAAGCACCCATGTCATTGTTATTTTTTGGCAGTTTTAGTCTTTTTATTTTATTAATTCTTATAAGTCAATTCTTCATTTTTAAAAATGAACAATTTAGTTACCTTGTTTACTGAATTTGGCAGTTTTAGTATTATTTTCATTAGTCAATCAAACAGTTAATCTAACAGCATGTTGATGTAGCAAAAATAAATTAATCTTTTTTATTGTTATCGTACTGATATGGGTCTCTGATCTCGAGCTCATTCTGGTGACTCAGTGAAGAAAAATTGGAGGAGGGTGGAAAATGAGGTTAGAGGGTGAAGTGTGTGCAGGCTAGTCAGCCGGAGGTTGAGGAAGAAAACAAAATTCTAGAAAAAAAATTTGTATTTTGTAATTTATTGTTGTTTTATATATAAAATAGAAAATATTACTTTACAAAAAGTTTTCGAGTATAAATGTTTTTTTAAACGAAAAGGGTGGAACAAATTAAATATAGTGCAAATCCATAAAAATAAAAATAAAATAAAAGTTAACATACTTTCCAAGTGAAAAAAAGAAGATGAAATAAGAACATTTTTTAATTCCTCTTGCTTTCAGTTTAATTATGCTATACTATAGTAAATTTGTCATTATTTAACCGGATTGTACTCATTAAATTATTAATCTTTAAATCTATTTTTTGTCTCCTGAAAATATAAAAAAAATATTGGGCATTTAAAGATTAATTTGAAATTTTGGTTTTACTATTAAAATAAAAAATTTCAAGTAAAAATATAATTTTTCATAAAAGTCATTGTGATTTCTAAATAAGATTTTACCAATGATTCTATTTAGATGTTTCTCCTTCTTGAAGAAATCATATAAAAATCTAGAATAAAAAAATTCATATTTTCATGCGTGATTTTAAACTCTTTTTTTGTCCTTTAAAAATAGCATTACTAACAATTTAGTCTTTCAATAATTTTTGCTGTCAATTTAATTCTTGAATTTGTATTCCGTCAGACAATTTAATTCTTCGTTAGTATCCGTTAATGAAATTTAACTAAAATTGTCACGTGACACATTAAGTACTGACGTGGCCGTTATGTAATGACGTGTCATATTAAAAAATTAAAAAAAAAATCTTCTCTCTCATTTCTATGTCTCTCTCTCTTCCCCTCCTCTCTCATTTTTCTCTCTCTCCCCCGTCTCTCTCATTCGTAACGTATAGTTCAAATTTGACTGACACTCAACACTAGCCCGCTTAAACATATTTTTTCAGATACTGATTGTACAAGTCAACCAGAGTACATATAATGCGAGAAAAATTATGTTAGAGCGTCATTTTTCTTTGGAGAAATTTCAGCCCATCAAAAGATTATGCCAAAAGAATAGTACAAAATTTAAATAGAGCCAAAAAAGCTGAGCTTGGTTTAGTTTTAAATCAATATAGCTTAGATTAATAAAAATGATGAGTAATATGATGTATGTAATAATGAAAATAAGAATATATGCATATGCAATAAAGCACGAGCTGTTTTTGAAGGTTGCCCTCTGGTTCTGGGACGGGGAGCAAACGCCACGTAGTACACAAAGGACATAGCTGGCGAGGGTGAGGTGAGGACCATGCAAGAAACATGATGTATGTAATAATGAAAATAAGAATATATGCATATGCAATAAAGCACGAGCTCTTTTTGAAGGCTGCCCTCTGGTTCTGGGACGGGGAGCAAACGCCACGTAGTACACAGAGGACATAGCTGGCGAGGGTGAGGTGAGGACCATGCAAGAAACTACAGATAAAGCTTGGCTTTAGTCATGTGACCACTCGCCAGCTGGTCTGTTCTTCAGTCATCATCAACACAACTCTGAATCTGATCAAATGGTGACCCAGCTCGTACACCAAACGCCAAAACCAATGTGAACCTTTGAATTTTCACGTGACTAGACCAGTAACAGTAAGTAATAGTTTTCACCTGGGTATTATATATAGGAGGAAAAATAATAGTAAGAAGTAAAAAGAAAAGAAGATAATGGCGATCATGAACTGCCAGAAGTGGAGGCCAACAGACAAGCCTCTCCGTCTTCCACTCCAGGATGTGTACAAAATTGGTGGTATTGGTACTGTGCCTGTGGGACGTGTTGAAACTGGTATCTTGAAGCCTGGAATGGTGACTTTTGGTCCCACTGGCCTGACAACTGAAGTTAAGTCTGTTGAGATGCACCGGACAGGTGTGACTGGTTTATGTTCTTTTCTTCCTACCTATCGCCAATATGCACCTATGGTAAATGAGAGAGACGGGGAAGAGAGAGAAAAATGAGAGAGGAGAGGAAGAGAGAGAGAAATGAGAGAGAAGGAAAAGACTAACTTCACGTCAGCTTGCCAAATTATCAACTAATGTCCACATCAGCAATTAACGTACTACGTGGTAATTTCTGTTAAGTCTCATTAACGGACCCTAGCGGAAGACTAAATTGTCAAATGAAATGAAAATTCAATGACTCAATTATCACTAAAAATTAATAAATAACTAAATTGTCGCTAACAACATTTTTCAAAGATAATACATTCCGATCTCATAAAGTAATGATTCCATAATTATATATCTTACAAAAGATCTTACAAAAGCAAATTAAAAGTGAAAAAGCAAAAGTTATTCGTTAATTTCTTATATCTTATGAAATCAGATTATTGTTGTACTATCGATTAGAGAGAATAAATGCCAGTTTCATGTTTAGTGAAATCAACGAGAGAGTTCTTCTTTTGGAATGCAGATGCTTAGCTTCTTCGGGCTTGTCTCTTTTGATACAATCTAGCTTCTAATACCTCCTATTGGGTTGAGGTTCAGTAAAGTCCTTTAGAAATTCAGTAAAATCCTATTTCGCTAGTTTAGATATAACATATGTCAGGAGTGTTGAAATACATATATATATTTATATCTTTTGAATAGAGAGTATTAAAAAGCATATGCAATAAAACAATTTTTGCATTGATATGTGCACATTTTCTTATTCTGTCTATTTTATTTACTCGATTTTGGAAAAAAAACAAAATTTACATACTTTACCAATCAATTTACATTTATTTTACAATTTTATAATTGAAGACTGACAAATTACATAAAAAAATGTGATAGTTTCAGAGATTGATTTTATTGGTTCATCTAATCACTATATATACTTAAAAAAAAAAATTTACGNAAAAAAAATTTACGAGTAAAGTTATCTATAGATATTGTATTCACACTCTCTCTTTTTGCTTTTTTTATTTCTCTTCTCTCTCCATAAATTTACTTTCTTTGTTTAATTAGCTCTGTACGAGTTTGCAACTAGTAAAAAAAAAGCAAATGCAATAGCTTAAATATTGGGTAATAAATGTATTACATGGATTTAAGTTTTGTACTTTCTGAAATTTTGTGTATTGGTCAGTAGTGTCTGAAAGCTTTGGATTGACTAGCGGAAGCAGATCAAGATGAAGATGAAGTTCTGCATAGGGATGCTTACCTGGAACAATCTCAAGCCGTTGGACTAGGAGTGGCGTAGTATCCTAAGTTGAGTACACGTGCTGCTATCCTTCCTCCCTCCTTTTAATCTCTGCTTCCATTCATGGATTTCTCCTCCAAATATAGTCAAGTTTAGAGAGAGATAAACGCTCACTCGCTCACTCTAATTTATTTTTCCTTTCCCTTGGCTTGTTCATCGCCATCATTAGCAACAAAGGTAACAGAACTCTTCTCCACCTCTTAAAGTTTGATTTTTTCTTCGAAACTCAACTACTAAAGAAGCTAGTAGCATGTCGAGGCAAAGAGCCAACGAATATTTTTTTGTTTAAAAGGATACTCAAGCCCCTAAATGTAGTGCTATATATATTATGCAATATGCATGCATGCGCTCTCATCCTCTTAATCATTTAACAAACAAACTCACTTCTTTCTACACAGTTCACTAGCTCAGTCCGTAGTCTCTTATATATATATCATTCAGGGCTATATATATATATATATGGGAAGTAAGGAGCAGAAGCCGGAATCACTGCTCGGTACCGAGCTGCTCTCTGACTCGTCCTTTTATAGGGATGTCATTGCTGAGTTCGTTGCCACGCTCTTATTCTTATATGTCACTATTTTGACTGTGATTGGTTACAAAGCTCATAGCAATGATACCTGTGGCGGAGTTGGCATTCTCGGCATTGCTTGGTCCTTCGGTGGCATGATTTTCATCCTTGTTTACTGCACTGGTTAGCTTCCTAGCACAAGTTCAACTCCCAAAATATAGAAAAAGGATTATTGATGGTTTACTCTTCTCAGAACTTGAGATGTAGAGAGTGCACATTGATCATATTATTGCCTATCTATATGTAAAAAAGCAGTAAATAAATAATTAAGAGGGGATCGAATCCAGACATCAAAATCCTTGATTCTTAAGTAGTTGGCGTTGTCAAAATAATGGTTTGCCAGTTCTTAATTTTTTGAAATGCATGCATACATGCAGGTGGGCACATCAACCCGGCAGTGACGTTTGGGATGTGCTTGGCAAGGAACGTGTCACTAATTAAAGGTGTGGTATATATAGTGGCCCAGTGCTTGGGGGCCATATGTGGGTGTGGGCTAGTCAAGGTTTTCCACAAGGCTTACTATAACAAGTATGGTGGTGGTGCCAATCAAGTGGCTCATGGGTATAGCAAAGGCGCAGCTCTGGGTGCTGAGATTGTTGGTACCTTTATTCTTCTCTACACCGTCTTCTCTACTACTTATCCCATCAAAACAAAGGATACCACCACAAGAAAGGAGGCTACTGATCTCACCAAAATAAAGGATATTTATGTTCCGGTAAGTACCCTATCCATCCCCTAACCCCTACATATATACATCAAATTCAAATTAACTATATATTCTATCTAGACGTACAAGTATTATTTAATATTCATTTTCTTTTGTTTTCTCCATCACAAGAACAATTTATTTATATGTGGATCCATGCATGTTGTTGTGAATAACATATACAGGCGTTGAAACCACTTGCAATTGGATTCGCGGTGTTTATGGTTCACCTGGCCACCATCCCTATCACCGGCACCGGTATTAATCCGGCTAGGAGCTTTGGACCTGCAGTGATGTACAACAAGGCCAAAACATGGGATGATCACGTATGCATCTCCTTTCATACTTGCCCTTTCAATTAATTTTTTTTTTTTTTTTNATTTTTTGTTTTTTTCTTTTATAAACTGAAAAGTAACGTTTCAATTTCAATATATTGGTTTAGTGGATCTTCTGGGTGGGACCCTTCATTGGTGCTTCCATTGCTGCAATCTACCACGAATACGTCTTGGGAGTTCAAGAGGCCAAATAAAGCTCTAGCTATTGCTAGGCTCTCTTACTAGAATATTGTTTGAGGGGAGGATTTATGTATTTTCTCTTTTTTTTTTTTTTTTTTGGTGATGAGAATTAGTGTGTGTTTGGATGAGGTATTTATAGAGTGTAATGTATTTTTAGAGTGTATTTAAAATACTTATTTTGAAATACTCTGTTTGTATAATTTTTTAAGGTATTTTTAAAATTACAGTATATTTTTTTAGTGACTTTCAATGTATGAATAGAGTGTATTTTAAATTCACTAAAAATAGAGTGTATTTCAAATTATTTTTTTTCCTCCTCCAGCCCCCGATACCCCTCCTTCTTCCTCAAGCTTTTGCGTTGACTTGGTCTGTACTTCAGCTCTTGTCATAGGCTCTGCTCTGGGTATCTCTGTTTACTATTTCTACACCTTAGGGGCTGTTGCTCTTGTTGCTTTCTTGTTCTTCCCCAAAATTCACGAGCAAACAAGAAAGAGCTTCAAGGACCTCAAAATTGATTTCCACTCCCCAGGAAATTCCCCTATCAAGGCTTTTCCACATGCCTGAATCAATGCTTGATAGAGATGAGTCTGCTTACCAGGACTTCGTATATTTTTGTAACCATCTTCCCAAATCGAATGGAATTTTAGACAACATGTTTGAATAGTTGGAATCCATAGCAGTTAAGACAATTGCAGAGGGTGTTTGCTTCCCAGACCTAAAATAAACTTCCCCAATTTACCATATTGGACCTCTGATCATAGAGGCAAATGATCGAACAGATGGTGTACAATCAGAAACTTGTACCCAAAATTATTTTTCTTGGCTTGACAAGCAACCCAGCAGAATCGTCCTCTATGTAGAGCAGCATCTGAATAGGAACGTATTGGTGGAAGGCATGAAATGGCTATTCGTGTGGAGTAAAGAAAGCCCCCGATCCTCCCCCTCCCTTAGCCTCCGAAATTCATTTCAAATTCTTCTTCTTTTCAGGGTGTCTTGACTTTGAGGAGGGAGTGAGAACCAAAGAGAGTTGTTCTTCAGATGGGTGTCGCGCTGTGCAATTGAAGATTCCATAGCCTTGATTTCTATTTTCTCTTAATTCTATGAGGATCTATTTTCTGTGAAAAGGAAAGACATAAAATTTTGTGTTTATAAATGGGAATAGGACAGCATCTCTTGTGTTCTGTTTTCGTGCAGCTGCAATTTTTAATTCATAGCTGCTGGATTAACTTATTTCAAAGCCTCCATTTGATGCTTTTAATGTAAATCCTTATGAAGGACAAATTATATGAATATTTTTTTTTTTTATAAGTTTTTTTCTTATATTTTTCTTTTAGGCCAAGTCTACAATACCAATTGATAAAAATGGGTATCAGTGCAAAGCCTCTTTATAATCGTTGAATTTTCATTCAATGGTCTAGATTGTGTTTAGTGCTACTTGAAGAACCAATTTTAAGAAATGCAACAATATGACCCAATATTTTTATAAAATTATGCAATGACCCCAGCTTTGTTCATCGGTCTATGCTTTCATCGCTTCCATAAACCATCTCCGATCCTCCTCACTAAAGAATCACAAAGGAAACTAAATCAGAATGAAAGCTGATTCTCTCATGTTTAAGACTTCCTACGATTCACAACAACTGTGGTTGCATCCTCTAGTATAGCCTTGTATGCAGTACCAAATGTTCCCTTGCCCAGTACCTCAGCAGAAGCTTTCGATGTGAATAATATCCAAATGAACTAATCATAACACAGAGAAGGAACATATAGTACAATTTTTTTTTCTGTTAAAGAAACCAACAATTATTATAGAACCAAAAAATAATTAACATTCCAACAGTGTCGTCAGCTACAGCTTCTTCATCAGATCAATTCAAACTAAAATGAGAAATTAGGTAGAGAAAAAGCCTTCAAAACACCACGCCATAGCACCCAGGCTTTTCCTCAAACACCACTCGCAACAATGGGAGATCAAATTGGGACTCTTGAGGGAAAGAAAGGGGCAAGAAATAAAAGCATACCCAGAAAAAAGGAGAGAGAGGATTACCTATACACAAAATCTGAAATTTGAATTCATCTTTCTGGATCTGCTCCATTCCTCGTCTCTCTGNAATAAATTAACATTCCAACAGTGTCGTCAGCTACAGCTTCTACATCAGATCAATTCAAACTAAAATGAGAAATTAGGTAGAGAAAAAGCCTTCAAAACACCACGCCATTGCACCCAAGCTTTTCCTCAAACACCACTCGCAACAATGGGAGATCAAATTGGGACTCTTGAGGGAAAGAAAGGGGCAAGAAATAAAAGCATACCCAGAAAAAAGGAGAGAGAGGATTACTTATACACAAAATCTGAAATTTGAATTCATCTTTCTGGATCTGCTCCATTCCTCGTCTCTCTGGTGCTCTCACACGATACTCATCTTAGCTAGAAAATCCTCTTTTTAATCGAACCCATAGCTGCATAGCAATTATACTTGGGGCATAATTTTCCAACGGATTACGCTAAGTTTATTCCAGTTGATTGTTGATCCCACCTGGACCACTCCTAGCAGCTCTGGCTAACCAAACAAAACTCTCATGAGCTAACTTATTACAATCCGTGAGCCCCGCAAGAAGAATCGGATCTGGCTAGGCACCTTCGCCACGCCAGAGATGGCAGCTCGTGCCCATGACGTTGCCGCACTCAGTATTAAACTCAACTCAGCCATTAAGATCGAAACAAACGGTGGCCATGGGACAGCGGCGCTAGCATGACGGTCAAAAAACTGAGTGAAAGATGAGAGAGAAAGGACCAATTGAAGGCCCCGGGGCCGGAATGCGGAGAAGCATCGTTGGCGAGGAAGTGGGTCAGAATCTGAGTAGAGAGAGGGGAAGAGAGAGAGAGGGAGAGAGGGAGAGGGGGGAGAGAGAGAAGATGGTGTATGTTTTTGGTTAGTGGAGAAATAAATGTAAATTAATAAATTTTTTTGGGTCAAAATATAATTAATCATTTATAGTTAATATTAAGTCATCAAATCTGAACCATACACGTAATTTAATCTCAGCCATTTAAGAGACTTTGCACTGGTGCCCATTTTCATTAATAGGTATTGTAGACTTGGCCTTTCTTTTATTGATTTAAGAATGTGATTTGAAGGGACCTTGTAATGTCTATCAATAGCTTTGAATATTATTGTTAAATTACTCCTTTTATAATAGAGTGGATCCAAACAAAATATTTTATAAATACATGTATTTGAAATACTATATTTCAATTACATGTATTTGAAATACATAATAATTGTCAAATACCCCATCTAAACACAACCTTAATGTATTTTTATGTGGTGGTGAAGGAGACTTGTATTTGTGTGCATGGTGCAGGATTGGTATTTATACGTCTTTATTTACATGAATTTCTAGTGGGCACTAAGATACAATTTAATAAAAGTCATTGTTTGTGTGTTTTTGGCATTACTTGCTTTAATGAAAAGCTGTCTCACAAGTCATTAAAATTGATCTAGTGACAACAAAATTTAAATAGTTTACAGAATGTTAGAAGTTTTAAGTCTCCATGTTTAAGCCTCCATGCTATTATGTATAAAAAATAAAAAATATATACCTCACTAACCAAGCTATTATTGATTGGATATTTTATTCTGCAGGTTCCGTTTCTTAAACGATCAGAAAGAAAGTTTCCGAAGTGAAATGTCATTTGCGACATAAAAAAAAGAGTGAAATGTTGTGTTTGCATGTGGATACTCTCTTTACCTTCGAACAATAGCACGTCCACCCGCAAACATTTCGCAAGGTCACTTCCAAATTAAGTCACGCTTTGGCTTTCCCATATTTGATTAATTTTCCAGATCAAGTACCTTAATAATGTAATTTTGTATCTTATTTACACAAATATAATAGTTTTGAGACTATTTTTTTTATTACAGTAATTTTAATTCTTTTATCATTTTTTTTTTGAACAATCAAGAGAGGGAAGAAATTTGGCATCATTGAGTTTCACAATTGAAAAGATTGCGACACCTAACACAGCCAACCAAATTCATATTGCGACACTCCACATATGATGTAAGGCGAAATTGCCACACTCCACATAGCACTCAAAAGGCTAATTTGCGGCACTTCATTATGGACAAAATTGCGACACAAGCCAGTTTTGCAAGCCAAATTGCAGCACTCCACATAGGGACTCAAAAGGCCAATTTGCAACACGAAATTGCGACACAAGCCAATTCTGCAAGCCAACTTTCAACATATTAAGAATTTCACAATTTTCACATCCAAGTGTCGCATATTGCCAAATTTCAACACATTAAAGGGTCCAAATTGCCAAGTAGTGACACATAAGGGAGTTTCGCAAAATGCAAGAGAAGTGTCGATTTCGACACATCAAAGTATAATAGCAAATAGCAGAGTGAACCTGAGGAGCATTTATGGATTCAAATTCCCATCAAAATTATCAACACCAACAACCCAATTTTGGGTTACTTCGGTTTTGCTCTGCCCCAAGTTCATTTCTCGCAAATTTCACAGAAGCTCTTGATTCTAGTGGCAATAAGGGCAATCCATGGGAGAATTCTGAATCCAAGAGATTAATTTCTAGATTCGTAAATTACAGTGACAACAGCGATTCGAAGTTGCCAAGTTTCTAGGAATTAGAGGATAAACCTTCCAAAGCACGGAAGAAGCTTCTCTGAACCTTACGAACTCACTCTCAACAAGCCTATTCTGGGTTGCCTCCTCATTATCCAAGGCACAATTATACTACAAGTTCCCCCATGGATAGCTCCTTTGGACTCGGGGTTTCAATGGGAATGGCTCAGGAAACGCAATCCAAAAGCTTTGGTTCGCATATTCTCAGGCAAAGTGGAATGCCACAATACACCCCTTGTGGAGTGCCGCAATTTTGCCCTTACCCCTGTTTAGTGCCTCAATTTCACATTTTGTTGAGTGCCGCAATTTGAACGTGGGTGAGTGATGAGTGCTACAACTTGAACTTGGGTGGTTGTGTTGGGTGTTGCAAACTCCCCGATTGCTACACTTAATAGTGCCAAATTTCTTTTTTCTCTTTTTTGTTTAGAAAAAGAAATGATGAAAAAGATCAAACTACCATGATTAAGAAAATAGTTTCAAAATTATTATATTTATGTAAATAAGATCCAAAATTATATTATATTTGTGTAAACTATTATATCAAGCTACCTAATCCAATGTACTACGTTAGTTAAGAGTGTGTGTGTTTTTTTTTGTTAGTAAGTATGGATCTAATTTCGTTCGAAAATTAAAATAATTATAATTTTTTATCTCCCAACAATTTAGGTAAGAGTGTTTGATAATAGTATTTATTGCTCTATTTAGCATTTACAAGAGAACTAATTAAATAAAATATCAAGAGTGGTTTCCCCATAGGCCATAGCAGTCTACGTCTCCCTTATTGTCAAAAATAAATAACAATTCAGCATTCCTTTGCTATTGTTAAATTATTGTACTTTATGTGGAACAAATTGTCAAATAAGAGATTATGCAAGATTTGTCTCCTTTTCCAATAGTTTTCAACATATTTGTTTTGTCTCGTTAGCAATTATATTATTATTATTATTATTATTATTTTACTTTGTTGGTTGCTTCAAGCATCCAAATATCAATTGAGTGTGGTTTATTAGCTTAGCATTTCTTGGTTTATTATTCTTCTGCCTTTTGTTCCATGATTCCATTCAGCTGGTAATGACTCTCTCTTCTCCTTGACTCCTTACTATAGCTGCTCAACAGAAAAAACCGGAGAAGTTATCATACCACAGAATCAGATATGCTACTTGATCTATTAATTTTAGCTAGTTTTTTGAAGACAGAGTACAAGAAAACAATAATTTTGTTTACGGAGTCATGTGTCTTTCTGGAATAACCATGAATATGTGTATCCTACGAAATGTTGAATCCCATATACAAAAGTCATAGTTAATTAATTTATTGGACACCCAAGTTGTTCTCTAATCTTCAGTCTCTTAAGTAAGTCTGTGTTGAGATTAGGATTTTTCATGTTTGTTTTCATGCACTAGCAACTTTAGTTATATTTTCATGGCAAATGACTTGATGGTGAATACAAGGAAACCCAGTGGTTGAACCAAAAGCTGAGAAGAGCCCTCAAGGAAATTGGACTACGTACAAAGAGTAGAGAGGTATACTACTCCAACTGCACTATCTTAACAAGTGAAGATAGGCAAACAATGAGCTAACAAAATTGCTCAGAATCATCAAAAGTGTTGAGTGCAATTTCAGAAGGTTGCCAAACTTTACCATTGAATACTTGGTCATTCCTCTCTTGATTTCCTTTAAAACTTGAAACCAGCCACACCCACCAGTCTCTTATATTTAAGTGAGGAAGAATGGCTGCTCTTAGACTAAGAGAGGACAACAACCATACTTGGTTAGATTTGGCACAGTTCAAAAATAAAGTGAGTTTAGAATTCTTCATCTAAACTACATGAAGCACAAGTGTTGTTGCTGATGGAAACTATTCTTTTGTGAAATAATTCTGCCACAATTTAATTTGAGTGTGTAAAAAAAGTTTAATAGGTTGAATTAAAATTATAAAATGACACTACTCCTTAGTGCTTACCTTTAAACAGGGACCCACAGATCCAAATATGCAGGCCTCTTGCAATGACCCAAGGAGAACGTGAACGGCACTCATTCAATCATGCTTCAATGTACGGCTGAAAACAGTTGGTATACATTTGCACCATCATAACGGTCATCCGCAGTGGTCCCCACTTACCTCTTTCTCTTCTCTCTTTCCCTTTGCTTTCTATTTTCCTGCCACTATTTATGCTCCTCTTCTTCAAACCACAGTTTTTCGGGAGAGACAGAGAACCAGCCAAAGCAAAAGAAAAAGAAGAAGAAAGAAGGGAATCTAATCCAACCTTGTAGATCCAAAATGTCGTGGCAAACCTACGTAGATGATCACCTCATGTGCGATATCGACGGCCAGCATCTCACCTCCGCTGCCATCATCGGCCACGACGGTAGCGTGTGGGCCCAGAGCTCCACCTTCCCTCAGGTGATTCATTCTGTACATTTGGATAATCTGGTTGGATCTGATTTGGATTTGGGTTCAATTCATTCCAATTTGATTTGTGCTCCTTGATCTGTTTGTTTTTACCAGAGAGTAATCTAACCAGTTTTGTTTGGTTCCGAGTTCAATTTTATCCTTAAAAGTACGAAAATTTTGAAATAAGCATCTTCTGTTTGATCCGGAAAAGGGTGATTTCTTTTAATGACGATTTTTTTCAGGATATAATTTCCTTGCAGAAAAGCACCCATCTTCATTTGATGAAGATATTTAATCCGTGTGTTTTTGTAATTGAACTTGATGAAACTTAAACCAAATGGATCATTGCAGAAATTGCTTTTTACCTCCTTTGATATTCAAGGAAAGCCTACCATGAAGTAATATTAGGGAAACTTATAATTTTAGTGGAGTATTTAATTTTTTTTTTTTCTCATCTTTTTCATAGGTAGAGATAGTTGTGATTGACATGTGAGGTTCCTTGGACTATTTATGCAGTTTAAGCCTGATGAAGTTGCTGCTATCATGAAAGATTTTGATGAACCTGGCTCCCTTGCTCCAACTGGGTTACACCTTGGTGGTGCTAAGTACATGGTCATCCAAGGAGAACCCGGAGCTGTTATCCGTGGGAAGAAGGTGCTTAAATCTTTCTTATTCCCGATATTCCTGTTCTATTATTTCTTGGGTAATTAGTCTGGATTTAAATTATATCATCCTATGAGTTCTTAGACATTTTCCATATTGCGGCATCCAAAACTTTCCCTTCATTTCCAAGTTTATACAATTTGGATCATGCACCAGACCTTCCCTTGAAAGAATATGATCAGGCTTACACGAGGACTACTTTGTACTTTTCCCGGTCACCTTTACCAAAAATGTGCCACTCCATTTGGGCAACAGTCCCTTGCACATGCACTAGGACAAGGGCTACATGGATGCCAAATTGTTTTCACTTCAGTTTCTTAGAAATGTGGCAAATTGAGATAGATGCATGTCACTTGGAATCTGTCAATTTCTTGGCTTGCTTGCTCCGTTATAGACCTAATTAAACTCTTTCTGGTGCCTTAAGATCTGTTTGTTGCCTTTTTGATAGAATGGCGAGGTCCATTTCTTATTAAGAATCAAACTCCAAATTACTCAACAATCCAATTGAATACTAAAATTGCAATATCAAAATACAGAAGTTGTATACTATGATATTTTTAAGATGTGAAAAAAGTTGAAACCTTATAATGGTTATTCTTAGCTCTTTAGTTTGTAATTTGCTGCAGTAAATTTCTGTTGTCCTAGATGTATTCCAGGGTCATGTTATAGGTATGAACATTTGAGTATATGGCAATAAAGTTGATTTCTTGATATCTCAATTATAATATGAATGTTGTTAGCAATACATTTATCAATTAAAGTTGCATCTCCCAATTTACAGGGTGCTGGCGGTATCACAGTTAAGAAAACCAGCCAAGCTCTTATATTTGGTATCTATGATGAGCCTTTGACCCCAGGACAGTGCAACATGATTGTTGAGAGGTTGGGAGATTATCTTCTTGATCAGGGACTGTAGATCTCATATCAACCACTTAATTTTCACATTTGGTATATGGTTTTGGGCTTGTATCTTCTCTTCCATGGATTTGAAATGGTACTGGAGTTGTTGCTGAAAAATAACCGTGTGAGGTCATATTGATGACATAGTTATTTTTTCTTCTCTTTCATTTCATTTTAATTTTTCTGTATTTATTCTGGCCAGTGATTTGCTCCTACTGAGTCCAAATTTTAAGTGTTCAATGTCTTTTGATTTTATCTGATATCATATTATAAATATAAATTTTTTGAATAGTTATTATGGTGGTTTCCCATTTTCTGTACGGTTGAAATTGTTTTGCTGGCAAGTTAACAAGGCCTTCTCTCCTTCCCTTGTGAAAATCTTTTTATGTGTTGAATGCCCATTTCTTTCCTTGTTAAGCATGATCGCATCTTTCTTGTGGTGAACAAACCCATCATGGCTGAAGTTGCAGTATAGATCTGCATAATAGAGTGTACCATGTAAAACAAAACCATGTGGTCATCAAATAAATTTTTTAAGTCTTTATGTTTAAATTTTGAAAAGTAAGTAATTTTATAAAATTTTAATTAAAAGATGTTCCATTCTACTGATTCTATTACAATTTGAGAAAAAGTAATTTGAGAGGATGAAGGGAAAAGAACGAAATTGAATTCTTTTTACTTCAATAAAATGTTACTTTTTTTTTTTTTTTTCTTTCTATCCNTTTTTTTCCCTTTCTATCCCTTTCCCTTTGTATCATTCCATCCATCGGCATAACAAATTTTATGATAAATTGACATCAATAATACACTTTTACAAACTATTTACATAAAATAGTCAATTTTCAAATTATTTATCTACAATGGGTAATTTTAATATTTTATTATTTTTTAAACGGAAGTGAAATATATTATAAACAAGCAAAGTGTTAATAAAATGAACATGCTATAAAACATTTGAATCAATCGTGTATTTACTATTAACGATATAAGACTAAGCATCACATTTTATCTCCTAAAACATGTTCACTTTCACATTTTTTCAAGTCTTCTCATGTAAATAATAGACACGTGATTGATTCAAATATTTTATAATGTGTTCAATTTATATATGTTTTACTTATATATAATATATTTTACTTTTATTTAAAAAATAATAAAATATTTGAAACTACTCATTTAAATAAATAATTTAAAAATTATCTCTTTTATATAAATAATTTACAAAAGAATATTATTAATATCAATTTATCTATTTCTCCTTTATCTCCATTCATCCTCAATAGTATTCTCCAATTGTACCTAATCTAAGTTAACTTTAGATTTATTTTTTACTTAAGTTAATTTAAATTCATCTTGTATTTTGATATTAGTATAAATTAAGACTGTAATATAATTTAAAATATAAAATAAAATATACTAAAATTTTAAAAAATTATCTAAAATATTATTACCCTTCATTACCTGTACATGTTCTCATTCTTTATTTTCGCTATCTTCTTTAACTGAATACTGTTTACCATTTCACGCAATTTCCAGCAATAATAAATAAAAAATAATAATCCAATTTTAGTTTGAGCGCATCAATAAACCATTAAAAATTTGCTAACCAAATTAGTACGTCTTAATTCAATCTTGTAGAAAACAGAGAAAGTTGTACGCTATGATTTATATATAAATGATTAATTGAAGAAAAAAAAAAGTGAAAAATTGAATATAGGGAAGATGATTGTTGTGATTCTCAAGAGCAAAGATAGAACACAACTGCCCACCGTCCCCAAATCGATATTGCAGGGAACACTTTCGGAAGAGTGCAATGATCGAAGCACAACACCGATACACACAATCCCTGCTATTCCAATCCAACATCTCACTTCATTCATCAATTCAAAACAATCAAAATCATTAAATCGAAAACCAATCAGAAAAGGAGGAAGAAGGAAGGAGAGAATTATAAACGCAGCAGATGGGCGACATAGAAGGTGCTTGGTGCGTATATATACTAATACAAGTGTGCGAGGGGCAGAGGCAGCTAACCCTAATGCCAGGAACCCGAACAGGCTCTCATGGACTCGGGTTCAGAAATCATATATGGGGCTAGGCCCAATTTCGTAACAGTAAGCCCAAATCCACTGGGCTACCATTTGTTTCAATTGTCACTTATCTCATGTGGGCCAAGCCCAACTCAATAATAATTAAAAATAGATATTTGATGGGCATTTGTCGAAAAAGAAAAATAATCGTAAACAGGATTATAATAAATGGCCCATGCAGGTCTCGAACCTGCGACCTTCGCGTTATTAGCACGACGCTCTAACCAACTGAGCTAATAGGCCGTTGCTTGTTCCTTTTCCTCAATTTTATTTTGACTAAAATAAAAGGTACATAAAAGTTTTATTGAAGTCGGCATAAAGCAAAAATGAAGGCCAACCATGGTTGAAGAGCAATGACCCATACTTGTTGATTGATTTTTAATCCAAGCTCAGCGCTCAGACTGGAATTCACCTACAAGCTTATATGAAGAAATGGCGGGAAGCTACAGGTTTTCAAATTTGTTGCCAACTCCAGGGCCTCAATTTCAATAATTATCCGACCAAAGTAGCCTTTCTTGTTTCCCAGCTACCAAACATGGATTACCCAGTTGCACTTGCACTTGCACTAGCACTAATTAATTGGGATACAATTATATTTTACACACTGCAACACAGTAAATTCCTTTTTGTTGTTAAAGTACATGACACACTCAATCAAATTGTTTGTTGTTAATAATAGTAGTACGTAAAGGTACAGCAAGATAGGCACACTTGAGTCAGTGTTCCAGCTTCTTACCCATCATGAGTGAGCTAATTTTGAAGTTTACCTAACAACCCAACCCTTAATAGATACTAGTTAGTTAACTCACACCAACCAATGGAATGTTAGCAGTAACAACTGAAAACCAAATCAAGCATCAAGCATAGATATTCAAAGAGCAAAAGATAAAATAAAATTGACAAAAATCTTATTAAAGTAGATTAAGTTCTAAGTGTGAAACCCTAATTAACTGGGTCCACAGTCCACACCAACAGTTAGGATTTCAATAAGCCCTTTTTTCGATTTGGGTCATGGGGGAGGAACCCCCTTGACAAGAAGATGGAGCTTGCTACTAGAGACAAAACACCAGTGGAAAAGCCCATTGCTATCTAATTACCAAACGTTGTTTAGAAGTAAATATTAATTTCTGTTTTTGGGATTTGAGGTTTTAAATTAAATTTCACATTAAAATCTAATTTTGTTTATTTGGAATATTCGGATCCAATCAAAAAGTGGTGAATGCAAAATTTGACTTAAATCCAAACAAACAGCTTTCTCTTTTTCAAATTTCAAAGTCGGCTATGAAGCTCGAGAAACTAATCCAAGATTTGCATTAATTATTTACATGATTTGTATGTAAAAAATAATAACCTAATCTATGAATAAGTGAAAAAATATTGATTAAAATTTCCGAAAACTCCACGAGATGACGAAAGCAGCAGACAGCATAAGCCGCTCAACCAAACAAATTGAACCCCCATTTTCTTGAAATAAGTGCTTATGAAAAACACTCAATAAAATAATTCCTTTTGCAATGTTTGAATCAAAACAGACATGATGCTTAATTAAGGAAGCACTTATTAATTTAATCCCTTTGGCCATTTCTCAACGTCTCTTTCTTCCGGTTCAAAGTTCAAACTTTAGGGGCGTAGCAAAACAAAACTAACATTAAAAAAAAAATGACGAGGGTAGGTATGTCATTTTAGTTATGGATGGAGGGTAATATTAGAATTGTAAAGAGAGTGGAAGACAGCCAAGAGAGGAGGGCCTTGTCGACACGCTGCACGAAATACAGACGATGATGTATGGATGAGGGGATAATTATTCGGTCAAAGAAGGCTCAATTACTCAAATTACCCCTTAGGATGATGTTTTTTTAACCAGAAGCACGTGAGCCATCATATGCTGATGCAAGCAAGCCAAACAAAAAAAAATTCCACACGAAATTTAAGAAGAAAAATACTCCAAACGCGTCAATCAAATGAAACCCTAATCATTGCTGATGAGAAATTTAAGATTCAAACAGGGGTCTTGCAGTTGTACATTGGATAAGGCTTGGTTTCCAACCCTTCCACGCGCCTCCCTAACGCGTGGATCAATTTGTGTTAAGTCATGTGGGAGTGTTTGGTTTAGCTTTTGAACGACTAAAATCGTTTTTTATGCCGCAAAATAAAGTTTGAGATGGCAACTATTCTATTTGTAAACTATTATTGAAAAAGTTTAAAAAATAGTTTTTGATACTGTCAAAATAATTTGTGTTTATGTATTACTCATTTTACCCTAATTGAAAAAATGTTAAGGCCATTTTGTAGCTGTACCAATATGAACGTAAATAGTTATGAGCTTATTAATGTTTATTGAAAGATACTTAAAATGTTTTAACATATAAAAATATATCTATATATGTAGTTGCATATGCTCTCTCTCTCCCCTAATGTTTGGATTGAGTAATAATAAATACATAAATTTGTGAGACATATTCTCTGATCGTATTGTCTGACAAAAATATAAGTTAAACATTAAAAAAGAAAAACTTAATGCTTACCAATTGAGCTCAATTCTATGACACAATACAATTGGTGCAATATTTAACTTTGTACATCTCTTGGAGCAATAATATATGCACAGTTTTTATATTTATAGGTGATTTTACACTAGACTGGTATAATCGGTATATATTACTCTCTCTTTTTTTTCAATTTAAATACAATTACTTATAAAATTGGTTGTTTAAAGGCAGGGTTGATTATCACTTGTGGTTTTGTGCTATTTCTTGTAACTTAACTGGGGTTAATTAAATTTTGACAGGTATAGTCCTAAAGGTAACAGGTAATCCCTGAGAAGCCTTGATAATATTAGCTGGCTGTGTCAGTTGCAGCAAATCCAACATGGATCTTGTTGAATAAATTAGTTGGAAGGTGTAGGATTTCAAATTTTTGGCAAATGTTATCCAATTCATGAAGGACCAACTAACTTCTTTCCATTGTTAGTTGCCAAACATATAATGAACTATCAATGGCAAGTTCTCTTCCTTGTGACAATGACATATGAACCAACAACAACAAGTGCTTCAAAGTTGAAACTATTCCCAAGTGCCACAGAGATCCCTTCATTTTGTTTGGAACCTAGTAACATTTTAATTTGACAACTAAGCTTACACTTTTTTCAAGTAGAAGCCGAAGAGCAATTAGTGCGCTGAAAACCAAACCAAACCCTTCACTAGAAGTAAATCGTTTGGTACAAGAGAAAGGGCAAGATGGAAAAGAGAACTCTTGAAAAGAATGTACAGCAGCAGACTCTGTTCAATCCTATAAACTGTGAGTTGTAAGCACAAGTGCGAAAAAAAAAAAATTAACTCGTAACTTCTCCCAGTTTCCTCATAAGTTTCCGTTTTGGTTCTGGCAAAAATTCCAGGATTCTTGAACCTGGGAATATGAAGACCTCTGCATTCTAACACTGCTTATGCTGTTCCTTGCTGCCATTATTTCATTGAGAGAAAGCTTCTTCTTTGGTTCTGGCCTTTGCTTTGGGGCGCTGAGAGACCTTAGTTTTGCCCTGAATGACTGTGTATTAGCCATGTAGTTTGGGAAATTGGAGTATGGTCGGAAGAAGGTGTCTCCACAAACACTCTTGGCCGGCGTAGCTGGGGCGTTACACCTCGCGAAACGGGGAGTGCTCTGAGCAGTGGAGAATTTGCATTCATCATCATTCAAGTACCATTCAAAATCAGGAACAGAGATTCGGCCTGGGACTGGGACTGGGACAGGACAAGGCAGAGGGGAAGAGATTGTCTGATAAGGCAGCTCTTCTCCACATTCGGAAAACGTAGGGGCAATGCGCCTAGACCTTGATTGGGTCCTGTAAGTGTCAATTTCAACAATTTTTGGGCTTTCAGGTTCATGAGATGTGGACAGCCTTTTACTATGGAATTCACTTCTTGTTTCATCAAATCGTTCCTAGCAGAGAAAAATAATAGCAATATGAGCAAGTGAGAGTAATTGATTGTTGGTAATTTTGTATCTAGTATAAAAGAAGCCGTCATTACCAGAGATCTTCGGCCACGAATTTCGGGTTGAAATCTGTTTTCTTTGCTGATGGAACGACGAGCACGCTGTGATCGAACAGCTGCCTGAGCTCGAATTAGAGCTTGCATGCTGTGAAGAGTTGCAGCAGCTCTCTTTCTAACTAGAAACCCTCTTACAAGAGCTTGTATCTTCACCAATCCTTTCAGTGCTCTACGAGCCTTCCGCGCCTAAATCCAAATCAAATTTCAATTCAAGTGTTGGAATACACAACAAGCATATACAACAATAGACTAAGGAAAAAGAAAGGAATCTAGAGTTTCATATTGTAAAACAACCAAATTAAATTAATCTTACTTGAGTTCAAAGGGTTAAAAAAATTCAAATTTCGAGTTTCTTAATGAAAATCTGAAAGCTTTGACAGGAAATGAGGAATAAAATCACAGGCCCAGTCAATGAGAACGTGAAGAAAGTAAAGGGTAAATGCAAGTTTCATTGACCCAGAAATGCAGAGGCACTGTTTCATTAAGAATCTAAAACAACTTTCAACTTTCCCACCTTTTGAGAGCAGACAGAGGAGTGAGAATCACGCAAAGAACTTCACTTATACCAACCAATCTCTATTTGTCACGCAGACAAAGATAGACATGCTCATATGAGAAATATTATAGAACAACGCAAATTACCAAGTAACGATTACACACAACATAGAAAAACAGACATGCCCATATGAGAAAAATTTGAACTTTCCAAGAAGAAAGGCACATACCAAGAAACCTCTGAAGACCGTTTGAATCCTCTCTGCAGCCCACCTTTCTCTGCCCCCACTGAACATTGTACCTCTGCCATGGCTTGTGAGCCTCACAACAGCCACAGCAGCCTGTGCGGCGGCGACAGCAGCATCAGCGGCGGCAGCGGTGGCAGCAGCCACCGCAATTGCGTGCTTGTTCTGCTCTTTCTCTGTTTCAGCAATATAGGATCTGAGCCAAGCATTATCAGAGGCTGGAACACCAGTTGCAATGCTAACCGGACTCTGATCCACATCAGGATCCTTCCCTGACTTAGCAAAACTCCACCTTTTCTTCTCCACCTTCTTGTCAGAACCCAGGGAACCTGAATTAACACTGTACTCCTTCTCTTTCTCTGTCTTCATCCCCAGCAAGCCCTTCAACCATCTGGTAGCCTTACCCATAATTTGCCCCTCTCACTAGAATTCTGGGTCACGATCTATAGAGAGAAACGGCGTCACAAAGTTAAAACTCAAATATGTGAACAAACCAGGTGGGTTTTCTCTCACAGAAGTGGAAAGCATATACGCGAATGAACAAATGTAATAACCAAAGGAATCCAAGTGTGATTGATGGGTACAAACGTTTTGGAAAATGAAGGGACAAATAGGTGTAGTTTAGGCTCTGAAAAATCTAGTAGAATCTTTACAGGTTGCAAACGGAGAAGTAATGAGAGCAGGGTGTGGAGGAAAATATTAATAAACAGTAAACAATGTAAGCATCAAAAACCTTAAAAAATGAGAAAAAGAAAAATTGGATAAAGATTGGAACTTTTTGAAAAGAAATTTCTGACAACACCTCGTGAAGAACTGCATTACAAGACAAAAAGATGTCATAGAAAGTTAGCAAAGGCTCATAAGCCTCAAAAACCCATTAAAATATAAACTTCAAAAACTCACCACTAAGTAAACAGACAAGAATTACAGACGAGGCATAAAGGTGAAATCTAATGAGAAAAGTGGTAATAATCACTTGGAAAAGGCTCAAAGCACCTTCTTAAATTTCAAAAAAGAAAAAAGAGCGCCGAATTCCCTTCCCTATCTCTTTCTCTCCCACTCACTCCAATAACAGTATTGACCAACCTACAAAAAGCACTAGCAATTCCCTCTTTCTTGTATTTCCCTATCGCTGCAAAAAAAATCTGGGATTCTCTCTCTAACTTTCTGGAGCAACGTGTACTACAAAGGAAAGATACCCACTGACAATCCCGTGAGCTTCTTCGGTTTATTGTGGTGATTTCTGGTTCAAACCCCTCATTGAGTAAACCCTCTGTTTCTCTCTCTCTTTTCCTCTATTGCTTTCAAATGAAAAATAAGACTCTGAGAGGCTCTGAGCTAAGTTCTGCAAACCGTATGAGCCTTCTAAAAGCTAAAAGTTTCTCTCATTATCCTACCCTGTGTCGCTGTACTAGTAATCTGAACAGTCATTAAAGCCTATCCCCACTAAAAAGGGCTCCTTTACTATCATCTTTTTTGTCCCAAATAATAAGCCAAAATGGGGGTCTCAGATTTTGCTTTCTTTCTTGGGTTAGGAAAGATTTTTCAGTTTTCCGTATCTTGTTCAACAGTGATTCCAGAAAACTTTTCTCACTCAGTGCTGACCAGAGATGATTCGTATATCGTAGCTCACCTTCTCTGCCACGGTTACTGCCAGAAAATCTGAAACAATGCTTTGGTGGAAAAGGCTATTTCCAAATGGGGGGTGAGAAATTCAGGAGTCAAATGGATTTGGAGAAACAAGGAAATTAAACTCTGGGTTTCGAATCTCCTCAATCTTTGGGATACCCAAATTGGTTACCCAAGGCGAATTAATAGCCTTGTGGACTGGTTACTGGTTATTGACAATCGTATCAGTATCTATGGGATTTCAAAAATAAATAAATATTGGGTTCTTTTGAGATAGTGTAATATATATTATAGGGTGTAGTAACCATTTCTGATTTTTCTTTTCAGATGATTTCTGGATTTAAAATGGTGTGACTTTTATAATTCTATTTTTAAATGTTTGAAAAAGGCAATATTAAAAAGAAAGGAACCGTTAAAATTTTATTTACTGTATATAAAATGACAAGAAACTTTAAGATAAAACATTTTCTCCGATCATTTTGGCAGACAGCAGGAATCGTAATAAATTGAATTTAATGGGCTGTTCTTTGCTTTTCATGCATGTGAAAGAAATAGTAAAACGCATCTAACAATAACACCAATAAATAGTACATCTAATAAAACTACAGCAAGAAAATTAGAAAAGAATATAAAAATGGGTGGTTGATCAATTTCAGTTTTATAAGTTTGTCAACAATAAAATAGTACATTATCTATTTCGAAAAGGTAAACAGCATCAATTCTTTGTAAACAGTTATCAACTTAACAAATATGGAATTTCTCTTCATATGATAGAAATCACTACAATTTGAATGTGGTATTCTAAGTTTCTAACCATCTCATATTCATCCAACTACATGAGCTAAATTTAAAGGCTGTTTTATTGCAATTATCTTGGGCTTTTCTTATCCAAAATTATGATTCAACTTTGTATAACTCTTAAAGAGTTTAATCTGGTAGTAACTATGTAATAGGTTCATCTAAATTAGTCAATGTTCAAATTCAGCCAAAATTTGAATCCTGAAGCTACCATCTAAAAGGATTTTTATCTAAATGCACTAGGTCGATGTGGAAGTGCACCCTTAAGATTATCTAAAAAAAAAATTAGTCTCAATACACAAAAGCTAACCTAATATTTAATTATTCCCATCTACACAACCTAATGTAGCTGAGTGTTTTATAGTGAGTGGTCCACATTGCTGATCTATTCTTTCCTACATTATGCATTCGTACATGTTACTGGGATTTTGTTGAAAGGGGACCATAGACCAGAGTCCATAGGTTTTCAATATCAAAAATCCAAGCACATAGTAGAACTTGGACCACCATTAGTTAATACTTGGTGCCATTCCAGGACTCGGGCTGCTACTTCTTTAGGCCATACTTGGGAATAAGGGCACATTTGGGGAAGGAGAATAGAACCTCAATTAACTCAAAACTTAAATGTCCACCTTTGACTCTACTCCTCGTCCTGCTTATGCGGGTGCCAAGTGGGGACCATGTGTTTGTTTTGGTAGATTCAAAATAAATTTAGATGGGCTTCAAATCTATGCCTCTACCAGCCCAATCCATATTCAGAAGCCCTTATTACTGGAATCAGGCAATAACATCTCAAACTGGAAAAAAAAAAAACTAGGCCTGATAGAAAGCCCGGTTATCCAGAAAGCCAGATATATTTTGGGCTTTATTTAAGCAGAATTAGGATAGGCTTTATCCGGTAACCCATAAATATAATGCATTATCAAATAGGAAAATTTATTTAGTGTCCTTTTTAGTTCTCCAATAGCTGACCATATTTCCAATAAATAAATAAAAAGCTTACCATATTCTAGTATTTAACACTTTATAGTTTCATGAAANCTTTATTTAAGCAGAATTAGGATAGGCTTTATCCGGTAACCCATAAATATAATGCGTTATCAAATAGGAAAATTTATTTAGTGTCCTTTTTAGTTCTCCAATAGCTTACCATATTTCCAATAAATAAATAAAAAGCTTACCATATTCTAGTATTTAACACTTTATAGTTTCATGAAAATACTCTATAGTCTAAAGGGATATCAAAAGTAGTTTAATAAAAATATACTATCCAGTATCATATTCTTTGCTTGCCCAAGGACACCGGAATCTAAAATCTCATTTGGAAGTCCATGTCCAAGTTATCCATTTCCTATATTATATCATATAACCAAAGGAGGAAAAAAAAGAACAAGCTTCATCATCCCACGTTCTCAATTGTCAAATGACATGTCTTCTTTTTAGTCGACTCACTTAGCCTATGAATATATTTGATTAGTGTTTTTATATTTTTATAGAATTTAATTCTGATTTTTATAAAGGAATTTTATATAATTACCTAATTGTGTATTGTCATTTTTTAAAAAAAATAAAAATTGGTAAGGCTGTTTTGATTTTTTTTAATAACGTGTTAATAATTATTAGATGATAATATAAAATAGTGTTACATTGATAAGCTATAGTAAATCAATTATCCGATAAAATTCTAGATGCACATTAATATATTAATATCAGTATAAAACGTTAGGGGGGAAAAGCCCAATTAACAGTCTTAATATTGTACAATATTAAATATTTTTGTTGTTTATTTCGTTCAAATAAAGGAATGTTCCGTTGGATCACGAAAGGTTTAATTAAAGAATTAAAAAAATGTATTAAACATATTATAATTGAGCGAAAATTATTTTTAAGATTTATAAATTATATGTTTGAATTTAAAATTGTAATCAAAAGAAAAAAAATACAATTAATTTAAGTATAATAGAAATGTAAAAAAATTAGTATGGATGTATCATTATCTCCCAAGAAAAAAAAAAANAAAAAAAAAAAAAGACACATTAGCTAAAAAGTGCTTGTGAAATAAAAAAAATGTGATAGAATCAGAAAAATATCACGCACCCACCGAAAAAATCATAGACCTAAAAGAAAATATCCGTTTTATTGGCATAGATGCATACTGCAGAAAAGGAAGACTCCAAGTTCAAGCACGTTCGGGTAGTAGCCGACCATCCCCATACTGCCACGTTTCATGTGTCTCAAATAGTCAACTAGAGCTTTCTTGGAGGTGAGGTTACTTAGGAGGGTAAAATGTATGGAATATGCAAAAACTTTTTAGGTTAAAAAACGCTCCATCAACTTTATAATTTGTGTGAAAAATCTCTCTATTATTAATCAATAAATAAAAATATTATGTGGCCACACACATGTAACTTAATTAATTTTTAGTTCAAATATTTTAATTCTAAATTAACGATGAATTTATAATGAATTAAGAATACTTTTAATTATAAATAAAAATCGTAATTGCTACTAATTTATTATAATTTATTCTTAATTTAAGATTCTTAAATAAAACATTAATGAAGTCACATCATAACACATGATATTTATATGGACTAACAGTCAAATAGAAGTTTTTCCACACAAATTATGAGATTTAAGAGATTCTATCTTTTTAAATTTTAGAGATTTTTCACACCCATACGAGTTATGTATGTTTTCACACATTCCAAATTCTTATTCCTAGGCAGATTAGACATTTTTTAATTAAACAAAACTTAAATAAAGTTCGTTTGTGGTGCTATTCTCTAATTAAAATATAACATATGAATTATTTTTTATACATTAGCGCCACTTTATCCTCACCTATATTTTCTCCACTTAGCTAAAATTTTCTCCGTTAGAACGACACAATGACTCTTCAATTTTTTGCCTAATTCACCAATTCATTTCCGGCATGAAGATGAAGATCCTAAGATGCCCAATTCATTCTTCAACCAACATCGATTGATTATAGTGAGATCACCATATGAAGCGATAATATGCGTGCTATTCGAATATGGGTGAGATTTTTTCAAACTTGAAATGGTGAGATCGATAGCGAAAACCTAGTATATGAAAACGGTGGTGAATAAGTGAGCTTGTAATGAGAGAGAGAGGAGGATGAGGATTTGATAGAGGAATAACGACTGGAGTTGGGAGTAAAGTTGAGAGAAGCTTTAGGTAGTGTTTGGTATCAGCTATCTTTTAAGATTTTTGGGAAAGTAAGGTGGGAATAAAACTTTCTCATGTTTGGTGCAAGAGATACAAAATTATTCCTAGAAATAAAAGATACATTGGAATGAAATTTATACACAAAATAGGAATAAAATTTTCCCATCTTAAGAGGTGGGAATAAAACTTTCTTGGAAATGGAAGTACCAATGCCCAGCGCTAGACATTCTTTTTTGTGACATTACATATAAAAGTCTAATACCTCTCTCTTTCTCTATCTCCTCGCTTTCATTTCTACTCTTCTTCCTCCAACCATGGTTTCATCTACTTCCTATCTCTATGTATTTGTAGAGCAGTAGCTTCTCATCTTTGGAGTAGAAGTGAGCAAGCAGGGGCAACAAATTTGGGTGCCTCCGCATAAGCTTTTAGAAGTTCACCCATTTGAAATTTTGGTTCATTCTTAAAGAATATAAGCTCCTTTCTCTTTTCTACTGCCATGANTACTTCCTATCTCTATGTATTTGTAGAGCAGCAGCTTCTCATCTTTGGAGTAGAAGTGAGCAAGCAGGGGCAACAAATTTGGGTGCCTCCGCATAAGCTTTTAGAAGTTCACCCATTTGAAATTTTGGTTCATCCTTAAAGAATATAAGCTCCTTTCTCTTTTCTACTGCCATGATGTACCTTCCCCTATTTTGAATTTGATTTTCCTTTTGGAATTTTCTTGTTTAGAACCAAGAAATTTGATATTTGTTTGTTTTTAATAATTTTGGTTAAGTAAAATTTGGAGAGAGAGGGAGGGAGAGAGAGAAGGAGGGGGCCAAGGGATGCGGGGTAGGGGTTGAGAGAGAGAGAGAGAGAGGATATTATTTCTAGGAAAGTTGAGTGTTAATCAAACATGTGAATATCAACTTTCTTAGTAATTTCATTCTTGGGAATCTTGATTCCTAGGGAATAGGATAACTGGTATCAAACACCACTTTAGGGTTTGTTTGGGAGTTGAAGGAAAAATGAAGGGGAATGATACAAGAGGAAAAGGAGGGAAAGGAAAGGGAGGGAATGGGAGTGACTTTTCTCTCCCTTGTTTGAATAATTAAAATGAGCAAAGTGAGAGAAAAAGAAATGAAATAAATTAAAATTTATAAATTTACAAATTTATCATTTATTTATAAAATAAATATATTTAATATAACATTTAATAATATTATCTAAATAGTGTTTGAAAAAGAATTTAAAGAAATAAATAGAGGTATAATAGTAAACTACTTATATTTTCTCTCTAAACCTCTCAAATTAGAGTAGCACAAAAGTGAAAGGAAAATAAGAATGTGAGGATTTAATGTTACTCATTGATTTTCTTATTTTTTTTAATCTTGAATTCCTAAAGAAAGGGACGCATCACATTTATTTCATTCATTTTCTCTTATTTTTTTTAATTTTAATTCTAAAACAAACCATTAAGAAGAAGTTGGAGGGATTAGAAAGGACTGTGAAATGAATTTGAAGGAAGAGGAAATGTTGGGGAAGCATCATTGGCGGCGGTGACAGTAGTGACAACAAAGATGGAGAAGGTGAACGGGCTATATCTAACCAAAAAAAAAAGAGTTAACCTAAAAGGGAGATAGAGGTGAGATAAGATAGCGTTGAGTTATGTAAAATAATTTTGGTGTTATATTTTAATTGAAGAACAGTTACAGTACCACTAACACTTAAAAAAATTTATCTAAATTTTATCTTTTTCAATTTTCGAATCCCCAAACAGACCCATTACCATTAAACCGCTTTTCGTTTTTTGTTTTCTTTAATTTTTTATTAAAAATAAAAAAGAAAAAAAATCCCTAAATATGAATATCTCAACAAAATCAAGCACCGCCGCTAACCAGCCCACCAATTCTCCGGTTCGCTTTAGGCGCTCCCCGTATCTTCCACTCCCTCTCCCCTTCCCTCTCTCTCTCTCTCTCTCTTCTCTCTCTGCTCAGCTCACCGATCATTTTTCCCTATCCCTCTGGGATACGTCACAGTTTCCTGTTTGCTTTCCCTTGCTTCCTGGTTCGGTTGCTTTCCTTACTAATCTCAGATCCAGTTGTTGTCTAAACTGCATTCTCTAGCGAAATTTCCCTTCTTTTTTCGTTCTCCGGATTTAGGCCTTCGATTTTCTTTCAATCCTTACTCGCAATAGTTCGTTACATCGATTTTGTTCCTTTTCCGGACGTTTTTGTGGGTGTTTCTGGAGTTTTAGGGTTCCGATTCGCCGTTAATTCTGATTTTGAATCGTGGGTTTTGTTCTAAAAATTTGTTCACTGGGAACTTGTGGAGCTGTCGCTTAATTTTTGTTCGTTTCCTTTGAAACTATAGGTCTAAAAGAAAATTCCTTTTTTTAGTTGTTGAGATGGTGAATTCTAGAGCATTGAGTGCTTCGTCACCGCCTTCTCAAGCGGCGACGAAGCAATATGGTGTGACGAAGCCGATATCAATGGCTGGGCCTACGGAAGCTGATATAAAGAGGACTTCGGAGTTAGAGAAGGTTTGATTTTTCTTTTTTCCCCCTTTTTTTTTGTAGATTTTACTGCTAAATGTGAATATATTTGTGCTGAGATATTATTTCCTGGGTGCGGAAGTTTCTAGCTCGTGCAGGGCTTTATGAGAGCAAAGAGGAAGCTGCCAAGAGAGAAGAGGTCCTCGTTCGACTTGGACAGGTGATTATACAGTTTTTATCTTTACGTCTCTTCTGTTTGTGTCTTTTAGTTTAAGTGCTGATACGAGAAGAGAATAAACCGTATTGTGAAGGGGTTTATATCTCGTAATCAGAAGCCGTGTATAAATGCTTTGGCCATTCTTTAGCTTAAGCATCTGATTGACACTGATTTTGAGAATGGTTACCTGTAGATGGATAATGGTTTGATTTTAATCTGGTTCTTAAGAATGAAATCTGACATTTCATGTGGCTGTCAGGAGTCTTGAGATTATATGAACGTTAGTTTAGTGGAAGCTTCAGAACAAATCGTGGAAAGAACTTTAGATAGGAGAATAAAAGTCTCTGTTTATTTTGTAATCGCCATAAGAGGAATTATAGGTTTGAATTGATGATCTGGATGGATGGATGTTTCTTTTCAGCGTGGAGAAGCTTTCTCTGGTTGTTATGCATGCATGCAATACATCTTCTTGTATTCATTATCTACTTGTTTTTTATCATTTATTGAAGTTATTATATTACTATGTGCTGTTTTGTAACAACTTGCGGTTCTTTTACAGTCAGAGACCTGAAATCTTTTTTTAAAAAAATCTTTGCTGTATTTGTTTCCTTTGTTCCAGAGAGTAAAGAGTTGGGTTAAGCAACTTACCCGTCTTAGAGGTTACACAGATCAAATGGTGGAAGATGCAAATGCTGTTATCCTCACTTTTGGTTCTTGTCGTCTTGGGGTGAGTTTTCCTTTCCACTTACAGTGACATGCCTGCTTTTATGTCTTGATTAGTATTGTTGAATAATTGATGCATTAAAAGAGTCTTTCTATCCTGTAGTTCTTTACTTTCTTCTTTTTCTGAAATGCCTTACAGTATTGTTGTGGGATTGCTTGTAATAGTTGGTAGCAGTGTCTTAGTTGATCACAAAGGGTTGTGCTTGCTGAGATGCCTTTGACTTTGGAGTTTGATTATGGACTTCCTTTTTTCTCCCGTCAAAATTTTCTCCCCTGTCAAACTTTGTGTTGTTTGTGGCTCTGTTGTTTATTATTTCATGATTTATGCCCGCTCTTTTTGCTTTTGAATTTTTTATATAGGTTCATGGTCCTGGGGCTGACATAGATGCATTATGTATTGGGCCATCATATGTGAACCGGGAGGTATGTCGAGAGTGCAGTATATCTACTTTGTCAAAATCATTCTCAATGCTTGGGTGTAATTTTCATATTCTTTCATCAGGAGGACTTCTTTTACATATTGCACGACATACTGGCTAACATGGAGGAAGTCGCAGAACTGCAACCGGTACCAGATGCTCATGTCCCAGTTATGAAATTCAAGTTTGATGGCATATCAATTGACCTACTTTATGCAAGTATATCTCTCTTGGTTGTGCCAGAAGTAAGTTAAATAATTTTCATTTCCCACTCCTTCCTGAATCAAAATGAACTGTCAATAAGATGAATTGCAATAAACATCTTTTTAGTCTGGTCAGTGTCCTCTGTTTTAGATTATGAATATAGGCTGATGGGAATTTCACAAATGTTATCCTTGAATTGATTGCCAATCAAGCTTTTGCTGCTGCAATGATGTTTATATATTTTCAAATTTATTTACACAGAGATTGAAGACACGTATTGTGGATGCTATTACTAATCTAAAGCTTATTATAATAAGTTGGTCTTTGATGTTATTATTAGAACAGTGCAGAATGTAGAATTTTAAATATTTTTCTTTCCATGTTTTACCTGTATCATGCTGGGGTTCTTTTAGGTTGTGTATCATATATCTTGGAACTATCTTTCTTTGGTTTCCAATTTATGTTAGGACTTGGACATATCCGATATGTCTGTTTTACACAATGTTGATGAGCCTACTGTTCGAAGTTTGAATGGCTGTAGAGTTGCAGATCAAATTCTGAAGCTAGTTCCAAATGTTGAGGTACATTTTGTCTTACTAAATTCATGTTATGTTATTTCATTCTCTTTGGCAATGTGGTCTGGTATGAATTTGTTATTAACTGTGCCCTAAAAATGGTTGTACTTGTGAATTTTTTGGATTGTAGCACTTTCGAACAACTCTTAGATGCTTAAAGTTTTGGGCCAAAAGACGAGGTGTTTACTCCAATGTGAGTGATATTTTCTCTCTCTTTCCTGTCATTATTAGTCATCTTATTTGCTTGCAATGCCCCATCCATTTGGTTCTTATTAAGCTAATTGTTCTGTAATATTATTCATTCCTTTTATGTATGTTGTATTTTAGGTGACTGGATTTCTTGGTGGTGTGAACTGGGCACTTCTTGTAGCTCGAGTTTGCCAGTTGTATCCAAATGCAGTTCCAAGTATGCTCGTGTCTCGATTCTTCAGGGTCTATACACAGTGGCGGTGGCCAAACCCTGTCATGCTATGTCCAATAGAGGAGAATGAGCTTGGATTTGTAATTTGGGATCCTCGTAAATATCCTCGGGACCGAACACATCATATGCCTATCATTACTCCTGCCTATCCTCGCATGAATTCTAGTTATAATGTCTCAACAAGTACACTTCGTGTCATGATGGAGCAGTTTCAATATGGCAACAAGATCTGTGGGGTGAGGATGATTTTCTTCTTTTTGAGGTTGCAAGTTTTAATTAAGTCAGATATTAGATGTTTTTGTTATGTATAGTTGCTACTGATTGCTTTGTCCTGGTCGAGCAAATCCAGGAAATAGAACTGAACAGGGCTCATTGGGATGCTCTGTTTGAGCCTTACCTGTTCTTTGAAAGCTATAAGAACTATCTGCAAGTTGACATAGTTGCTGCTGATGATGATGACTTGCGAGCTTGGAAAGGCTGGGTGGAATCACGACTTCGGCAACTGACTTTGATGGTAATCCTTATTTTCTTATTTATCCTGGTGTAATAAGATCAATTTTGAAGTGGCTATGTTATGTAAATCTGCAAGTTTGGCCATGAGCTTCATGTTTTACTCTCTCATTAGTTGCTTTTGGATTCTGTTGGCAGATTGAGCGTGACACTTTTGGCAAGTTGCAGTGCCATCCTCATCCTCATTATTATGCGGATGCATCAAAGCAATGTGCACATTGTGCTTTCTTCATGGGCTTGCAGAGGAAGCAAGGTGAGATTGTTCAAGAGGGTCAGCAGTTTGATATACGTGGGACAGTTGATGAATTCAGGCATTCTGTTAATATGTACTCGTTCTGGAAACCTGGGATGGACATGTATGTTTCTCACGTTCGTAGAAGGCAAATTCCATCTTATGTGTTTCCAGATGGCTATAAACGATCTCGTCCATCAAGGCCAACAGTCCAACACAAGAATCCTGTTAAATCATTTCATGAAGATGAGGTTCCTGGGACCGAGCTAGGTGAGATGAACCGTAAGAGGAAAAATGATGAAATGGTGGGTGTCAAGCATGATGTTATAGCAAAGAAGCAATCTGCCAGTCCTCTGAGGCGGGAATCAGTTTCTCCAGATAGCTTCATGTGTCAGTTTCGAATGAGTCAAGTTCAATGTTTGTCTTCCAATGGTTTGACTACTGATGCTGTATCTGATAGTCAAGAGTTGAGAAATATGGATAGCATTAAATTGTCCAACAGGGTACAAGATGGGCTGGATAGAGGAATGCAGTCTCCTGAACCTGAGCCTGGATGTGCCTCAAATTCTAGTGTAGTTACATCTGTTTCGAGTGATGGTGGTTCTTTTGAGGATGTTGGATTTGAATCGATGGCAAATGATAATGCTGGCAGTGTTGTGGGGATGGTCAAGGAGGGTGATGAGATGGTGTCTTTGCAGGATGTGACAGGCGGGGCAGATTCTGTCACACTTTCAGAGGATGGAATTGCAAGTGGAAATGGAGTATTACAAGATGAGCTACAGGAACAGTTTGAGGTTTTGGCTTTTAAATTTCTTTAATACTTATTGCTTATTAAATTTTCCTTTTGCATTGATTTCTTCATCTCTTCTGTTGTCTTTTTAGCACAGTACTCAGCTATTAGTTCGGTTCTTATTTTCATCAGTACTACTGCTAGCTATAGACTATACAGCCAAATGCACTGATGTGCTAGATGAGCATATAGGTGGCATGTGATATTGTTACAAATCTTGACTGAAGTATGTAATAGATTTTGTTAGGTCTTCACCATTGGTGTACATGCTTAACTTAAGATATAGGGGGCCAGTCTCTGTGTGATGAGCTTTTCATATGTTCTACTGAAAGATAATTTCAATTGTTCAATTTATTTTATGCTAGCTCGGTAAGGCAATGTTGTGTACTGACTAGTTTACATTTTTGTCTTTTTTGTTTTTTGCTTTTTTTGTGGCTTTATTTTGTGAAGCCTAATGCTACACTCGGGATGGTTCTTAATTCTAAGAGCAGAGTTCACTCAGAAGCTGTGCAAAAGATGGTGATTAGGCATGCTTTTTGTGCTAATAGTTACTGTTTTATGATCAGGTCTGTTTGTAATTTGTCTTTATGCTGTCGCTTGTCTTCTGGTCTGTGACAGGAGATTGAGTCTAGCTTCAACAGCATGAGATCAGAAGTAGGAGCATGAGAGATCAGTAAGTAGGATAAGATGTCAAAATCATGGTGTGGAAACATGATGTAAAGACGAGGAGAAAGCCAGCAGTTCGGGTAAGTATGAATTTAATTGCTGGCTTTCATTTCTCTAATTTTTTTCAGGCTTGCACTGCAAATTTGGAAATGTTTGGCTGAAGAGATCTGAGGATGCAACTTGCCATGTTAGCTGTACAGTTCAAAATCTTCCACGCGTTGTGGTGATTTTTTGTAAGTGGTGAACCTCTGTTTAGGGTTGCCAGGATACTCCCTGAACTTCATATGTAGTTTTCCTCTTCTTTCTTATGGCTGGGGGGATGGAGGGTTGGGTTTCTCCAATTAGAGTGTCTTTGTGGGAAGGGGGTTGGTTGGTTAAGCCAATAGCGATGATGGTATGTAGTATGTACTGCCTCTTCGGGAGGTTAGGATATCAACTTAAAAAGTGATATGCTATTTAATTTAACCTTCTGTACATCTCTGCTTCGTTATGACATATAGACCGAGTGGGCGCTCTTCTGTCTTTTGTACATTTTTTCTTTCAACATTCCCAGTATATCTGTTCCTCAACATTGATGCCCCTTTATCACTCAAACCTGACAACTTTATAATAATGCCTTTCTGTGAACAAAGATTTAGTACATGTTCACAACAAGTTAATAACTAACAACAGTTTCCCTTATGTTTTGAATTTACTGGTGTTTTAGTTAAAAAAGAACAAGGTTTACTCTGGGCATGTTCAAAGGAGAAACAACTAAAATGTAAACACTCTTCAGAGCCAACTTCTACGCCCTTCTTCGCTGTCTGTCTTCGTTTGACGTACATGATAAATATCTGGGCGACAGGAAAACGCATGGAAGGTTTACATTTGTATTTGCAACTTCACTTTGGGCGAAACCGATTTACTCAAGTTTATAAAAAAGAAGGAAAATAATGGTTCGTTGCTGTCTCCAATCAATCAAATGACCTCCACGAACCAACAAGGAAACCATATATACGTCAGAACTCGAGGAACTGAAAGAGACTTTTTAACCCTTTTTTATTCGACCAAACACAAAATATTAATTTAGCAAATAAAAAAAGTAAATTTTCTTTTCTGTTCTGCTTTTTTCTTCTTTTTCATTTTTCATGCACTTTACTAACAGATGGAGCTGTAGAATTTGACTCCATTTTCCTACGAACACAAGTTATTGTTCGGAGAGAGGAAGACAAATAAACGGAAGGATCAGAGGTTGTTTTTTTCACTCGCGTGCGGACAAGTTAGTTTCCTTTTTGTAAAAGGACTTATATTGTCCTTATAATAGTCGAATTTCCAACTATGTCCGTTTCTTGCAACCAAATTTACTCGCTTAGAATCTCTCATTCTCACTCGGTCCGGTCATGCCACCCAACGCAAACCTCCCTTCAAGTCAAGGCTTTCTTTCCTAATTAGCCGGAAATTCCTCTCAGATTTATATATATTCACACACATGTCTAAATAAACCACATCTAATTTTCTGGGTATCAATCTCCTTCTGCAAAGAGAGTCCTTTTTGATTTTGATTGTTCTGAATAAACCAAATGAAGAAGGTGGCGGTAGGAGCAGCGGTGGTGTGCGCCGCAACAGTGTGCGCGGTGGCGACTCTGTTCGTGCGCCACCGCATGAAGAAATCGGGGCGGTGGGCAAGAGCGATGAGCACATTGAAGGAGCTAGAAGACAAGTGTGCCACACCTACAGGGAAGCTGAAGCAGGTTGCTGATGCGATGACCGTGGAGATGCATGCGGGGCTTGCATCTGAAGGTGGCAGCAAGCTGAAGATGCTCATCACTTATGTTGACAATCTCCCAACTGGGTATTATAATTTTTGCTCATCGATCTCACTTTTGTTCCGATCCAGCTCAATTTATCAGAGTTTTTGTTATATTATGTCAAAATGTAAAATTTGCATTTTTAATTTTGTTGATTTCAGATTTTGCTACTTGAACTTGGCTTGCGATCCACCCTAAGACTGACATTTAGCTCTGGTCTTATGTCACATATCAAGATGCTTCTTTTATATCTATTTGCGTGTGCTAGTGATCATTGCTTTGCGAAATTCTAGATATGATACTTAATGAGGTCACATTTATGGGAATTATTGATATATTATCTGCCAATGGTTGTTCAAGGGAAATATGTCAGTTATATCTCATACTTAAAACGACTAAATTTTTTCAAAGTGAACTATATATTTTTTTTTCTCAAATATGTTATTTTGGTTTAACATTTTGAATTTAGTAAGGAGAAAATATAAGCAAATATTAGACTGATTGAGTGTTCTTATGTACTCCTTTCCCTTTTAAGGAATGAGGAAGGACTCTTCTACGCATTGGACCTTGGAGGAACTAACTTCCGTGTGTTGCGTGTGCAATTGGGAGGAAAAGATGGTGGTATTGTTGATCAGGAATTCATTGAGGTTTCAATTCCTTCTACTTTGATGCTTGGGACCTCAGACGTAAGCTCTTTTTGCCTAACAACTGTTATTGGCTTTATGCTAGTTAAGGAGAGAGTTATAACCAATCTTTAAAAAAATTGTGATTCAGGCACTCTTTGACTATATTGCAGCAGAACTTGCAAAATTTGTTGCCCTAGAAGGTCCAGATTTTCAAGTTCCTCCTGGTAGACAGAGGGAGCTAGGTTTCACCTTCTCATTCCCTCTAATGCAAACATCAATTACTTCTGGGAACCTTATCAAGTGGACGAAAGGCTTCTCCATTGATGATGCGGTTAATCCTGATTGCTTTGCTGCCTTGTTATATTGATTATATTGATTATCTCCATGATTTTTCCCTGCAATCTGCTCTTATGAATGAATGAATTATAATCTTACAAACTGGATATTTCAATCTAAAAAGTAATTTTTATTCTGTATTAAAAGTAGTGATTTTTCTTTCCTATTTGAGGATAAAAAATACTTATGAAATATCAATAGAAAATAAAAAATACAGTAGTGATTTTTCAGTTGCCAAGGCATGATGTATTTACTTGTTACAAGTGTTGCTACCGTCTGTTTGTAAGAATTATTGATTTTTACTCAAGGAACTTCCCTCCCTGCACGTTCACATTTATACTTGCTTTTATTGTGGGGTTAATAGGTTGGCCAGGACGTTGTGGTAGAATTGACAAAATCCATTGAGAGACAAGGTCTTGATATGCGTGTATCAGCTCTGGTAATTAAGTTGTTGGATTCTCTTGCATGACACTAAATTACAAGACCTTTAATTTCTTCTGGCAATTTTGATAGATCCCAAGAAGACTGCCTTTCTTGGGCATTACATTTTCACTCTGATCTTACTTACAATATATATCCTAGGTCAATGATACAGTTGGGACATTAGCAGGAGGTCGATACGCAGACAAGGATGTCGTTGCTGCTGTTATTTTAGGAACTGGGACAAATGCAGCATATGTGGAACGTGCTCAAGCAATACCAAAATGGCATGGCCTTTTGCCCAAGTCCGGAGAAATGGTGAGCAGTTGGTGTCTAACTTTATTTCAGTTGAGTCTGTAGTCTCAACAAAGGCTACATAACATCTGATATAAATCTTCAAATAGATATTCAAGTCTCTGAATGTATGACTGCAGGTTATCAACATGGAATGGGGCAACTTTCGGTCTTCACACCTTCCCTTAACTGAGTATGATTTCGCATTAGATGCTGAGAGTTTAAATCCTGGTGAACAGGTGAGTTTATGTCCAGCTTGTCTGCTTTACATAAATGAGGTACATCATTTTTGGCCTGAATTTGAATAATGCTTCCAGATTTTTGAGAAGATAATTTCTGGCATGTATTTGGGAGAAATTGTCCGCAGAGTACTATGCAAAATTGCTGAAGAAGCTTTCTTCTTTGGTGACACTGTTCCTGCGAAATTGAAAGTTCCATTCATATTAAGGTATTGGTTAGCTGTATGTCTCATTCGTATTCTTTTTCCATTTGTTTTCTATATCAACATGGATATTATATATTTTGAACAATGACCAATCGATTAGAATAAAAGGGTCAGTACTAAATACCAATAAAAAAGAGGTTGATTTGGTTTCTACTTCTTTTATAGTTAGGCCTCATTCTATCTTATAAAGGTCACCAGCATTTTTCCGAGTTTGGACAAAATTTGTCCAAAATCATATTTGGCAAAAAGGGCTTGACTAGCATCCAGATTTTTCTGGACCTCTCAAATCATAAAAGTCCATCCCTAATTCATTTTTCCGGATTTCAGTTTTGTCCTTTGAATTTTTATTTCTTTCATTTTCCTTCATTTTATGTTGGGTGTTATTTCTAATGGTAGTCGCTGCAGCAAAAGCAACATGTTACTGGAGGATTATTGCTGCGTCTTTCCAATAAATATACCCAAAACATCATCTATTCACAAAGAGATACACTTCCACCTTCTTTTTTTTTTTTCAAAAAGAAATTGATGTCTCATAAGCTATTATAATGTAATACAGATGCTTTCGCTAGATCATATCTGAATTCTTATTGTCGGTTCAGTTCCTCCTTGAGAACTCTCACTGTGCTAAGTCATATTTCAACCAGATTGTAAAATCCAAGATTGCTGTACTTTTTATCATTACTTTTAGTGTCTTGAGAATTGTTTAATCATGGCAATGAACTTTGGATGTGCAGGACACCTGATATGTCTGCAATGCATCACGACACATCTGCTGATCTCAATGTGGTTGGGAACAAGCTGAAGAGTATCTTAGAGGTACATGTTATGATTAAATTCATCACTAGTATAGGGTTTAAAGATAAGGATCCTTCATAGTACCTGTATAATGATGTGAAGGTTTTTTGAAATCTATGTCAACTGGTGGAGACATAGGGTTCTCTACATGCTTATAGAATAAGTCAGATATTAAATACTTTATTAAACATATCTCAGAAGCGTTTCATGATGAGATTTGCAACCTTGAAAAGGTTAACTATTATTTAATCTTTGTTAAATTGACTTATTTATTTGCATGCAATTTAGATATCTGATACCTCCTTGGAAGTAAGAAGGGTGGTTGTTGAGCTGTGCAACATTGTTGCTACCCGTGGTGCTCGTCTTGCTGCTGCTGGCATCTTGGGTATCTTGAAGAAATTGGGAATAGACAACGTGAGGGATGGGGAGAGTCGGAAGAACGTGATAGCCATGGATGGTGGATTGTATGAGCATTACACCGAATATAGCAAGTGCCTAGAGAATACCTTAAAAGAATTGCTTGGTGAAGGTGCCTCAGAAAGTATCGTCATCGAGCACTCCAATGATGGTTCAGGCATTGGTGCTGCCCTTCTTGCTGCCTCTCATTCCCAGTACCTTGATGGTTACTGATAATGGTCAGAGTCTTGGGGCTTGTATCAGTTTTTCATTGTTGACACCATTACCAATTCGTGGCTTTTGCTGCCTTGGGAAGCTCAACTTGTACATGTATCCCTTGAGGCAGTTTGCAAGACTTATACCATTTCTTTGCATTCATTTTTATATTATAGACCATTGTTTTACTCTTACATTATTAGTCCTCACATTTCTCACCTTTGGCACTGGGGGTCTCTCCATTTTTGTTAGGAGACTGTTTTGTGTAAATTCTTGGATTAAGTACTTGCAAATGTATAAGAGTGGGGCCTGGAATTGCTTTGCCCCCCCTCCCCCTTCTCCCTCTTGTTCACTATACTGAACAGAATAAATTGGTGAGTATTATTTATATTCTTTAATTTAATAAGCTCTAATTCTGCTTCCCATTCTCTTTGTCATTAGACATGATTTACTAATTGTTTCATTTTGAAAGTAAAAGTGATTGTCCTTCACTTTAAGGATCCTTGAATCTTGATTGATGCATCAATTATATACTTGTTCATTGATTAACATGTATATTACAAAATATAGAAAATGCTTTTCAGAATTTTCTTTTTCATCAAACAGACGTGAGTAATGTTATTTTCCTCCTTGTCGTGGGTTTTGTTGAACATGTCATTATTTCAATATAGATTAAAGTTTGACTCTTGCAGCTTATAGAACATGATAAATACGTTTCTTAAAGTAGAAGATGGTATAGAGATAAGTGGTGAGGAATGGTAGTGGTTAGTACGACATGAATTGCATGGAAAACAACATTGATATGATTCCATTTTTGAAAAGAAATAAAACTATTGCTTAATAATGCACATCATATTATGTTGTCGTAGGCCGAGTGTAAATACAATATACAGTATAAACAACAATTAATAATAATGTTATTGATTTTTTTTTAAAAAAAACAATTAATTTTATGATTTGAATAGAAGTTTTTTTAAGATTAAAACATGATTTAATAATTAAGAATTTGAAAACAACAATACCACGTTGCTTTATGTGGATATATGCAGGCTCTTGTCATTCATAATTATAATTACTTGAAATTATTCGAAAGATCAGTTCCCCATAGGATAGGAATATTACATGTACAAATTGTGGTATGACATGTTTTTACGAAGAGAAATGCTTTTACAAATTACCTAACGTGACATTATATATCACACTATAGTTAAGGTGTCAAAATTTTAACAGTATATAAAAAAAGTTTAAGTGAGTTCAATGAAACTTAAGACTATGTAATATGCATTAATGTGATAATTTGACATTAAGCAATCAGTGTAACTGTATATAGTATTATTCTTTTTTGGATTTTTTTGTTTGTTTATAAATCTTGTCTTTTTTTTTTTAAAAAAAAAACAAAGCATAAGAGATTCTAAAGTAGTAAAAAGAATACATACAAAGGAATAAAGGCGATAGTGATTATCTTTTGACCAAAAAGGGCTTCCCCATTGGAATACTTAATTATATTGGAGAAAGTGCCCCAAATTGTTGCCATCTTCTCCTTTGTTTTCTATTAGTCCACAGAGAAATGAAACCCTATTTGACATTTTTGAGAACCTTAACCCACTTGCAGGGATTGGAGATTAATGGGAAAGAAAAAAAATACAGGCAATATAAGTATAATTAATATATGTGGAAGTAACTAGTCTTTGTCAAGCAGTCAATTACGTTTATCATCACCACTTAACAAAATCTTAATTCTCACCATTGGAACATATAGAGGGTGATGTGGCATATTGCATATTAAAGCGCAAATCACTCCAAACAATTAGAAAAAGTTTAAATTAAATGGAGAGTTATCCAATTGATTTTCTTAAATTGAATTGAATGTTAACAGCATCATAACTTCATCAATCATTGCAGGTAGTGAATCTTTTTCTCTAGAGAAGAGTTCTTTATTCTCCAAGTCGAAGATATGGTTTTAAGCCCCTGCATATATATATAGTCTGAAGAATACAAATAGAAAACTATAATATATATATATTTTTTTAAAAAAAAATGAAATGGTTCCCACTTACACTTATATCATTACTTCTTTGGCTAAGAATATAGGAAGGGTCGGGTCAGAGAAGAAAAGTTACCAATTGGTGATCCATTATTAGTTCATATATACAAGCACAAGCAAAGACCTCTTCTCTCCCACTCAACAAAGCCTGTTTCTCTCTATTTTCATGGCTACAGAACCTTTTCTCTCTCAAAGAATCCTCCGGCTATGGTGGATCCAAGTTCGAAGGTGGCAGAAAACAAGGTGAATCAGGCTTTGTATCTCTCACTTGATTATACTGTCTACAGCTATGGCACACAGGCTGAAGCCAGGCAAATTACTGAGGAAGTTATACTTAATAATTAAGTAGGTATTTTTGTTACAATTTTCACCAAGTAACAGATCATGAGATTGCTTTTCTCCAGTTATTTACCTTCAAAATAAAGCATGTTATTTATATAACCAAGATATATGATTATGCAGAATTAACTCTAGTAGAGATATGAATAGAAGCTATTACAATCGTGAGTGTATAAACAACTTGAATCAACTTCATACTTTGATCTTTCATGTTTTACCCTTTTTTGGGTGGATATGTTTGTCCGTTTATGAGATATTGGGTTTCATTTGTTGCAGATTCATATTTGTGTAAAAATATAAAAAAAAATAAAAAGATTTATTTTTATATTCTTATGAATCTTGATATGTATATATTTTTGCTTATATATATATTGATATGTATTGGTTTACTCATACAATTGTGTCTGTGAATTGCTATAAGAACTCATCCTACTTTTTGTTGTTGTTGTTTCCTCAGAACGGTTGAGTTTTGCTAGATTACGCTTGCAAAGTTTGAATTAAAATTTCCATTTGCTTTTAATTAACCATCTTGCATGGATAACAAGATCGATCTTTACATTTTGGATTTCTCTAATAATCATGGATTAGGACTAAAAGGCAGTGATTAATATCATGTTTCCCTTCTTATTCACAGTCGTTCTTTTTAACTCAAACTCTTCTCGTTTCTTTTTGTGGCTTTCATATTACTTCTCTGCATAATGGTGTAAGAGAAGAAATTTCAAAGAGCAAAATAGAAAGTGCTAGTGAACATTCTTTAGATGAAGTTAAAATGTTGTAGATAGTTTGCAGGATTTGGAAGTGAGAGAAGGTTAACACTGTAAAATGTTAAGCCGCAAGAATTATGAGATTTGACTTTTGAGATCTCAGATTTAGAAACATCTTGGCGTTTTGTCTCTAATTAAGCAGCGATATATTACACTTAAACATTTATATTTCTTTTTACATATGCATATATAGTAATATTTGAGTTTTATTATTGAACCATAACTAGTTCCACTTTAAATTCACATAATTTTTTTTTTTTTATATAACTCAAATTTTTCTACACCTCTTAAGTGTATTATTTTTGTCACATAATATATTAAATAACATGAGAAAGAAAGGAGGGACACAGGGTTTTAGACAGAAAGAAAGAAGAAATAAATAGAAAGAGAGAGTGGGGGTGCAAGGATTAAGTATTTTTAATGCAGTGTACCAAAAATTATGTGATATGACAAAAACTTACTGAACACAAAGTCACAAAGTATGAATGTATTTTTAACATATATACATTTAACTAATAAATACCCATAAAAATCAAATTTTTAAGTGCAAAATGAGTTTGACATTTGTTTTTAACAACAAAAAAAAAGGCCTAAACACCAAACAAGAACATATATTTTGAACGTAAATCTTTAATTGAATGTTCATAAAAATAAGTTTTTCACATAAATCATGACCATTATTTCCATTAGGTTGCAAGAGGTAACTACGGCAAAAATAATACCATAAAGAATGACATGTACTTAATTTCCATTCCAATTACCAAAGGATTGAGAACACTCAACGTTAAATGCCAATAGACACATAAATAATGTAGAAATTAAATAAAAATTAAGTAGTGTTGAATCAGTCTTAATTGAGTAACTGGTGACTTTTTTCTTAATTTGTTAATTAGTTAAGCTTTTACAGTCGCATAAGATGATAGTTTCACGTCAAATATATATAACAAAAAAGGGAGAAAAAAAAAAAAAGTAAGCAAATTTCCTCTATAGTTAAAAGTGATGAAAACTATTTCCATCCTCATGCAAAAACTTGGCCACCGCATATGATGTTAGTGTCTAACCATTTTTTCTTTTAAAAATAATTAACTAGATTAATTGTGTTATAACCAAGCTTCGCCATTTTGATTCATGTTTTATACGTGATGAAACGAATTTATGGGCTATGATATGCATAACATAAGCATGATTATCACCACAACAAATCTTTCATACAATTTAGCTCTTAATTATTAGATAGCTTCTTGCGATTCTGTCTACACCTTCTCATCTCAGCTTCTCAAAGCATATATATAATAAAGGGTAGAATGGATCATACTCGATCTTATTAAATAACATAGAGAAACATTGTTATTACATTTTCTAAACAGTGTCTTATATAGGAGATTAACATAACAACAGAGAATTATTTGTTTCAATTCTCGTAGCAGGAATCCACATAGCCACTCACTTCACTTGCATCTGCCACACCAAATCAATGTAGAAAGGACTATTATTTTCAGTGTAAAAGGTTAAGTCATTTTCAATTATAAAATAAAAAAATAATTAGTACTGAAAATGCAATGAAAAACCAAAACTAAAATAAAAAGAGGGAAAGAAAAAAGTAAGATGTTTTTATACCAGTAGTGTTGGCATCTGTAAACTTGGAAAGAGCACAACCACGAGTACAGTTATAGAGAGTATCGGAGGGCTTGATTTCGCATTTCAGAAGACGAGACTGAGACAAAGCATGCAAGAAATTGGCTTAAGCTTTAGCTTCAGAAAGCAACGTATAGCACACTTGGGAGCACAACTATCATCATCAGCTTGTGCTATGGCTACCATAACAAGGATCATCACCACCCGCCACTTTCTTCATTCCACTTCCTACCATAGTTCCTCCCTTATTAGCCAGTCTCTTCTCACTTTAATTTGGTGTTTCATGTTTGAAGTTGAATATAAAACTCTAATTTATAGGCAAGGAACCCTTTGCCATGTATAGTACGTAAATAAATAATGCCTTTGATTTCTCTACGTAATTGTGAGTGATTCCAACAGATATTGATGTCCCCATCACACAAAGTATGGCCAGGTTGATAGTTAGCAGTAAATTGGGATTGCCCCAACACCAACACCAACACCAAAACTTGCAAGATTTTGGTTCTGAAATGGAGCATTCTATCATCCTTAACCAAAACTGGGTAATTAGTCACAAGTTTTTATAGCTACTAACTATCATGGTTCTTAGATTGAAGTCTAATGTGTCTTTCAATTAGTTCCAAATTAACGGATTTCTCTACCTCTTGGGCAATACAAGAAATTGCTTCGAGTTTCCTGGAGTTTTCAATCAAAGAAAATTCAGATCACGTTTGTTGTTGATGGTGCATGCATGGCCTATAACTTGTTCAGATTTATTCCTCTGTAAAATCAATAGCAATATTCTAATTATGCATTTTTTATTTAATTTAATAATCATATATTTTCAATAAATATAAATAAAATCTGATCATAATTGAAGGGTTCATGACCACTTAATAATGGACCTTGCTTAGATAAAGCCCAGTCAAAATATGAGTTGCCATCTTGACTTGAGCCTGGCCCTAATTTGTAAGTGTTTATTTTAAGTATGGGCAGCTATCATGAACAGTGAAGTACTTGTTAGTCCTGACTATTTGAAAAGAAGGGAAATGTGTAACTAGAAAATTAACAATTTTACTGAAATGACTTGAAGATCTACTAAACACTACCAGCACCACTATCAAAATCTGTTTCATTGAAGGTTCATTATTAACAATTTTGGAGGTTCATTGATTGGTTATTAATTAGAACCATCAACAATTTTCGTAAGCTTGAAATCCCAATAAAAATCACTAAAGCGGAAAAAGTAACGGTAAAAGAGCTCAAACAAATTTGCGGCAAGAAAAGGAAATGAACATGGATTGAAAAAAAAAAGCGATAAAAAGGACAGAATCAATGGATACCTTTTATTAAATAGAGCTTAGAGAAATGTGAATACTGCATTCTCTTGTTTCTTCCATTACATTTTGCATTATTGTCTCATCAAAGAGATTAAAATAAAAACAGAGAATTAATTCTTGCAGCTCTGGTAACAGGAATCCACATATCCTTCAACTTCACTTTCATCTGCCACATCAACATTAAATACATGTAATTTAGTACTGAAAATACAAGGAAAAACCAAAGAAAGTAATAAGAATGTGCATATAAAATATACCAGTGTTGGCATCAGTGGATTTGGAGAGAGCACAAGCACTAGTGCAGTTATAGAGAGCATTAGAGGGCATGAGTTTGCAGTGTAGAAGACAGAGAGTGAAACAAAGCGCATAAGAAGCTGGATGAAGCCTTAACTTGAGCAAGCAACGTAATGCACACCTGCGTTTACAATGAGGCTTTGGAGGTGCAGGAGCACCTTCTACTAAGGAATCTCCAACATCAGCTTCTGCTATGCCTACCATCACAATCATCATCGTCACCACAACCACTTTCTTCATTCTCTTTTCTCTTTTATCACACTTGTTAACTTTGCTCTTTCTTGTTTGCAGCTCAACACAAAACCCTTACTTATGGCCTTGGAACCTCTCCCAGATAAGTAAGTGCAACTGATTCCTCCCCAAAATTGTCACTCATGTCTACTGATTGAAGATTTTAACACAAGTTAATTTATATGCCTAATTGGACACCATGGCACAAAAATTGGGGAATTCCATTTCCTCCAAGGCTTAAATATTAGCACCTCATTCGCCATTCTAGCACATGCCCAAATTGATTTTCTTTCAATTTCTCTGATTGATTAACAAATTCATCATCATTCTGTCAATTAAACAGAAATCAGGCAATCATTCTGTCAAGTTTTCAATTACCATAACGTAGCAATTCCATTCTCTTTCCCAAAATTGGGCCCCTGCATATATAGTTGGTGAAGACCAAGTTTCCAAGTCTAATAGTGTTGTTCACCAGCTAAAGTCTAGGTAATGGATAGCAATAGCTTACAGTTGACACTTGAGAGAAGCAAAGTAAAAAAGAAAGAATGTGTTGTCCAATACTTGTCCCCTTGAATGTCCCCACACATAATTCTACTTGTATGGAGCAAAGCAGTCTCAGATTTGGGCATCCTCACAAGTTAGGCACCTCTCAACGATAACGACCATTCAATTCCCCCCCTAAATGGCTTCCCTTCCTTTTTAGTCACACTAATGCCCTCTTTCACTCAACCTTTTATGCTATTTACCCGTGTGCACTGCTTCTCTTTTCAGATATCACGCACACGCACTCTCCCTAACCTCCAACAACTCTATACTCTATATACAATAATACCCTTTACGCCCTAATACTAATACCACTTTAATGCTTGTCATTTTCAATACAATATGTAAAGGCAAAAGAAACAAAAAAAGAACAAATCTCAGTTGCATCTTTGTGGAACTACCAGTCTTTGATCTACAAAAAGTCTACATGCATCACTATCAAAACTGTGCAAGTAGCTGTGCTTCATGCTCCACCCTCCTTATAACCATAAAACCCTATATTCCTTCACTGTCCAGTGTCCACGCACTTTCTTTGTGTACTCACCCACTCTGCCTTCAAACAAATATTAAAATATTGTGGGTTTACATCCCATCATGTAAATTCAGTTCTTAAGTATTGCATCTTTGCTTGGTTACAACTTGATTTCTTGACCAAGCTGCTTAATTAGCAATTAAGATTTTAAACTCTCTATCTTAAGAGACACCTCAATGATTAAGTACTTAATCTTCTATTATAAAAGTTTTGTATTCAAATGGAGCAAAATTTAGGAAAGGACAAACTACCCTCATTATGTAACCTCTAGTTGATCAAAATCACTTGAAACTTTGTTTATAATTCACATTTTTTTGTATGCAATATGTGGAATGAAATAAAGAGAACAATCTAATCTAGACTAAAATAGATATTTAAACTTAGTCATTCCTGTGCAAAATCCTGGGCATCTCACTCCCACCCAAGGCTATTCAGGATTTTTCTAAAGATTCTAATCTCCCTATTGTAATGGCTTTGAAGGAGATTGTAATTCTCAGTTTCTTTATTCTTTTTTTAAACCAAACATAAGAATTATTATTCCCACAAAAGAATTGAAGCAATCAGACTGTCACTTATCTCTTCACGTACCAAACATAAATATCTAGATTGTGACACAAGGTATGAATTCTAAAATTAAATGAATAAGAAATATACATTTTCCACGCCATATGAAACACAATTCTTCTATTGGTTTTTCACATTACAAATCACGGATTAATTTTTATTAAATAATATATTACAGATTTTAATAGTAACCCAGCTTATTTGTTTATCATATTTTAATATCAGTATCACTTATTTTTCTGTATTTTAAGATGACTGCCACGCCACACAAGATAAACGAAGACGTAGGGTTTATAATAGAGAAACCATCTGTGTATCTTCATGAGTGCCAATTTTTTTTATTTATTTTTTTTCATAAAGTTCAATTTTCTATATAAATTATGCGTACAACATGAAAATAATATATCCAGATAAATTATAAATCTTTTTGACATGAAAATGATGAGGAAATTCAACAACCCTATTCACATTCTGCATATATTGTAACAAGACGTAATACAAACCAAAACAAGTTAATGGTTACTCAATAGTACATCATCAGTACACGCATCCGTTTGAGATTTCTTGCCTTCCCCATTTATACATTGCAGAAATATTTCAAATCTTCAGCAAAAGCAAATACATCATACACATTACTAAAGGGTTGTAATGTAAGCTACTAATTTCATTTCCTGATCTTCATCAGATTAAACTTAGAACCAAAATGTCAAACTAAACCAGCCTCTTCCTTCAAGTTTCACCACGCAACTCAAACTGCTTCATTCTTCATCTTAGTGCGAGTTAACTCGTATCTTGTCTTGCTTACTACCAACTGAAAACAAGGACAATGAATTTAAACCCATGATCAAAAAATGGTGGAGGAGAATCAATGAACAGCTTCTTCTCTATTAAGTTACAAATTAAAACTCACGGGTCAAAGCAGAAAGCTCAGAACTCTTCAACACACGCAGCCTCTTCACTGTTGATACGAACATGCTGCCAATCATACAAAAAAAAAAAAACATTTGATACCAATCTTTGTCGCCAATCACTTACACAACAAACAATAGCATAAGAAAAGCCAAATGCAAGAGTTGCTTAATAGTTTATTTGTATTTTCTTGGAGGAGACAGTGGTAAAAGTTTTTTAATGTGAGAAACAGACATGCCATGGCGTTTAGTGCTTGGAATACATCTACAACAAGGTAACAAAAATTTTAATGATTAATAATTGTCAAGAGATTGGAATCTTTAATTAAATGATTTTGTAATTTTTAGAACGAGCTGTCAACTTGGTATTGGCTCCCAAATCCAAGTGATGGAATATAATATGATAATATTGCATCAGATCCACAGTGTATAAGATGCTTACTGCCATGGCACATCCCCAACAAGCATCCTGTCTCCTTCATTATCCTCATAAACAAGAGTATATTCCCCACTTCCATCCAACAAGCCTGTAATCGCTTTCTCCTCTTCTTGCTTGTTCTGAATTCCACCAGCAGAGGAATCTCTTTGAGCTGAACACCATTGGGAAAAGACAAAAAATGAATTAGCTTTCATCTCTGCTTAAACTGTCACCAGCACACACACACGGACACAGATAGCCAACTCTAAAAGCCCCCAAAAAACCCAACAAAGTCATCTAAAAGCATATTGAATTCTTAGCCTAAAGGGTCACTTTTTGGAAACCTTGAATTTAAAAACTTGTTTGGTGAAAATTGATTGACCATAGGCTAAGTTATTTTACTAGAGCAATGTTGACATTTTATACAGGGGAGCATTAAATGTTGAACATAGCCAACCCCACGCTTACAAGTTACAAGAAGTCATGAATTTAATACCATGCTTACTAATTGGTAAGAGGATATAGTCAAGAAAGGAAATTTTTTGTCAAAACTCGCTTTCAGTCCAAAACAAACAAAATTACACAAAAAGACACTAATATATCAACTACTAAGGAATAAACAAAGTGATCACTTTGACCACAAGTGTACAATTATTGAATTAAAGGGCTTTGAAGAAAACCTGCAAGGAGGCCTCTGAAGAGTTCGTCAACAGCAGAAGAGAGTTTTTCATAGCTGTCGTAAGCATTGAGATCCACTTTTCTTCCAATTGGGACTCCATCCATATTAATCTTCACAAAAAGGCCTCTAGTGGAGTTTTCAATAGGTTTTTTCCCAGCAACCTTGTCTGGAACAACATGCTGAGGATGAGACTCGGAAGAAGGTTTAGAAGTGCTGCTGGTTGCTCGGTTCTTCCTAAATGAACGAATTGGAGGCCAACCCACAACTGGACCAGGAGCAGTTCTAGTTTTGGAGGGTCCACATAAAATGTTAGCATGCAAATGAACAGTAAAACTAAAAAATTAGGACTATAACGTAAATTTGGATTTTGGAGAAAAACAAAAAAAAGGGGCAAAAATATGTCTGTAGCACTTCCACTTTTATTTTTTTTTTCTTTTTTATCTGGAATCAGAGAGAAAAATATACACTTTTTACCCCCCGAGGGGCCAAAGAAAATTAAACAGAGAGACAGAGAGAAATAGGGACAGGGTCAGAAACTCACATGCTAATATCAGATTTCAAGGGAAGACTAGATAACGAAGGCTCATAATAAATGATAGGTAGCCTCAGAAATGAGATGGCGACATCTCTGAAGCATAATTGGCAAGAAAGTATAACAGAACAAATACAGCCAGTAAGGAGAGCGAGTACAAGGGATCAAAGGTTAAGAAATTTCCCTCTTTTTGAATTGGGATTTGCCAATCTGATATTAATATAGAAAGCATATGTAACTAATAATCAAAATCTTCAAAATTGATTCTAGATTTCTAGCACTGAAAAGTGAAAGAAGGGTGGGTGAAAAAACTGTTATAAATACTAGATCTATTACAAGGTAGAAAACAAGGAACTGTGCCTTGCATGGACCACACAATACCGCAAACAACGTGACTCTGTAGGGTGAATATCCTCTGTCTAAAAGTTCAAAAATATACATACAAGGGAGAAAAGCTGATAGTACCTTTTCTGAGAGCTGTTGGGCACAGCTGTATTTGCAGAAGATGGTGAAAATGCTTTCTTCTCTGCATTCTGCAAGTCTACCACTTTAGGGCAACAGGTTGCTGCTTGTGATGCTTCCTTTCCTATCACAGGCATGCTCTGTGTGCTAGTTTGGAATTGAAGAAATTGTGAAGCTTTTCCCTGATGCTGATTATGACCCCATGGAGAGGACAAAATAGCCCCAGGTGAGTTTTCAGAGGTAGAAATTTTCTGGGTTTGGCACCCATTGTTCGTGTTCTTCTGAGTTGTGAAGTAACCAAGAGAAAGAAGAGACTCTTCTCTTTCTCTTTTACCATCATTCATAGACCAGTCTTCACCTGGGGGCCCAAGCCTAAGCTCAAGTTTCCTCTCCTCTGAGGATTTGCAGCTTCTTCCTTCATATCTGTTCATGAGCCACTCTCTGTCTTTTGGGATCAAATCTAGCAGCTGAGACCTTGTATCCATTTTTTTGTGCCACTATCGAAAGGAACGATGAAAATCACCTCCTTCCTGCTATCTTTTCACCAGATTCTTTTCGAGGACCTTGAGAAACCCCACTGTGACAAATAAGCGAGGAAAAGACTGTCAGAAGAAATAGAGGAAATGAAAGGAGTAGAAGAGATGGAGCTTATGTACCTTGAAGTGTCTAACCACAGTTCAAATTAATGAAGAACCACATGTTTTTTGTTGTCATATAGCAGCTTCTTTGGGGTTATGAACAAAGCAAGCTCCTTGTTGGAAAGAACGAATTTGATATCTCAGAACACTAACCACGAAGCTTTCAGAGGTTAAAACCACTGAGAAACCTTAAACATCAATATTATAACACAGCTCAACAGAAACCCCACCCAGAGAAAGCAAAACAATAAGAATAAGAGCCCCTCCTAAAAGCAAAGAATGATAGAGGGAGCTATAATAGCATGGGAGTTATCTAGCTTTGCTTTAAAATCTTTTATTTGCACGCTTAGTGGGTTCTCTCTCTCTCTCTCTCCCTCTCTCCCTCTCTCCCTCTCTTTTTAAGGATAAGAGGGTATTTTTCAGAAGAGGCAAAAAAGAGAAACAGAGTGATAAAACCAGAGAGATTCCCCTTGCCCAAGGACCCAAAACAGGAACGGAATTAGAGCATAATGCACGCAACCTGAGCTTCCCCAAAAATAACGTTAGGTTGCTTAGCACAGGAAGTAAAGCGTGCTGTGCTGACCTCTCCCTAAAGATGCTGCTGCCTTTGAGGCCTGTTTGACAAATACACTGCCTTGTTAGCTTAGCACACTACCCAAAACATCCCCTTCTTTATCGATTCAGTGAATTGCAATTTTAAATTTAATTTAACATTTGTTTCTCACTAATCACTCTCTCAAGTTGATTAAATTTTCAATATTTTTTCTCATGGGTCTGAGTCAAGCTAAATTAGTTAGCACTTAAAAGTCCAAACCAAGGAGGGGGACAGTAGCACACTCAAGTCGTTGTTGGCACATAAGGCCAAAGTTTTGTTTTTTAATTAGTAATGTTAATGTTTATCTCAAAAGCTTATTAGTTAATTAAAGGGTGAGTTTAGATAAGAGATAAACATTTTGAGGCTTAATTAAAAACTAAAATATTGGGGTTACTTTTTGAGATGTCAAGAAATTGATGGATGGGATGGCAATGGTTACTTTTTTGTTTTTAGTTTATGAAAGAGAAAGAGGGAGAGGATTTGCATGATCCATATTTGCAGGGCTTGGGCAATAAAAACATGCAGATCCCATGATCTTGTCTGCTCTGCTACGCGCTCTCTCTCTCTCTCTCTCTCTCTCCGTCCACATATCCCCATATAGTAAAGGAGTTGAGATCTCGTGTAGTGCAATTACCTCATGTTAAGGTACACATTATGCTCTAATAGCCGTTGATTCATGGTTTTATTATTGGGGATTTGTGTTGTCTACACGTAACCTGACAAAAAGTTGAAGGAGTTTTTTCTTTTTTCTTTTGTGTTTATTTCTTCAAAATTAAAAAAGTTAACTCCGAAGTCTGAGCTCTGATCCTAACAGCTCAAAGGAGAACCACTTTTGNCATTATGCTCTAATAGCCGTTGATTCATGGTTTTATTGTTGGGGATTTGTGTTGTCTACACGTAACCTGACAAAAAGTTGAAGGAGTTTTTTCTCTTTTCTTTTGTGTTTATTTCTTCAAAATTAAAAAAGTTAACTCCGAAGTCTGAGCTCTGATCCTAACAGCTCAAAGGAGAACCACTTTTGTTGCTTTCCTTTTTTTTCTCTTATTTTTTTGGGTTATAGTCTTATAGATCATACAACTGTGTTAACACTTAACAGAAAACCAACAAGAGTTTATACAAAATTTCCGGCCTCAAATATGCTGAATGCATCACCAATATGAATGAAGTCAGGATAACTTTTTCCCCAAAAACAGACAAGGTGAAGAGCTTTTCAGAAAAGAAGAAACAAAAAAAATATAAATAATATATTCAGAATCAGCGTTCTGCAAGGCTGTCTCACCCAGTCCGTACACCAATTAACACATTAATTAAATAAATCAAAAGGAAATGTAAAAGACATTTCTTAAACCCAAAATGCTTACTGCCTAACCATCAAACATCAAAGTGTGCCCGCAGAACAGAACGTGTAGAATAGAAGATAGTGCTTTTACAAATATAAAGAAGGAAACTTTTTATTGATAAAGTATCCAATAGTAAATAATTAGAGACAATTTATTTCTTATTTGGTTATTAATATCTAGAGTGTAGACAGGTGTACACGTATGTTGCGTGTGACAAGAAGATTGTAGAATTTAAAGTATGTTTGCAGTTTGGATTATATGTTGTAAGAGTGGGGGGAGGTTGGAGGCATTTGTGAAGGCGTTGATTAATGAAGTATTCACGTGTGCCTATATTTACACTTACGGCACCATGTTTGTTGTTGTTCATTTTTAAATCCACAGGCGACATACACATTTTTCTTTGACGTAACAACTTTTTTGGTGAGAATCTAAGAAAATATGCACATACATGGCAATCATATATTGTTGCACGTATCTTGGTCTTGATGTCTACTCTTTTTCTTCTTTTGCCCATAGATGTGAACTCATTCAAATATACTATTTCGGGGATGTGAATTTCTACTGTGTGAGTTTTGTTTGCTAATTCACAGCCTACAGTTCAATCTTGGAAAGTTTAATAAAATCATATGTAAGTCTAGAAAATACTACCTAAAAGATAATTTGTTTTGGTAATATAGTACCAAAAATTGACAAAGAACAAACAAATATAACTTTGCGTCCTAAAATTGTTAGATTTTAACCTAAATTCATTGAAATTGATGCCTACTACATTCAACATTAATATTTAAATAAAGCATGTGCCTCTTTGTATAAAATAATTCATTATGATAATATAAAGAATTATTGAAAAAGACAGATAGTAATTTTTATTTATTAAAATGGTTTAAAATTTTGTTTAATTTTAAAACTTAAAATAAACATGTTATAACTTTTAATTATTTTTTATTCTGATTTAGCCTATAAATAATGGAAAACCACAAGACAAGTCCCCCCCAAGTGAGACAAATTGAACGGGTAACCACGAGGTAAGTGTTGAAATGGAATTAACTAGTAATACGTCCACCTTCATTACACTTGCATAGATGATGAAAATCAAGTTTACTAAAATTTTAATCTGATAATTAAATGAATATATTCACGAAAATATTTAATATAATATATATATATATATATACTTTTCACACATTTTGAAAAACTGGAAAAATATAATTTATCTTGTCAAAAGAGAACTTTCATAACTGGTTAAATTGTGACGAAATTGTCACTGTTAAGGTCAAAATGACAAAATAAAAAATAAATATATGAAATATTTATTATTAAAATTATTTGCAAAAATGAATAATTTTTAAATATTTTAATAGATAAAATAAGTTGCCCTGTTTTTATTTTTTAATAAAATATTCTTTAAAAACACTATATTTTAACAAAGTGACGCATTATTAAAGAAAACGTTGTCTTTACTAGTATTTTACAAAAGAACGTGCTACTTTGTCAAAGTAGCATGTTCTTTTAAGAGAACTCTACATCAAGTTCTTTTCTCCTCTCTTTTTCTTTTTAGTGTTTCTTCTATAACTCTTTTAATAAACACGCTATATTAATCTAGCATGTTGTTAGAAGAGATGCTAATAATAATTCAACGTATTTCTCTGTTGTGGATAAGAGATTTGCTATTTCAAAATAGTAAATATTTAAAAAAAATATATTATATCTAAAATAATATGTCTCATTTTATCTGTTATTATTTAATTGAAATATTTGAAACATACTTATTTTTATAAATAATTTTAATAATAATCTATTTAAATATTTATTTTTTAATTTAATATTATTGTCATCATTTAGCTGAGTGCTAAATGTTGGCTGAACAAAACAAAAGCACGCGCGAGGATGTTTGTTTGATTTTGTTTATTAAGCGAGTGTGTTAAATTAAATGTTAGTAGTGAGTAGGAAGTTGTGGGTGAAGGGAAAGAGAGAGAAAAGAAAAGAAGGGTAACCTCAACCTGGGTTGGGTCATGAAATCATGACCGTATAGTACTGTATAAGGATTAAGGAGCTGTGGTCGGCTGCTCTGGCTGGATGCTGGGAAACGCATCCATCTTATCTGCCTCCCTTCTAAAAATCACACTTGCAAGTTGCTACTCTTCCGGCCTCCGACCACCCAACATCATCTTCATCAGTTCATTGCCTCTATTGGCTTGGGCGTGGTGATCAACGTGTTTACTGTTTACAGCACACCATACTCTATACACATGACACATGTTACCTTTTGTTTTCTCTTTTGGGCTAACTTATTCAAATATTTTCCTTATTTGCTACCAAATTTTGATATCTTATTTTAGAAGGACCACCATTTCCATAAGTGTAATTATGTATTAACTCTGGTTTAAATGGAGACATGCCAATCATTTTGGAGTTTGTGAATAAAATATTGAGTAATTATTCATGTAAGATGGAGACATAAAATTAGATAAATATCAAAACAAAAATGTAAATAAACTTATTGCAATTCACCCTCCCGTATCTAATATTCACCCTTTTATTTAGAAATGATCAAAATTTGATGCATTAATAGAAAAAGGAAAAAAGTAAAGAAGAAAACAATAATTATACATACAGCTTCCATTTTGTGCCAGAAGAAAAGAAAAGAAATGGCATGAAAGGGGAATCTGGAATCTTTTGCCTCTCTCTCTCTGGGACTCTAACATAGTAACATACATGGATGTGGTACTTGGCGGAGCAGATTATGAATTGTTACAAGACATAATCCAGCGGGTCAGGTGGTATCGAGATCCGCGCAAGGGAAAGGATGATTTGGGAGCGTCGATTTGATGGTGCTGAAGGAACAAGTGATGTCGTAAATGTCATATCAAAGAGTGTATTTGGTCGTACTGGTAATGATGCTTTGTCCGCTGGGAGAGAGAATTTATTGGGAGTCAGACAAGGCGCACTTACGGCTGCGAGTCTTATCATGGGACTCAGTCTCCTGCTTCAATCCCAGCCCTCTGATGTTGGTGGACATTTTAACTTGTGTTTCGGATTCTGTAAATTCTCACCACGGATAATCACAGAATGGAATGCCACCAAACAAACCCTTATGCATGCAATTATTTCAGGCGTATCATGCCAAATCTGCCGGAAATGTTATCAACTCTCCTCTCTCTCTCTCTTGAGTCTCTTGTGTGTTTTATTTTCTTTTCTCGTTTTCTTTGAATTGTGGTTTTACTTCAAAGTTCAAACAACCAAATTCTACTTCATGCAAATATATATCTTAAGAATCATTGTATTTACCTTGCTTTATTGCATTGCATATAAAAATAAATTGAACTACAGAATAACTAAAGATAAGAGTGCTTGTGCTTCATTTGTGTGGCGTGGTATGCATAGCAAATTTCTCCCAAAATTGCTGCTATCTAATCAGCTACAATTCAACTATTCAAGGATAACTTTGAGTCCATTCGTGATCCCAATAGATAAGGTATCTAGTTTAGGTGTTTGCCTCAAAAGAAAAAAGGGCCAACGCCAAAACCAACGTAACATACAACTTCAATTTGAATGCCAAAAATTAAACATGGCAGTGGAAACATGTGTTGTACCTTAATTACCAAATAAGCACAAAGTTTTGGCAATTTAGCCTGAAGCACTTCAGGTGGTTTTGACCACTGCTTTTGCTTTTTGTGTGTTTGGCTTTTGTTGTTATCTTTTTGAAAAAAAAAGACCCAACTCCTTTATTTTCTTTCCAAGTTTTTTCAACGGAAAAAACTGTTTAAGTATCAAGATACGTAACCTCTCTTATTTTCCATCCCAACAAATCTTAAGTGCTAAAAGCGTCTAGAAGAATTCAAGTTTTGATTTTGGAAAAGGGGGGAAAAAGAAAGTCCCTTATAAATGTTCTAGAAGAAAAAGGGGCAATTAAAAGGGTTCTTAAGTTAAGTGGTTTTGTCGAAATTATCTCTGAAACTCTAATGCTTTGTGCTTCTCCAAAATCATTGCTTTCACACTCACTTTGATTGCCTTTGACACCTTTGATATGTGGCTAGTTTATGCCTTATGGGTGGTTGGTTGGGCATGGCATGAGCATAGACATCGTGTGCAACCAACCAACCAAGAGGCTGCTAATTCCGCGTACATGGACTGTGCTCTATAATTTAGTCCCACGTTTTTTGACATCAAAATCATCTCTCTCACATTCACATACTGACACTAGACTAGCACCCAAAGATGACTCCAATAACTAGAACCGTTTAAGTTTGATGCATATCCTCAACTTTGTTTATGGGCAGACCCCACGCCCTTCCCACCCCACTATTCCCCTTTTATCTAGTATTATATTACCATCATTGATAGGATCACTTCAAAAGATCGTTTTACTAGTTTGATACATTCCCATATCCCATCCCTTTTTCTTGGGCTTTAATTTTATTCCTCATTTCATTCATTGCCCCCGCATCACTGATCTGTCTTTCTGATACTTCTTTGTGTAGTGACCTTTTTTGTTTGCTTTTATGTGAATAATTGGCCCATGCGCCGCTATAGTACCAAGAATTTTATGTTATGATAAGTGTTGGGATCCACTTTTAGGCACTGTTTTTGTTTTCACAAGAAAAAGATGCATGGTTCCGCTTAGGACTCTGCCATAAGAAACACTCCATTGAAGCAGAAATGAGTGCTCTCATGCTTGAATGGTTATATCAGCAGATATTTGTAATTTGTAAACATGTGACGCATGTCTTGTGTATGTTCATTCATGTTTGTCATTTCATTTAAGGGGTGAAAATGATACTGTTGCATTAATTTAGTAGTATTTAGAAAAAGAAAGACAAAATAAGGGATAATCCTCAAAATATGCTCAAACTATATTTCATGTCTTATTCATTTCCGTTCCTCAAAATCTCAAGCAAATAGTAAAGATTAATGATGTTTAACTAGGAGGATGGGGGTGATAGAGATTATGATTGTGATAACTGTAACCATAAAGTTGCAGGCTAANTTTTGTCATTTCATTTAAGGGGTGAAGATGATACTGTTGCATTAATTTAGTAGTATTTAGAAAAAGAAAGACAAAATAAGGGATAATCCTCAAAATATGCTGAAACTATATTTCATGTCTTATTCATTTCCGTTCCTCAAAATCTCAAGCAAATAGTAAAGATTAATGATGTTTAACTAGGAGGATGGGGGTGATAGAGATTATGATTGTGATAACTGTAACCATAAAGTTGCAGGCTAAAAGTGAGCCTATTCCAACTACCTTTTTTCCCCCACGACAATGGCAACCACTGTTAATCTCCTTTTAGAAATGATTATTAATTAATTAAAAGATTAATCTAATATACCCATCAATCTTCTATATATGAATAATGATTTATGGTATAAATGCCTTCCCATCCTCAAAAAGGTAGATCTTCCATAATGGAAGACCAAAATTTAGTCTTGACTTTGGTCCAATAAGACCAATCACTTCATCTAGAAACCCCCTATATATAATTGGCGTTTAAGGGTTGGCTTGCTTTGAATTTGATGATGACAAATTGAGTAGTGGTTCTAGATTAAAGTCAATATTAGATTATCAAAACAAGGATTATCCCTCTCTCTCTCACAGCCTACATTCTTTATGTAATTGATTTATCTAAAACTATATCTTAGAAGCTTATGTCAGAGTTTCTGATTGTGTCATCAGATTAATCTTCTAATCCAAATCGAAAAAATAGTTTAATATGTAATAAAAAAAAAAAGGACCCAGGATCCCAAAAATCTCCTTTATACTCCGAGGATCAAGATTATGTGCCTTTTGCTAATAGAATAGGTGGTTTACCTACATCATTTCTAATGTTTTATTATAAGCAATCATATTTTTAAACAAACCACATCCCTTCTACTTCCAATTTTCTCTTCCTTTCTTTTCTTTTATTCTTTTTCGTGTTTTAACAACAACCTATATCTAGGACATATCATTGCGGATTCTTTCTAGTGCATGTATTCAAGTTGCGGCATGTTCAGATTTTGCCTATTTCGTTATATAATCACAGATCGAGTGATTTAGTTATTTGTGAATCCAAATTAGACAACTCTTTTGGCACTTGTGCATTACTAGTACTATAGATCAAGGTAATTTACTGAAATAAGTTTTTTAACGAGAAATAGGTCAAACAATAACCTAGATGAATATTAAATATGTAACTAAATGATAATGTGTTCTTAATAACATAGAGTACAGTTTATTTTCATTGGTTAATTATAAATTTGTATAATTTATAAATATGAAGCACAGATGATTAATTTATTGAATTTGATAAACTCTTATAAATTATTTTAAATGTGTGAAATTTTGTTAATAGACACTTAACAATACCTAATAAATTATTCTAGAAATAAAAAATAATTTTATTCAAACGTAGCTTCATGAATATTTTTACATTTTAATATGAAAGGTGATTTTTCTTTTTTCTAAATGCATTTTATTTAATATGAAAGCATCAATCCTTTCATGTCTTTATGGAGAGGTGCTTATGCCCGGAATGATTGCAAGAAGGCATTATGCACCACTATAATAGATTGAGCATAAAAGGCTAAAGTTATTCTTATTTGAGGGCAAATGGGATAAGAAAGAGAAAAAAGGAACAGAAGAAGAAGAGTTATATATGGTAGTGATGCTTGAAATTTGAAGTTGATCTAAGTTGAGAGAAGTGCAATTCACGGTCATCGATTACATGTAACCTTGTGCATTTGTTTTTCTTTTTATCTTCTACTTTTGTTCAAGAAAACCAAAATGAAAGTCATGATTTTCTTAACCACATATGTGCTTTACCAAAATACTTAATACTTACAAGGTGATCATGTAAATGTAGAAAATATTAAATGTTATTTTCCGCTTATTCTTTGAATAGTCAGAGGTTAGGATTCTTATATCACACAACACAAGTTCACTTTGCAATTTTTATGGAGAATATTTATTTATTTGTAACTTGAGAATTTGGATTTGATACCAATTTTTTGATGGAGTAAGACTTATCAAATTTGGGGTAAGTTATTCCTATTCTAAGAGTTTTATGAGTACTTGAAACTCTCATTTTATCAATGAGAGATCTCGAACACAAGATAAAAGAGAACATTGTGACTAACTGATTTACAACCTAGTTAGCTTTTATGGAAAATATTTACTGAACCTAAAGGAGTCATCATTTATTATTTTATTTAGAGTTTACATAAAGATTGAAAAGGCAATATTAGGAGGAAACAATGCACTGTTGTCTTTACTCTTTAGAGTACACTAGAAAGTAGAAAGTGACACACTAAAACGTGTGCGAAAAAGAAAAGAAAGTGAGATAAAGAAAATAAGACAAATGTTAAAAAAAAGTGAAGAAAACAATAAAATTAATAAAAAATAATAGAGTTTTTCTTGATAGTATAGATGACGAATATATTTGGAGTAGTTTTTTACGGCTATATTTCATGTAGCTGAAAAATAAGACCAAAGATTTGTCTTTTTGTTTTTTTGCTGAAATGATTTATAGAGTAGTTACCTTACCTTACCTCTCTACAATTTGGAATAAAAAGAAAAAGCGGCCCATTGGTCTTCATTTCTGGGAGTACTTCTGGACCAGAACTTCTGGTAAAGCCATATTTTCCTCATTAATGGGTCAAACCCAAGTTCATGATGGGGTCAACAAAATTCTACTATTTTTTGGGTCTAAACCCAGCTCACTAAATATCTTATAAACAAGGGGCGACGATAATATATCACAAAACGTTTGTGTAGATATTATTTTTTTTTTTATTTGTTCACATTTAAATTGACAAGGTATCCATGGAATTATCATTATTATGAAAAGTTGTTTAAATGTTTGAAGAAGATACCCAAAATATATGGGAAATTCTCATAAATCAATGAGGCAATTATAGTGTAACCAACCTAGCTATCTCATAAAATCCAGTCTGGATGAAAATGATTTGCTTACTTACTAACTACACAGCCAAATACCAACATTTCAATGACTTGTGCTTAATTTATGCTTAAACCAAATTAATTAATTAATTAATTAATTATGGTAATAATGCTTCCTACATGTGCTCATGGCTTTTGCTTTGCAGCCAAAATCACATGCAACCCACGTAATAATGGGTCCCAACTTTTCTTTGCTAAAGTTTTGGTATTATGTTCCAAAGGTTAGGTTGATTAGGTTTATCTCCCAGACAGGCCAAAGTTTCTTTTCCTAGGTAAGCCACTTTTTTAATTACAAAATCAAAATCATTCACTTTTCTTCATAATTCTTAATATGTCATTTACTTATTCCTTATTTTCTTTAGCGTTAGATAAATAAATTAGTAATTTTCTTCTCCATATACATTATTTAATCCATGTTATTTCATTCTTGTCCTTGCACCACTCCAAATAGCTTATTTACTTATTAAGTTAATGATGTGAAAAAAAAAGTGCATTTCTATTTTCGAATTCTGCCTTATCAATATTTTAAATTTATATATATATAAAATAAAAAATAAAAAAAAGGGTTTGCTGAGTATATTTTGGCGTTTGCTCCACGATAGATCTCTCTGTCCCATGGATAATATATTTTTTACAGTTGTCTTCTGTCCACGTGCGGACCTACACGAGTTGCCGATTATCCTGTCTCTCGAATATATCGGCTGGCCATTTAATACGCCCCTCACTACTATAGCCGTCTTTATAGCCAATCATTCTTCCTTCGTCCACTCCAACCACAGTCCTCAACTTTCAAGTCGAAAGCTGAGTCATCTGTTGTCGTAAGCCGAGAAGCAGAGGATTAGGCCAAGGCATTAAACTGTCGGTTAATACACGTCAAATATTACAAGTCAACGACTTTTTACCTTATTACAGATTAGTCCCCGATCAATTGTAAATTCCTGGGCGAGTTTTTGTTACATTGGCGAAGACTTTTGGTGGGTCCCCGACCAACACTGTCATTTTGCTTTGCCAGCTCTTCGCTACTTGTGCATTGATTCCTTTTTACGAAACCACCCTCAGTTCCCAGATCAGCCTTAAGGCCATATCATGAAATCCATTCCATCCCTATCTGATAATCAATTTTAGGTGATCTAATATTCATTCTGTCCGAAAGTAAAATATTTGATAATTTTTAGTAAAACAATTCTTTATATTGAGAATTGTAAAACTTAATTCTGCGAGGTATTTTTTTATTTAAGAATTATTTTAATATATATATATATATTTAAAAAATTATATAAAAACAAATATTTAAATCACTAAAAATATAATTAATTATGACCACAATCATCAAAATTAGGTACACTAATCAAATCCTAACAGGGTAATTTTTTAATTCTCTTTTAGTTATTGGAGGAAGAACCTCCACATCTCATCTAAGAGTTGTTGTCCAATGAGTTGTCCTTTTTTTTTTTTTTTGATTAGAATGTCATTGTTTTAAATTAATGATGGGAAATTCCCTTTGAAATTATGTGAATGGTTATTTATTTACGAATTTTTATTTTTTAATTAAAAATCTCGAAGTCAAAGAATTATAGTCACCTTGAAAGTATAAATATATCATGAGAGTATGATATTCTACTTCTTAAATTTGAATAAAATATTAATGAGAAATTGACCTCTTATTATCCTTTAAGTAAAGATAATTACACAATCTGTTCATTCATATTTACATTATCAAGTGAAATCAGTATACGGGTTGTACAAAATTGTTCTCATGTTGTCACAGTTGCATTTTTATTTCATGTTGATTTTATGTACTAAACAAAAGTATCCAATTAAAAGAAATAAGTATAAAATAAAATGTAATGGTTGTCATTTTTCGTAATAGAGCAGCTCAAATTGAAATTATCATTTCATTTCAGTACTAAACATGAACTGTATGATTTTTTATTTGGTAATTACACTGATAATTTATGGTTACATATTTAGGCTACAAAACTTTGAAGAACCAAGGGCGATTAAGTCAAAGAGAAAATGTACCTCCAAATATCTCCAGGTGGGTGGTGCTGAAAGTTTTCTCTTTGCAGGTCACTTTCTCTTTTTACTGATTTTAGTTGGCGGTTTACCAGAGTCAGTAAGCAGAAAACGAATGCTCTGTTTTGAGTCTCTTCATTCCTTTCTTCTTCTATCCCTCAAGCTCCCTTAGTACGCTTTTCCTTCTTGCTAAATTTAGCAGCAATCCATTTCCCTCACTTTGAGCATATACCCTCTAATTATTTCAACTTCCATTTTGAGACTTTAATTTCTCTTACATTTTGTTCAAAATCTTAGTCATATTTCATCAAATTATTGAAGAAAAAGAACAGAATTAGTTCTTTAAACTGTAGCTGAGGTCTGCGTCAAATTTTTATACTTTCTGCTGAATTTGGCTGGTTTTCCTGTATAGGCTTTGTACTTGTTGTACCATTTGCCTTCAAACTTGGATTAAGTTTGATCCTTTATTTCGTTCTTCTTTCACTATAGCTTACTCTCTTTGGATCAAGTTCTCTTCTTTACCTCAAGTTCACAGTTTTTCGACTATTTTTCTGACCCTTCAGCTCAAAATTCTTATCATTGATTCTAGACACTAAATATTCTGGCTTACCATTCCTATCTCAAAGCAATGAATCTTGTACGGAAACCCCAGTTGAAGTTGCTGCACTTTCTTCTCTTTCTGCTTCACCTTCACTCCTTCTGTTCTTACCCAACACCCATGAGCTGTACGGACACAACCCGCTTGTGCACCTCTTTCTTAGCCTTTAAGCCTCAACCGAACCAGACGCTGGCTGTCTTACAGAGCATGTTCGATGTGCTTCCCAACGACATCACTGTTGAAGGGAATGGCTGGGATTACGTATTTATCAGGAAGAACTGTTCTTGTGCTGCTGGTACAAAGAAATATGTATCTAACACCACCTTCACTGTAAAATCCAATGGAGGTTATGTCTATGACTTGCTGATGGACGCCTATGATGGGCTTGCTTTCTTGCCCAACACGACCCGGATGGCAAAAAATGGTGCGGTGATATCATTGAGGTTGTTTTGTGGATGCTCCAGTGGTCTATGGAACTATTTGGTGAGTTATGTCATGAGAGATGGGGATAGTATTGGATCTTTGGCGAGTCGTTTTGGCGTTAGTATGGATAGAATTGAGAATGTAAATGGCATCAGCACTCCTGATAATGTTACTGTGGGTTCTCTGTATTATATACCTCTGGATTCAGGTTAGTCTTTGTATTCTTCTTCAATATTTTTTGTGTAATGTGCCTGCGTGTTTATGTGATGTATGTGCATCTTTATTTGGAAGGGATGTTTGGTTCTATTCAATTTTGGTTGCTGCTTTGGCTCTCTATTGCATTTTGCATTTTCCTATTGCTTATTTTAGAATAATTGGAGGAATATATATGAGAATTGGGGTTGTGTGTGGTGGAGTAATTTATGGGGTTCAATAGTTGGGAACAAGTGATTGAATGCAGTGTTTTCTTGAGGATTTGAGTAACTTATTTAACTGATCAAGTAGGAGCTGCTCATTTGTGATTGGTTTTAAATAAACCCATTTCTTCAACATTTTACTTGTATTGGATTTGTTTGTATTCCCTTGTTGTTATGGGGAGAAGAACCAATAATCCAATTGTATTTGTGAAATGTAATAATATGATGTATCCCTTAATCCTGAATATCAATGTTTATTCATAAACTTTGAATGCTTTAACTGCACCGCAGTTCCTGGTGAGCCATATCCCCTGAAGAATGATACTCCTTCAGCTCCTGTTCCTGCTCCATCTGTTGATAATTTTTCAGGTATGGATCTATATATCCTGAACAAAGGAAGATAATTGTTTATTTTCTTTTTACCTTGGAGTTAGCAGTTTGTCTGCAGTATCTTTTTCTGCGTAGAAATTGATGGAAGATGATATTTCATTTACTTTTAGCATACAAGTCTTTTATCATCTGCTTTTTGTTTAAGCTGATTTTTTCTGTTGTCTTTGAACTATAAAATTCTAGGGGGAAAGTTACTATGCTGATACCAATATAAAACCATAAATTGTTTAGCTCCATGGAAGTTGTTTTCATGGCTGGATTGTCTGAATTAAAAGTTGTTCATTTATCTTGTATTTTACCCATTTGTGGCTTTATTTTTCTTTTAGCTTTTAATTCCTGTTTAATTTTCAACCTAGGTGACACATTCTGCAGCTAGTTGTGCAGAGACTAAAATGACTTGTATGCCATTTTTTGTTTGCAGCTAATCAAGTTAATCACAAGGCTCATGTACCTTATCGATGGATCATTGGGGGTATAGGGGTTGGCCTTGCTCTGATAATATTAAGCATAATTCTTTATGTTTCTCTGAGGTCATCAAATTGTTTTGCTGAAGCCAGAAGGAGTCATGCAAAAGATGCTGATAGGAAGATCTCTCATAACTTTCATATTCTTCAGAATCCAAGTTTCTGTTGTGGTTCGGGAAGGTACATATGTGGAAAACCTGTAGAGCAGAAGCAAACTGATGGTGAATCCAGCAACCACCAGATAACCATTCCGAAAGTTTCAAGTAATCAACCTACTTATTTGACTCTTAAGTTGTATATGGTACCTTTGATTTCAGTCTGAAGTAATCATGTCTTGTATGTAGTCTAGCAACCAAGAATGTGCATAGTTCTGATGGCAACTAAGAAGTATACACAAATAGAACAATGAAAAACAAAACATGCTAAATGCTAATATATTAGTAAATAATTTAGCATTTAGGTTATGCAACTCTGTACTAATGCCTAGAAGCAGTAGGTGTTTGAACTCAGACATATTGCTATCCAGTTTATTCTTCATCTGTATCAATACCATATCTGTTCTTTAAACTTAGAAATGTGATAAAATTAGGTTTGTTATTGCAGCTTTAGGGACTGATGTATTTGACGTGGATAAGCCTGTAGTTTTCACATATGAAGAGATTTTCTCCTCAACTGATGGTTTCTCTGATTCAAATCTACTTGGGCATGGAACATATGGTTCTGTTTATTATGGCCTCCTTCGTGACCAGGTTTATAGCTGTCTACTTTAAAAAGTCTATTATATTCCTATTAGTATAAATAAAATATTCTTCTCATATAATAAGTGATATGTATTTAAATTTTTTAGGAAGTTGCTATTAAAAGAATGACTGCTACAAAATCTAAAGAATTTATGTCAGAGATGAAAGTCCTCTGCAAGGTTCATCATACAAACCTGGTAATTTATGTTTTGATTAAAGTAAATATGATTTTTTTTGAGCCAATTGCATGCAGCATTTCAAAAGTTTAATTCGTACTTTTGATTAAATTTGTCAAGGTAGAATTGATCGGTTATGCAGCTAGTCATGATGAGCTTTTCCTTATTTATGAATATGCCCAGAAGGGCTCACTCAAAAGTCATCTGCACGATCCTCAGAATAAGGGTAAGACTATGCATCCATGCTTTGGTTTGTGAAATATTAGTAAGGACTATATGCATGGACTTGGTGCTTCTGAATTCATATTTAGATTTTATCTTTTTGAAAATCAATGACTTTTTTTATCAAGAAAATTTGAAAACTAAGCTGCTCATAGCTTTTTTGCTTTCCCATTTTGATGAGATTGACAACTGCACACTAACATTAAGAAGATTAGAAGACTAATGTAGGGATGTCTTCCATCAGGTTTCAGGGATTCAAATCAAACTCATACTAACATTAAATTTGACTCTGCTCTTCGAATTCCAAGATTGTTTTAGAAACACATATTTGTTGCTCTTTGTCTACTTTTTGTTCCTCACTGATTTGATCTTATACAGTTTTGATATGATAGAGTTGAGAGGAAAAGATAGCTTAGTGTCTTTTCATGATCACTTTTGGAACCGAAGAAGAATGTCATTCTAATTGTTTATTGATAGGATTGTGGGCTCTAGTGATGGGTTGGTTAGAGAGGAAGTGGATCAGTTAGGGGATCCACTGGTTAGGCCCAAAGTGTGGAGGGTATATTCGAGAAAGAGGAAAAGCAAAGGGACTGAGATGTAACTAACTGCATGAGTTAGTTAGAGGCAGCGGATATGAGGGAGGGGAGTGAGCAGAAAGGAGGTATTCTGGTTATTAGCTAATATTGTGTGGAACAGGATTCTCTCTAGTAGAGGAATCTCTGTAGGAGCCTTAGGCTCTGTGAGTGATTATCTTCACTATCTACTGAGAATTCTTCTTAGTTTCTATCAATATTTACATTGTGAATTTCTGGTTTCTATCATTTCTTACTGTCTATATGAGATTATTCCAGTAATTACGGATGATATTCAGTGTTCTTCCAACCAAGTGAACATTTCCAGTTTTTAGATTTTGTCTTATTTTGGAGCCCTCTGAGATGAGTTAGCACAATGCCATTGCCTTCTGGGTATTCTATTAGTTACTAAGAATCAGGACATTTTAATTCCCTGATGCTTATGATGGTATGGTATTGAACTAAAGAACTTTAGCCGGGTGAAGGATTGGTGGCATGTCAATGCTTTTTACCACCCTTGTTGTGAGTAGCTCATTATCTTCATATACATTTTTTTGTTCATATCTTGTGGTTGTGATAGTCAGAGCCTATCAAGTGGAGTTCAATTCAAGTTAATTAATTGATGTTGCAGCCCGCTGCTATTCCACTGTAATGCAATTGTTGATGGGTTGAAATGCTTGAATAAATAATGTTCAATGAATAGGCTTGAGTTGGTGTCAAGACTGCCTAATTTGCCATGGTCTGTTGCAAGAATAAGCTACATGTTTATAGTGTATGACTTTCTTGACTCGTTTGTAGGTCATTCTTCACTTTCTTGGATCATGAGGGTCCAGATTGCACTTGATGCTGCTAGGGGCCTTGAATACATACATGAACACACTAAAGCTCATTATGTCCATCGAGATATCAAGACAAGCAACATCTTACTTGATGCTTCTTTCAGAGTGAAGGTAATAACAAATCATACATTATTTAATAATCTAATTTTGTTTAAATAGATTTGTCGGTTGTCACAGATTTTTTTTTTCTCTCTCTAGATTTCAGATTTTGGGTTAGCGAAACTTGTTGGGAAAACAAATGAGGGAGAAATTACTACAACCAAAGTTGTTGGTACATATGGTTATCTTGCCCCAGAGTAAGTGTTGTTTTTCTTCAACTAGTTTTTCAAATTTATTCTTCCAGCATAAAAATAATTTTTTTTTTTGGTGCAGATACTTGAGTAATGGTCTTGCAACGACCAAAAGTGATGTCTATGCATTTGGCGTTGTTCTTTTTGAGATTATTTCTGGGAAGGAGGCCATTATTCGAACAGAAGGCACAATGACTAAAAATCCTGAAAGACGTTCACTGGCATCTATTGTAAGTTCTTCTTAGATGAAATGATTATGGATACAGTGATATGTGTGATAAAGGTCACTATGCATGCTTGATTTACAGAAGCAGCTAAAAGGGTTTTGAGTACTTAAGCACTTAGTCAGTTACTCATAATGATGATTTTATCATATCTGCAACTAATGCCACAATGATAGTAGTCTGGAAATGACTTAATAGGACTCCCCAACATGCCCCTACCTAAAAACTAAGAGTTCTGTGATTGTTTTAATCAGTAAAGATGCTTCTGTTACACAATATATGTGAATCATGTGCCATGTGGGCTGTGGCAACAGCTCTTTGACATTTGATGTATTGCATCTTTAGTTCAAAAGTTGGTTGCAGCATTTCTGCTTTTCTGAATAGTAGTTGTGGGTTTTGTATTTCATACACCCCTATATTCTCTTCATTTCGTTAATGGTGGCATGTCCTTATGTTCTACTGTTGCAGCTGTTTATTGGAGCTTTGCCCTAACATTTGTCAAATTGCAGATGTTGGTAGCACTTAGAAACTCGCCTGATTCCATGAGTATGTCAAGCATGAGAGATTATATTGACCCTAATATGATGGATCTGTATCCCCATGATTGTGTATTTAAGGTAAGTTAGTTTCTTCATTTTCTCCTATTTTGCTTATGGTCCAGGAAATTTGAAAATTGTTCAGCTCAGAGCCTAATTGAAGTAAACGCTAAGTTTTCCCATAACTGACACAGGAATCCATACAACTGTGTAATATTGTCAAATTATTAAATCCATCGCTAATATCTCATATTCTAATATAACGAATTGCATGAGGTTTTGCTGTAGTAACTTAGTCTTATTTGTTCTTTTGGTGTTTCTGTGCATAGATGGCCATGCTGGCAAAGCAATGCGTGGATGATGATCCCATCCTACGACCTGATATGAAACAAGTTGTGATTTCCCTGTCTCAGATCCTCCTATCTTCTGTTGAATGGGAGGCCACTCTAGCTGGGAACAGCCAGGTATTCAGTGGGCTTGTTCAGGGAAGATAGTTAGAGAGCAAGACCTTTTTCACTTGCTACTTCAACAGGATTCCTCCCCCCCCTCCCCCCCCTCTCTCTGCTTTATACTCTTTCTTTCTTGTTAGTTATGTGTCAATAGGAGGATAGAGCAGAAGTGGTGGCTCAATACCTCTTTTTGACCATTTGCCTGAATGTATTAAAATCTATATATTCATTTTGTTAAATTTGCAATTTTCATGTAGAAAATTTTGGACGTAAGAATATGAGTGAGTTATTCCTTTGGTAAATTATACTCTTACTTTTAGCACGGATGTTTACCCTAAAGCAGCCACTTAAACTGTACTAACCGTGAGGTGTATGATAAAGGCCATAACTTTGCGAGGATTTCTTGGTTATCTTATTATACTCTTGATCCTCAAAGCAATGAAAGAAATGCTTAACCTGTAAAAGCTAATAACTTGGATTTCTCTCTTTCTTTTCTTTCTGTCTTTCCCTTTTTGGTTTTATCTTCCCATTTCAATGGCGTATAAAGCACATCGCATGTGACATCTTACTGTAAAACACTGCCAAACATCTGCCAACAATACTTTTCTTTTAATAAGGGTTTCCATATACAATAGAGAAGATTCAGGGGGATGAGAGAGATTCGTTTGTAAAATATCAATTTACTTTCAAGAAAATATTGTGCTCCAGGGCCACTGGTCATAACATTCACACAGGCTAATATCGGGTACCCATATCATACCATTCAGTAAGACTACTTGATAAGCGAAGCTAGCACCCTGCGTGGTGGATTGAATGATCTTCGAGAATGAAGAACGGCCCAATTATCCAGTAACAGAACATCACCTTTTTGCCAAGGAATGGCTACACATTCCTCCTCGAGGATTTTGAGGCAATCGTAGACTACATCAGCTGGCAATGGTTGACCATCCCCAAAGGTAACAGCCTTTTTAGGATCATTTCGTTCATCCTCCCAGCCTGTGTAAGCTGCCACCATGCTATTAAACCAAATCTTGCGTTGTCTTTTCTTATCATACTTTATAGCTGGGATTGGACCCATAATTGTTTTCACTCCATCTTCCAACCATTCCAACTTCATATCCAGCTTAGCTGCCCTGCAAAAAGTCCAAATAACATCGGTTAGAAAAGAAGCAGGACGTTTGCGATGTTGTCATTTATGAAGAAACCTAAATAAGACTTACTAATATGTGCACAAATATTAAACTATTCACATAGCACTCAGCTTCGCTGATGAAGGACAATACTTCGATATATGACAGTGCTCTGACTGAAGCTTTTCATAAGTTGTCTACTAATTCATATTTTGCATTAGAAGATAACTTCATAGTGATGTGATAAAAAATCAGTAAGTTGATTAATGCTTGCAGTAACCATTCATTTATTATACCTATTATTTATCTGTTAATATTATTCCCTGAACCTCTTAATCTCACCACAGCCAACTTCTATCGAACAGATAAACAGGGTTTTCATGAAGACAGCAACCAAACATTTTTCAGAAAACAGAAAAGTAATGCTAAAAGAACTTTTCATTTCTCTCTCAATCCTATCCACTCAAGACAGGAATAGCAATTTGATTCCCAAAAGGAACATAAAGCAAATGTCTTGCAACATCACACCATAACATCCGTGCTAACCTTTCTTCAGCCACGCTCTTGTCTTTGGTCAAGAAGGTGGATTTCCACCCACGCCCAATTGGAGATGAAGGGTTGTCATCTTCCCCTAAAACTCGTATATACAATAGACCCTGCTTCTCTAATCGCTCAACAAAATCAGGGTACCTCTCCTCCATCCTGTCATAGACAGTATGGCTTAGAACAATGGGAGTTTCACCTCCACTCCCAGGCTCTACTTCACAGAAGAAGAACAATTTGGAGGGAAATTCAGGTACCTGTTTGATAAACCCCAATTAGTCCTAAACGAAGTTTAATATGTACAGTGATATAAAGTCATCTGAACTAAAAAAGAAAAGTCACAGTATGTAAATTTCAGTCGTTCAGAAAAAAAAAAATCAATCATAACAAATGGTAGCTGAAGCATCACTTTGCAAACCCAGTATGTCGCTTCCATCAATTTAACCAAAGACCAAAGCTTTGCTCCCAACTATCAACATGCTTATAAAGTATGTAAATATTGAAAGACTGACAAGCAAAAATACTGACACCTGAGCCATTTCATGGTGGAAAGGAATCTTCTGATCAGGAGGGGACTCATTAGCAGTAAAAACACGACCGACAACTTTAGTCCGAGGAGCAGCGCCACCCACGTAAGGAAGCTCCTCGTACCCAAATGCTTCAACAACGTCGTTGAAGTCGGATGCTGTCTTCACTGGGAAGCCTCTTAAAAGTGTGGCACCCGATTTCAATAGTACTGATTCGAGAAATGGTTTCTCGTTTTTTATGGATTTGGTCAGATGGGATAGGGAGAAGGGAGTTTCTGGTCTAGGAGACACAGTAGCTGGGAATCGAATTCCATTGTAAAGCTTTTGCTGTGGAATTTGGATTTCAATAAAGCTCTCTGACATGGTTTCTCTCACTAAGACACTCTTTCTCTCTCTAAAGTAACCGTTTATCGTCTCTTCTCAGTTCTCATTCTCAAGCATTTTGCTGCCTAATATTCTTCCCTCCCAGTAGAAAAATCTCCTTCACCGTGGGCCTAGGAGCCAAGAATGGTATGGGAATGGCGCGTGTTTTAAACGCGCCGATTTTGGATGTTTCAGAGTATTCCCACGTGGACGGAAACTGCGACCAGGTTCTGCCGTGACGAGGGTGCTTTTCTGGATAAGATAATAAATGGGCTTTGGGCCTACGGCGGCCATAAATAAAGTCCAATTGGTTTGCAGAAATAAACCCAATCCGAAGCCCATTTGATCTTGTCAACAAAACGCTGTGTCGTTTATTTTCGGTCACCTAGTAAACGGCGAAATTGGCCCGTCTTCTAGAAAATGCAGGGGAAGAGCCCGCGCTCCCAAACCAGACGTTAAATTCAAAAAGCCATAGAGAGAGAGAGAGAGAGAGAGAGAGAGAGAAGAGAGAAATGCCAAAGAATGAAGTGAAGGCAAAGTCATGGGGGAAGCCGTTGAGTGACTTGTCAAATAACAATGGTGGCAGATACTCAAAATCTGGGAACTTGAAGAAGATGGTTTCTCAGAAGCGCAAGGAAGAGACTTCGAAGGTTGAAGAAGATGATGCGCTCGATCGTCTTCTTCTTGTTCATTCTGATCTTTCATCTCTTATTAAACAGGTGCGCTTCACTCGGATTCTAATAATCTGTTTGGTTCTAAATCACGAGAATCTGAAGTAGCTTTCTGTACTTGTGATTTTTAGGGCTATTCAATATTGAACTCTCCTATTGGCTCAGTTTGAATCCACATGGATTCTGGAAGCATATAAATTTTTCAGTTCTCGAGGAAACAAATTCATATGCTAGTAATTTTTGTAAATGAAGAAAATGTTTTGGTTTGGGGTTCATTTGTGCTTCCGATTGATGCTTCTGATAAAATGAGAAGTAAATTTCGATTACCCTTTAACGGAGATATTAAAAAAATTAAATAAATAAACTTTTGGAATATTGCTCTAAAATATGCAATGTTTCCGAAACAAAAAGATTATGGATGTTGTAAGAGGTGTCCTTATTTATTTTTCCCTGCAAACCAAAGGATGAAATCGAGGAACCTCTTTCACCTCCTCTCCCCTCCCTTTCAGCAAGGAACCTTTTTGAAATTTTATTGACCAAGCTTTCTGCTCAGCATGATAGGCAGGTGTAGGACAGATTACATGTTTGATATTGTTTGCTTTCTTTACTAAACAAATAAGTCAACGAAGTTATGATATCTGTGAATTGCATTTGCTTGAGTTAGAAGAAAGGCCATTCCTTTCAGAATTTACCAGCAGCTTTCAATCTGAATTCAGCATCTTCGTGCTCCATTTCTATCTAACTGGCATTTCTGAAGATGAAAGTTCTGGATAACTGATTTGTGGTTTTCATCTCTATCCATAAATGCAGAAATAGAATAAATACTTTATGTCAGGCACAAATCTAAGTATATTTTCTTGTCAATTATATGTTCTCAGGTACCATAAACTGTAAGTTGAGATCTAGAAACCTAGTTTATTATCGAAATGTTTCTATTGGTTCAAACAAATGGAGTTCCCTAGTTATAATTTTTAAGTTTATAGTCTTTAAGGTTTTTCAATATGCACTAATGATTTTCTCTCTTATATTAACAAGCATTTTTTTTAAGTCCAGCAAAATAACGCATGAATTAATGGATTGAATGGCAGATTGATGAACTTGTAGTACAAGCATTTAAACTGAAGACGGTGAGCAAAGAGGGGAGAAAAGAAATAGAATCTTTCTCCGAGGTGGTGTCTAACATGCTTTCATCTTTAAAGGTGAAGCTTCTATCTGCTTCTGCTCCTTATCTCTTGCTTCTAATCTGATTTCAGGACAAAAATATGAGTTGGTGTTTCTGAATGCAGCCATGGGTTCCCAGATTTCAGAGGGCACTCTCTACACCCTCAGTAGAGCCTGAGAGTCAGTGGCAACAGCCTTTGGTAAGTAAACTGGTTTCTTACGAGGATAGAGATGAAAGCTATATCGGTGACAATCCTGAAGAGACCACATTGGACTCTCTGATCTCTCCTTCTCCCCTTGTGTCCTGGCGGGCCAATTGTGCCATTGAGAGAGGTAGACAGATGTTTATGCTCACACCGCTTCCTATATCAAAAGCATTATCATCCAGACGTCAGGAACCATCTAAATTGGAGCTCAATAGATTGTCTTCCTCCACTACTGCTGTTGGGACATCGACTTTCTTAGCCCTATCAAGAGATATGACTGATGACTTGCTTGATGTTGCAATAAACCCAACTCCAATTAAGCCTTCTGCTTCTGCAGTAAATGAAGGGGCCAATACTCAAGAGCATGAGTTTATTTCGTCATCACTTTTTCCACAAAGAGACATCTCCATGCTTGTTATGACTCCATACTTGAAAATGTCACCACCAAAATCTTGTGTTTTGCTTGAACCCATATCTGAAATCTCTCATATAGGCAATGACAGAGTTCGCAAATCCACTCCTTTTCCTGTTGGGATTCATTACAATGATTCAGAAACTTCTGAATCTGAATCTTCTGGTAGTGAGGCTTCACAGGGTTTGGCATTAAAATATCCAGAGCTCTTGGGGATACATCACATTTCTAAAACAGGAATCGTAAAGAAAAAGGCAGAAGCATCATCAGATTGGTTTATGTCTCCTCCTAAAACATGTGTTTTGCTGGAGCCACCTGATGAGAAAGCACTGGAGAAGGCTGATAATGCATCCTGTAATCAGATACCTGATGATGCCCTTAATCAACAAATCAGCATAGTGAAAGATGATATTTCTAAGGACCATAATCAAACCACAAAATCTTGTATACAAGGTACTGCTTTATCTGTTATATATGTCTTGACTTGTTGGGTTAAAACGGCTTGCATACTTGATTGAAGTCTACATTTTATCTTCTCTGCAGAACATTGTGGCGGCAGCATAGCCCATATAGAGAGCACTCCCATGTGGAATGAGCCTGAAAGCTCATTTCGGACAGGGAAACGTCCTGGTGAGAATACTCTGAAGAAAGAATTATGGACAAAATTTGAAGCGGCAACCACTAGCGGGATTCGATTTAACCTTCCCACAGCTAGCAAGAGTAGTCAGAAAGGGTTTCTTGACCTACTGGATGAAGCTGATGAAGAAAGTTAAATACGTGAAGATATTCAAGCAAGCAAATAATCCCTTCTTTCATTTCGAAAATACATGTAGATGCTGGTTTGTGTTGTATGATAAGTAGCAAAGAGGCCTAGTGAATTGGTCTATGTAATTTTGACAAATTTATGTACACTTGCTAAAAATGTTGATTTGTTCTTTCATAGGCTTATGTTCTTCTCTCTTATTGATCTCAATAAAAAAGAAAAGTTGTTTTCGTAGTTTTATCTGATGTTGCTTCTGTTTATGTTGTCTGTAACTCTGTATTTATTATGTACAGGGGATGAGTTTCTTTGATTTGACTGGGTTGAGCTTATTTACTGACTTCTATTCTTCTGCTATTCCAAGTTGTGCTGCTAAGATACTGTGAGCCATCAGAGCTTCTTCCCTATCTCTTTTTGACAAAAGCAAGTAGAAGGCAAGCTACAAAATAAAATGTCTCAACTTTTCTTTAGATCTTTTTACCAAATTTTTTTTTCTTTACATCCACAAAGATAAATTTTTAGCTTTAGATATTACCTGTTGTGTATGTTGTTATATATACCTACTTTAATTTGATTTTTGGGTCACTAAAAATTACATAATGAAATAGTCTATTTCTGTTCAAAATCTTATTTCATCTATTTTTAATAAAATTTAAACATAAAATCACTATTATAAAGTACTTAATCATTAAGATATATTTTTATTTATATACTCAGCTTTTATAACAATAGGTTTAAATGTATTGCATTTTTTTATAATTTGGATGAATTTTAAATCAAGTTTTTGTAGTTTTTTTTTTAATCTTTTGGGGTATTTATAGTTTGAATTTTTTTAATTGGATCCCTACTATCACCCTAGTTATAACTTCATCAGTTTAGTGCTCACATAACAAATGACTTGTTTATATGGTACAAAAATTGGGTTCTATTTATGGCTCATCACCTTAATTTCTATTAATTTAGAAAAAACTAAGCCACATACCTTACATGTGCGTATGATACGTGGCAATTTGTATGCTTCTTTGGCGCCATGTAAGCTTCATATATTGTCACATAAAAAAATCATTTGTTATATTAACACTAAATTGACAATCATTTGTTATATTAACACTAAATTGACAGAGTTATAATTTGAGATGATGACAAAAGACTAAATTAAAAAAAAATTAAACTATAAGACCTCAAAGAAAAAAAAAATTATAAAGAATTAATTCAAAATTCGTACAAATCATAAAAACTTACAGTATATTTAAACCATAACAATATTATATAATCATGAACAATTTATTATAATTGAAAAAAAATTTAATGTCCCATATTTCTTAATAAAAATATAAAATTATTTATATCGAAGGATTGAAAGTAAATTGTTCAATGTGAAAGAAAGAGAAATACGAGGGAGAAAATAAAAAAGAGGAAGCTAGTAGAATATTTTAGACTCGTTTTCAGAAGTGGGTCGGTCGCGTCTATATGTTTACCGTCCAGACTTGTAATTCACTCTCTGGCAACTAGCGTAGTCTCTTTCCCGCCGCTCAGGAAAAGTACAAAACTTGCTTTTCACTGCAAAGTCCTTAAACCCTAACCATCGTTCTCCTTCTCTTGAATTCTAAAACCCTAAATTATCTCTGTTTATAGACAATGGCTGAACTGAGTCAATTGACTCGGCACATTGAGTCGTACGTTGACTCGTCTTCTACTCCCTCTCAGCAGGTTCTCAATTCCATACCCGCCACCCCACTAACTTCTTCAAATTCTCACTTTGAAAAATACAACTTTGTGTGAGCATAGTTCAATCTAACATGGAACTTGCTCCTAATAATTTCTGTATGATTGTTTTGGTTTTTGTGGTTGTGATTATTCTGCTTATGTGCTATAGGCTGCGAGTTTAGAAGCAATTGCGTGTCTTGTAAAGAATAATACGTTAACTCTTGAAGCACTGGTATGCTTCAGTTGGTCCTTCTTTGTGATTGATTGTTGCTATTTCCATGTATTCATGGTTACCTAATTTGTTTCATACTTTCATGTATTTTCTGTTTCAAAATTCAGGTTAGAGAGATGGGGATGTATTTGACTACAACAGATAACATTATTCGCGCAAGAGGTGCGTTTAGTTTATTTTAAGATGGATTGAATTCGAAAGTCTTTTTATGGTCTGGCAATTATTATTATATAGTAACGGCAATGTAAAATCTTGAATGGGGGAACAGAAATTTTATTTATTAGATGTTAGTTGGAGGTTATTTGAGTCCACTCATCAGTATATAGCCAATGTCGCATTCAGCTGAATTCTCTCTAACATAATTTTTATGCCAAAGTTACATCAGTGTGCACACACACACACATGCAGCCACACTATACATATGTACATAGACATTCACAATTATATTTACGTGTGTTATTGTTAGTTTAAACTTTAAACTTCAAAATAAATTAGAAAGAATGCCTGAATCTCTAGTGGAACAACTTCTTCTTTAGGAATTCTTCTTCTAGCGGGGGTGCTTACGTGTGTTGAATCAAAACCTCTTGACAGTGCCACCATCCATAGCTTGATTGAGTTCTTTAAGGACAGACTGGTCAGTATGAATATTCCTTCTGCAACATCATTTAATTTTGTAAGGTGTTCATTTGAAATAATTGTATCTATTTTCTAGTTTGTTTCTCTCATTGTTTTTCTGTTATTCATGTGTTCATTTTTGTAATTCCTTCTGCATCTATTTTATTGTCATTGATGTCATAATATCCAAAGTATTTCATTGAAACAAAAATGATTGAGACATGTAATACCGAAGTTTCCAAGTTGGGGATGTTTCCCCTTATTAACCTTGTGGGATAGATTATGAGCACATTCCTCAAGGTCCATGAGAGATGTTTGGTACTTATCTAATAGCAGAATTTATGGATAGTTTTTCAATTAGATCTGCTGCTTTAGAAGTGTACTATACTGTTCAAAGAACTATGATTATTTAATGAGGAGGCGCAAGCTATTTTGGCGATAGAAAATATATTTGATATATAATGGCCGTGAGAAGAAGTATCTTTGTACTCATATTTTGCTGTCAATAAAGCTCAGATGCATCCTCTTCAAGTGCACATCATGGGGATTGCATTCATGGTCAAATTTTGATTGGATTGAATTGATTTCATCATTTCATGGCTGAGATTTGATGATGTACTTATATAAGATTTTTTATTTGGAATGGATTTTTTTTCCCTTGGGATGTGGTAATTAGAGTGAAATAAGACAGAAAAGGTCTTAGGATTTTAGCAAGGTAAGGTTAGAGTTATATCAAGGGCTTGGTGCTGGATGTTAGCTGTATTTGGGGCTTACCGAGGATGTTAATTAGGGTTGATTTGGGACTGGAAGGAAGAGACCTAAATGTCAACAACAGGCAGTCCTTGGGCTGTGAACTGTGTCCAGGAACAGTATCTTCTGTGTTTCACTGGTGTTTTGGAGTTTTGTATATGATTTGGACCCTAGTTCTGGTCCTAAAAGGATTAAAACGTCAAGGTAGAGATCAAACTAATACCCTATGGAACCTAGAGGAGCATAAAATCGAAGGCCAGTTACAACCCCCTGACCCAGGACTACTTAGACTTTAAAAAAAACTCTAAAACACCTAAATAACATAAACTAGGACCAAGTACTACCTAACACCAGGAAGAATAAAATACCCATGCCACTCTTCCCCCCCTCCCCCACACAAAATAAAAACAACTGTTGCCCTGGGATCACTATGGTACCAGACCCTAAATGTAAGTCCTTGATCTCATTTATTCATGTCAAATTTATCAGAAACTGTCATGCATTGAATGAAGCCTGACTATCTTTCTATTGCCTCGTAAGTTTTGAGAATTTCTGAAACGCTTTTGCTCTCTTGTTGGCAGAGCCTTGAGATTTGTTCATTGAACAGGGCAATGTTGCATTTTTACTGATAAAAGTGGTGTAACTGATCGTCAATGATGTCTTATATGGTGACTAATTTTCTCATCCATTTCTTCCAATAATCACAATCAATATAATGTTATTTTTAATCAGGCAGATTGGAAAGCATTACGAGGTGCCCTTGTTGGTTGTTTGGCACTGATGAGGAGGAAAAGCAATGCAGGTATGGTAACCAGTAGTGATGCCAAAGCCGTTGCTGAATCTTATTTACAGTATCTACAAGTGCAATCTTTAGGACAGCATGACAGGAAGGTACGATAGTCTTGCAGTCACAGAGTCCCAACAAAGTTTATGCTTCTGCAATAAAATCCTATCTAAAGACTAGAAAGACTTTAATTATTTTTGGCTGTATGTTAGCTATATTTTCTAAACAATTTGGCTTGACATATTTTGTCCTGATATTGCAGCTTTGCTTAGAACTTCTTGATTGTCTGCTAGAACACTACTCTGATGCAGTCGCTCCACTGGTAGTCTCATTTCCCTGAAATATTTGGAACTAGGAGTAGAATGTATTTGATTTTGTTTGAATTCAGGTTTGGGTATTGTGGTTTACTCTATTTAACATAATGCCCAATTTGCAACTTGCATTCTGTAATCCTAAAGATGTATCCTAGTTTTTAGTCTTAATTGTAACAGTATATTGTTCAGATTTGTATCTAATATTTCTTCCTTTTTGACACTTTAAGAGCTTTTACTTCGATAATCTGATAAAATTGGCCCTTCACTGTCTTGTAGGGGGGTGACCTTGTCTATGGGATTTGTGCAGCTATTGATGCAGAAAAGGATCCAGAATGTTTAATGCTCACTTTTCATTTGGTTGAGTCCTTGGCAAGATTATATCCTGATCCATCTGGTCCACTTGCAAGTTTTGCTGGAGATCTTTTTGAAATTCTGGGTTGCTACTTTCCTATTCATTTTACACATGTAAGCTCACTCTTGTATTGTAGATTTCTCTATTGCACATCTTCCATTTTCCCTTGCTATGTATCACTTAAGAATGTGCATTTAAGTGACTTTAAGTACACACTGTCTTTTCTAAACATCCACATTTTCATTCCTCTTATTTATTCGTAATCTATGTTTCTCTTTCTTTACTAGCCTAGGGATGGGGATGCTCATGTGCGAAGAGATGACCTGTCAAGGGCTTTGATGGTATGTCGAACTTTCATAATTTCATTCAGACTTTGTTGTGACTTCTATTTTGGTTTCTCGTTTCATGCAATATGATGTAGAGCTTTTGCACTTAAACTTTTGTTACCAATTTTTTTGTTATCTCTTTTTTGTTTTGCTTCTTTGAAAGCGAAATTTCCTCTTTCCAATCTTTCCTGGATTTAGTGCAAAGAAGTCAGGAATTTAAGATGGGGACTAGAGCGGATTGGTTTTATGGTTTCTTCCCTTCCTTTTTGGATGATTGTGACCAGTTTTGCTGAAAACCTTGCAGCAAGGTTCAGGTCTCTTAATAATAGATTATTTTGCCGATGCTTGCTTTCAGAGAGGGAAGATTTGATCTTCTTTCCTTTTCTGTTTTGAATTGTTACCTGATGGTACTTCTCCTAATGTTAGGATGGAGTGCATTTCTCTGTGTTTGTGCGAGAGACAGAGAGAGAGGGGAAGAATCAAACAGATCCTTAATGTACTGGCTACCATACAAATGCTATTGGTATTAGCTGGAATTGTCTTCTATGGTACTCGTTAATAGTTCAAGGTTTTAGGTCCTGGGGTTTTCTTTCTTTGGAAATTGCATGTAATGTACTGGGACCATATTGTTTCACATTGTGACTTGGCTTGTGCCATACAATATCAGTAACCTTTGGGTTTTCTTCCTTTGGAAGTTACACAGAATGATAACTGATTATACCGTACAGCCAATATTAAGTCAACTTTTAGGGCATATACCAACCTATATTTTATATCTGTAGGGGATTTACACTTTTCTCCTCACTTTTCATGTGTCAAATGCTTATTGCTGTTGCTTGCCTTCCCAAGAAAAGGAAAATGTTTGTTGCTTCCAACTGCATCAAACGTCAATTTTTTTTTTAAATAGATGAAATCTCAAAGTTTAATGAATAAGTGACTTTCTTGTCCACAGTGACTGTTAAGTAATGTAATCTTATTGCTCTAGATTGGAATTTGTAAATATCTTTTGGATAAGCTTACTGTTTTTAATATATTTCTTAGATTGAGAAGTGAGAAATATTTAGTATGCCTGTTAAAAATGACTATAGTTTTCTTCTCTTTGAGGAGGGTTCCTTGTCCTCCTGTTCTGCTTCTTTTATCCTACCCCCCCAGAAAAAAAAAAAAAAAAAAAAAANAAAAAAAAGAAAAAGAAATACAAATTTGCTTGGATTATGTATTTATCTAGTATGTATAGGGACTTATTTCAAGCAAATTATGTTTATTAGAATTGTTTATTTTTTTCAATGTATTGTACTTTTGCAATCAAGAACAGTTCAATATATTTTAATTCAGTTGCATCACTTACTAACTAATTATTATATTGCCCTGCAGTATGCATTCGCTTCCACACCTCTTTTTGAGCCATTTGTCATTCCTTTACTTCTTGAGAAAGTTTCTTCTTCTCTACATTCAGCAAAGGTTGGTATCACAAAATATAGTTATATCTTTTGTGTCGCGTGCGCGCGCGCGCACACACGCATATATACATGCATACATGTGTGTGTGTGTGTGGCACTGAATTGACAGAACTATTTATAGTTTTCTAAGTTTTGGTTTTGTATGGATATAGGTTGATTCCTTGAAGTATCTTACTCTTTGCTCATCCAAGTATGGAACAGATAGAATTGCAAAACATGCTAGGGCTATCTGGTTTTCGTTAAAAGATGCCATATGTACTTATTTGGAGGAGCCAATTTTTTCTTTTACTTCAGCACATGTAGATGGTATTGACTTCCAGAACAATGAAATTGTAACAGAAGCTCTATCTCTTCTTCAAAGGATGATCATGCAAGATAGTGGTTTGTTAGTAAGCTTGATCATTGATGATGATGATGTCAACATGGTCTTCAACTCCATTGCTTGTTACGAGAAATATGGTGTTTTTCCTGCACAAGAAAAGCAGAAACTACATGCAATTGGTCGTATTCTCTATATTACTGCCAAGACTTCCACTTCATCATGCAATGTAGTGTTTCAGGCACTTTTCTCCCGGCTGATGGACACTTTGGGATTTCCTATGAGAAGCATAGATAGCTTCCCAAATGATGATGATTTGCCTCCTCAGAGCCTTAAGTTGGGTTCCCTTTATCTCTCCATTGAACTACTTTCAGGATTCAGGGAGTTGATTGCTGTGTCTGAGGAACCAGCACTGCAGTATGTTTCTGAGCATGAGATATGCTGCACCCTGCTTAATAGTTTTTCAACTTCATTATTCAGGGCCTTTGGTTATGCCTTGGCAGTAAGTGCTGGCACTGACCCTCTTGATCCAGATATATACATTGGAGGTGATTGCTCTTTTCTATTTGAGTGTAATGTCATTATCTGTCTCCTTAGTCATTTTCTTTTTCCCATGCATTTAATCGTAGTTTTTGTTGCTCAATTCATGAAGTAGCTTGTCTATAAGAACTTGTGTCATGAACCCATGATGTATCTTATGCAGTTAAATACATTGATCCCTGCAAGTGGACTGCACTTAAATACATGAACCTTATGGTTGGATTTTATGTAGTTGTTGCGTCCATATGATCCCTGCAAGTGGACTACACTTAAATACATCTTTTATCTTTTGACTAAAGAGAACTTCATGTGGTGTGACTATGGCTTCTCTTATTTGGTGCTGATTTCTCAAGGAGTGATTACCTGTTTTTTAATCCAACACACTCCCATCTTAAGTGCGCTAGCATCAATTTGATTATTATTAATAAATAGTCCACTAAAAGTAATTTGGAATTTGATTGATTATATTGTGTTCCTGCCTTCCTGGTTCCTAATATTTTTGTGCTTTGTTTCATGTAGTCAGATTGTTTTTCTCAGAGGGAACTTCTAAAATATTTTGCTGCATTTCTCTAATTAGTTTACTTGATCAATCAGAATTATTTATTCTTTTGAATCTTGTGGGTTTAGAACCTATGTTATGTGTGAAATACATCATCTCAAAGGGTTTACTATACTCTTTTTACTACATGAATTTCATTAATTGCAACTATATCATTTGACTCATTACCTCTTAAATTTATTAGTATATTTATATCTTCACATTTCTGATTTTTTTTTTTTGGGGCTTTTATTACTGATATGCAGTGAAGGGTTTGCAGATATTGGCTATGTTTCCTGGAGATGCTTTTCCAGTACCAAAATTCATGTTTGAGAATATTTTGAGAAAATTCATGTCAATTATCACAGAAGACTTCAACAAAACAATATTATGGGAAGCGGTATTGAAAGCATTAGTTCATATTGGCTCATTTGTTCACAAGTTTCATGATTCTGGAAAGGCTCTGAGCTATAGGAGTTATGTTGTTGAAAAGATAGTGGAACTGCTGTCTCTTGATGATTCCTCTATACCCTTTTCACTCAAAGTAGAAGCGTTATCTGACATAGGCATGACTGGAATGAAATATATGTTGAAAATTCTTCAAGGGTTGAGAGGAGCCGTATTTGCCAATCTTTCTGTGGCTTATGTATGTATATAAACCAATTTTCTATTTGCAAATAATTTCTTTTAAGACATTATGGAATATCCTCAGGGATAGGTGTTTGTGGTATTATTTTTCTTTGTGATCGTTTAATGTTCGTTATCTCTTACATTCTCTTTCCCCCCTCCCCCCTTATCCAATGAGTTGAATCAATCAGTCGATTGAGTTGAAGCCTTGAATGAATAAACTCAGGAACTGAGGATGTTTCCGAGTTTACTTTATCACTGGTTGTTTTAACATTCATGCTTGCTTTTTTTCATATGATATTGTGACATTCGCTTTTTCTAATTTTGAATTTTTTTTTTTTCTTTTGGCATTTGTTCATCTAGCTCCATGGAAATTTGAGGTCTGCTGAAACAGTCATTCGGCTTTTGGAGTGCTACTCTTGCAAGTTGCTTCCATGGTATTCAGATCTACCATAGCTTATTTATTATTCACTTTGTTGTTAATATTTGCACATTACTGAATTTGTTCATTTTTTTTTTTCCCTAAAATTTATGAATATCATTGCAAGACCTGGTTATATGACTTCTTTGTATTGGTAGTTGTATGTTATATGTTATTTAGAGTGTGCGTTTTGGTCAGAAAGATCCAGGAAAATTATGCTGCAATCCGATTCTTTAAAGCACTGTCACATACTATTCCAGCAGTAGCAATTATATGTTCGAATAATTGTGGAATATGGTACTGAACACTTGTCCTAGGAATGTAATGAATTGAATTTAAGTTTATTACTAGCAACATGTGTAATAAATTGTGGTACCAATATTATCTCTCCCCACAGTTTAAAATATATAGGTCTGCACCGTTTGATTTTTCTTAGCTAACTTAGATATAAAAATTCCATTCCCCTTTGTCAAAGAACACTTCCTTGAAACTCTCTACCACTTGGAGATATTCTATGCCAGAAATATAAAAAGGATGGACTGGTGGCTCTCTATCTCTCATATGTTTGGTTTTAGTTTATCAACTGTATTTCCTGGTATTTTCTCTATGTGAAAGGGTGGGAGGATTTGCACATGACATGTTTTCCTTCTTTGAATCTGAAAATTTTAATTGGAACTGGTAGGATTCATGAAAACAGAGCTTCTGAGGAATTTGTGTTGCAATTTGCTGTTGACATTTGGGGCCAAATAGGAAATTGCATGGATTTCAAAGCCCCATCTGAGGAAAAGGTTTGTATATCTATGACACTCACGAACTAATCATCCTTAATTAATCTTATTTTTTATGTGATTTTAATTTATGTGACGTACTTATTTGACTAGCTATTAAATAACAGATAATTGAAGAAGTGATAGTGGTTTTTCTGCTTTACTTCAGGGACTTCTTGATGCATTAATGAAAGTGATGAAACTTGCTGTTGGGAGTTGCTCTGTGGACAGCCAAAATATTATAATTCAAAAAGCTTTCAGTATACTTTCATCACACACTAATTTTCTGCTTAAGGAACTGGAAAGACTACCACTAACTCCCGGAAAATATGATATTTCCCATAGAGATGAATGGATACTTTCATTGTTTGCATCAGTAGTTATAGCAGTTTGCCCCCAAACATGTATTCCAAATAAAAGTGTAATTCTGCATTTATTTATAATAACCCTCCTCAGGGGTGTTGTTCCAGCTGCACAAGCCTTGGGTTCTATGATTAACAAATTGGTTTCAAAATCTAACGGTGCTGAGATCTCAAGTGATCTTACCTTGGAAGAAGCTCTGGATATAATATTCAGCACAAAAATATGTATTTCTGGTGCTGGTATCTTACAGAGATGTGGTGAGATGAATGGCAGTGAAGTGGTTCTGACTGATTTATGCCTTGGCATTGTGACTGATAGGCTGCTTCAGATCAATGCCATTAGTGGACTCTCATGGATTGGAAAAGGTTTGCTTCTGCGTGGTCATGAAAAGCTTAAGGATGTCACTATGATTTTTTTGGAATGCTTAATATCAGGCACAAAAAGTGCCTCAGCTTTAATCCAAGATTCATTAGAAAATACTGATGAGCAGAATTGGGATCCTTCAGTAATGAAATGTGCTGCTGATGCTTTTTATATTCTCATCAGTGATTCTGAAGCTTGTTTGAACAGAAAATTTCATTCCATAATACGGCCACTCTATAAGCAGCGGTTTTTCTCTTCTACAATGCCTATTTTTCTGCAGTTGATCACAAAATCTCAATCGTCACTCTCCAGGTAGATACACCATTTTTTTATGGATGAAAAGTATTCTTACTCCTATAGTATCTGCAAGTAGCGTGTTTTCTTGGATGCCTTTTCTGTGTTCACGCTCCACTTTTCATAGGTAAAACCTGCAATGCAGATGTAATTATTCTTACCCTACTCCACTCAGTCAAAATGATTGTCCCAATTTTGCTTGTTTGTGCTGAAAGGGACTTATTGGTTGAACGAAATGAACCTTCTTTTGACAGTCCATTCTGTCTGGAGTTATATCTTAACATATTTGATTCACCATTACAATTTCTTGTCACCTTTGCGAATTGAGAATTCGGGTTACTCTCCCTATTTAACTCAACATACTGTACTATATTCTGCTTGGGCTGCCTGAGGATATCATTGACAGATCTAACTGGGGAATGGTGTGTCAATTCTTTTTATACCATAAATTATATCTGGAGCTAAATTTTTCTTGCTGCATCTATGCCGACCATATCCTCACCTCCTGTACATAATTGATGTTAAATCACTGGATGATCAACTTTAGAACAACTCCACCTTTAATATAATCTTAGCTTAGGTTTGTTGACCTAATTCCTAATCTTCTTGCACCAAACGACAACGAAAACAATTTATAATCTTCTGAGAGTGTGCTATTTATTAAATAGTCCTTGGGTATTGTTAGATAGTCCTCAAGGTTAAGAATCTGGTGTATTGGGAATTGCAGACTTCTGTTGGATTTATTTATTAAGAATTGCCCTCTTGATACATCTCTTGTGCTGTATTCTAGGTGAAAGTTACTGTGCACTCATCCTAAGTGAATGTGTGTCTTCTTCACTTTGTCTTTCTCTTTCTTTTCTAAAATGGCATTGTCTCCTTCAAGACTTAGTTGCTGAAGATTGTTGCTTTTCAAGAATCGTATATATTTCATTTCCTGATCAAATATCAAGTTTTGTTAGATGTATCAAGACTACAATATGTGCAGGTCTTCTTATAAATACAAACACTGTAGGATTGGCAATGAGTTGTTAGCCCTGGAATATTTTTTTCTCTCCCCCACCCCGGCCCAAAAAAAGAAATATAAATGCTTATGTCTAAAGTTCTCAACTTTTGTATTATGCAATTTCAGATCTTTGTTATATCGAGCTTTTGCACATATCATATCTGATACTCCAATGATTGTTATTCTGAGTGAAGCTAAAAAGGTTAGTTTTAGAAATTTGTAACTGTCAGAAATATTATTCGTATATGCGTTGAATTTTCTTGATCAACTAGTTTGTTAAAGTAAGTTCCAATGTAAAATTTGCAGCTTATACCCGTTCTACTGGATTGCTTGTCCATACTAGCAGAGGATATTCAAGATAAAGATATGTTGTATGGCCTCCTGCTAGTCTTATCTGGGATATTGACTGAGAAAAATGGTAATTATAATGCTCATAGCTTTCAATGTTTCCTTATTAAATTGTTTAGGGTAAAGATATAGGTACTTAGCACATTATAAATTTCTTGACTTATTGTTTGTTAGTTCTCAACTTATTTGTTCCAATACATGGCAAAAGAAACCATTGGTAGGATCAACGCCAATGTCTGGTAAAGAAAGAATATTTATAAGTACCTTCATCATTAACCATTATCCCTCTTGCCTAGGCTTCATGTACATTGTGATGCAGTATACAGGTCTTTGCGGATACCAATGTGTGCCTGTGTGTATTCCTTTGCTTGTGCACTTTTGTGTATTTTTCTTCTTGCAATTCCCTAAATAAATAAATATTACACCGTATTGAGTATGAAGGTGACGATGATCATGGACATGTTTACCTCACTTAACACTGGGTTATTTCGAGACTATCAGATTCTGATCCATGTGTATACTTTGTTCATGCATGCAGGACGTGAAGCTGTCACTGAGAATGCACATATTATCATCAATCGCCTTATTAGACTTATGGACTACCCTCATAAGACGGTACCAGGATTTTTTTCATATAAGTTTGCTGCTGAGTTGTGTTGTAAAGCAACTTCTATTATTTTTTGTATCCTTTAGACATGCCAGGCTGGATGGTTTAGATATATGTCCAGTACTGGGTTATGTTAGGACCCGTTCTGGAATCAGTTTACAATCAAGCTTTCTTAGTGAAGTTTACATTCTCATTATAGCTTATTTATTCCCAGCCAATTAACTCTTATGAACCTAGAGTTCCAATTAAAGGTTTAGTTCTTTGATCTATTCTCACAAAGTCATCCCCCTTGGTGCATTCTCATTGTCTAAAACAGCTCAAAGTCTGCAATTATGTTAATGTCGGATTTCTCCTTTCTCTTTGTGCAGCTTGTTCGAGAGACAGCTATTCAATGTCTTGTTGCCACGTCTGAGCTGCCCCATGTGCGGATCTATCCCATGAGAACACAGGTTAGTCAAGGTTTTAGCTTACAAGGATATATATTAGCTTTACTTGACAAATTCTCCCATGGATTTGAATATTTCGGCTTTAAACGAAGTGCTCTTTTTTCTTGATTGTCACTTTCCCTTTTATGCTAAATGCTTTGGATCAACTTGCTCATGAAAATTGTGCCTGGGATTGACCTATCTTTTTGTATGTGCATGTATATCTTTTTCGTTTCATACTCATTATATTGATTATATTAGGTACTACGAGCAATATTAAAGGTTCTTGATGATAAAAAGAGAGTTGTTCGTCAGGAAGCTGTCAGATGTCGCAAAGCATGGTCCGTACCTTTGATATAAACTACTTTGGCTTCAAAGGACATAAATTCTATTCTTTCGCTTTAACTTTTATGATTGTTTTCATTTACTTATTTATCTCTGGTTGACCATTTATTAGGGCGTAACTGCATCAAGGAGTCTTCATTTCTGGAGTTTACAACTAACTTCCCAGCCAAGTAGAAACGTTTTTTACCATCGTTTTTTTTCCTAGAGGTCATTGTTCAACATGGTAAATCCAAGGGGCGACACCCTCCTTACCCCCCCAATCAAAAAAGAAAAATGAAATTTTTTTTTTTTTTTGTGTGTAAATATCCAAGTTTGATAATCAGAATTATCTGTGATTCTTGTGTCTAGTAATCAGAAGTAATATGTTGCATCAATTTTTGTTCCTGATTCCAGATGTCAATAAACAATTAGCCAAAGCTCGATATCAACACATGCATAGAAGTAGTCATCAATGTAAAGGAGTTTTGAATAATAGAGACTATCATGCAAAGAAAAAGGAAATGAGAGATGTATCAATGTATCAAAATTACAATTTTCATTTGTCTCTAAATTTCGTCTCCTTTTTGCTTATCATTTTTTTTTCTTATTGAGGATCACAATCTACCCACATTTTTGTACTTCGAGTCAAAAATAGAGGTTGAGGATGTTGACATGGTTAATCAATTCTGTAAACTTGCACTGTCCACCCAGTTCGAAAAGTAATGGTATAGGGAAAATATCAATAAATTTAAAGTAAGTAATCTTTTCACATAAAATATGTTAAAAAAACTATATAGCATAATAAGAATTAAAGCCTTAAATTTAGCGCCCCTTATCCCAGAGTGTTAATTATCCGTACAAAGCCATCACCACCATGTGATAGCAGCCCTAACGGAATTTTACTCCAACTTATATATGGAATCGATTCTCATCTATCTACTGTCCCTCAAGTAGTGGAGTGGTTCTATATTGCAAAAATAAACTTCCACCTGATAGCTTACTTTATAAGTGCTTTTATGAAAACTGAACCACCAACTTAGACAGCAGGAATTCTTACAGGCATATAACAATAAATCTGTTCACGGTAAAACAAACTCGATGTACTTAAGTGACGAATATATCAAGAAACGACCACTATCAGATAATGGACAGAAACCCCCATATAATTGATTCACAAAGCTATAACATTATGGACGGAAAGGTTAGGGAGCAATTTCATTGGTGAGGAAAAAAGGTACTGATTAAAACACATTCAAGATGAAGGGAAGATCTACTAAGTCTGATATGCTTTTTACAATTCCTTATTTTTTTTTTTTTCTATTTTCATGGTATTGAAAGGAAAACCTATGTTGACTAAAACTGCCTACATCTGGAATTATATTCCTATGGGTTGAAATGAGCATACAAATATGCGATTTATCATTAGTTTGCCCTCATTGAAGGAGCAAGGCCACTACAAATTCATCTACTCACCAAAACTCCAACCATAACTTCATCAGGCAAGTTTGCTTCAAGGCAGCAACATTTGCAACAGAATCAGTCAGACATATCATCTTCAGCTCCACTAGACTGATAATTATCCTGGTGTGGTGCAACTCCATGTTCCAGACCATCATCTATTTCTAAACCCCTTCTCTTTGAATTCGAAGAACTTCCCTTTGAATGTGTATAAACCTTGAAAAATCATGATATTAAAGGCAATTATTTTACTAACTTCAAATGCAATAACAAGTTTACAGATGGATTCAGCACCATACCCCAGTATCCTTCCGCTCAATTGCAGCAACACTTGACCTCCGCCTTACAGTCACTCTTGAAGGTATCGGAAGTTGCTCAACCTCATCACCAGATCGTCCCTCCTTGGCCCTCTTTTTTCTTAAAACAAGTTTTGTTGGAAGAGGCTGCATAACAAATTTATTATAAAATTAAAGCATTGACAGAGTGATGAAGAAACTGCATCAGAACATAGACTGAAAAAGGCAGATTTTAGTTCCTGGAAATACCAAATAGCGTGCCTCTGACTCATCAAACGAAACTAAGTATGTTGCAGGGTCATCCGCATCGTCACCCCGAACCTGTTGAGTTGTAAGATTAAAATTGTCAAATATGGTGTAAAACAAAAATTAGCATCAGGAATCTTTAATCAAATCATAGTGCAATTTGAAGAAATCTTGCCACATACATCCCAATTATACTCGCGAACCCAAGAATATGAGACTTCTTCATTTTCATCATAAATATCCTTAGACAGCTGCCATCACAAAGTTCAGATAAATTCAATAGTTAATCACAGAACATAAATAATAATTTGTGTTTCATAAGTAAAATGTAATGTTGAATTTCATGCAGAGGCACATCTACCTCTCCAGGTGTTGGGGCCATGTAAGCCAAAAATTTCTCTGGGTTTGCAGGATCTGAGCCTGATGCAACATAACTTTTCATAATTGCCTGCAGAGAACAGAAGGATAGGAGTCAATTTATAACACATTCAGAACCATTAACCATCAAAATAACCAGGAAGAAGTTCCTGACAATATTCAACTAGTTGTTACAAGAAAACACCTGCAGAACTAGAAGATCAATTCCATATTCGGCCAGAACCTATTCAGAATAATCAAAGATGCCTTACAGATAATATACCATAATTCATATGCTAGTCTCAACAATTCCGGGCAGAATACCTAGCTTATGCTCAGTAGTTGGTTGTAACCTTTTTTTTTTTTTTTTGTCCCCTTTAAGTAGTTAGTATCTTGGTCAAATTAAAAAATAAAAAATAGTGCCAACAGAAGATACAAACTTCTAACACAGACACAATGATACGACTCTAAGGAGGAGTATCAAATAATTATCAAAGCTCTCCTTTTATCTTTATATTAGTGGTTAATTATCTTATTTGCTCTACTAGGATTTAATTAGGATTAGCCTATCTTTAGGAGTAATTATCCTATCTTATAAGTGAGAGTTATCTAATAGGATTTGTATGCTTATGTGATAAGCACTATAGCTTTAGGATTGTCTATTTAAAGGCTTAAGGCCATCAGTTGTAGTCAAGCATAATAATCATCAAACAGTTCTTTATGTTCCTAAGTCCGAGTTGTATCATTTGGTATCATAGCCATTACCCACCACCATGGATCCACACCTAGTAGAGAGTCTTCTTAAAATAGAGCACATCTTCGAAGAAATGAGGCGAGAAATGAAGCAAGCCTTCCAAGAAGTGGGGCAAAGTTGTGCTGAAATGAGAAAGACCTTGAAAGAGTACCGTGAGCATTTGAAGGATGAGGAGGGAGAAGAGTTGTCTCAAGAAAACACATTGAAGGAAGCTTTGTCAACCAAGCCGTCAATGAAAGGTTTTCAAAAGGAAATGTTGCCAACCAATATCCCCTTAGAAGGCACACCTTTTGAAAATAACATCCACGTGAATCAAATAACCACAACTTTTGAAGGATTGCTCTTTATAGTCCAAGTTTTGAATCTGCCACAAAAAGAAGTTTTAGTAGCTGATGATGCCTTCCTCAACAAGCGCAAGAATGATGCCCTCATTGCTTCTTCTGAAGACAAACCTTGGGGACAAGGTTTTCCTAGAAGGGGGGAGGGATGATACAACCATAAATAGTTGTCTTTTATGTAGTTTGGCTTATCCTTATTAATCATCTATTAGGATTAGTAATGATCTCTTAATTAGAATGCATGTTCCTTGAGGACAAGGAACTCCTTGTTAGGGGAGTGAATGATATGACTCTAAGGAGGAGTATTAGATAATTATCAAAGCTCTCCTTTTATCTTTATGTTAGTAGTTAATTATCTTATTTGCTCTACTAGGATTTAGTTAGGATTAGCCTATCTTTAGGAGGAATTATCCTATCTTATAAGTGGGAGTTATCTAATAGGATTTGTATGCTTATGTGATAAGCACTATAGCTTTAGGATTGTCTATTTAAAGGCTTAAGGTCATCCGTTGTAGTCAAGCATAATAATAATCAAACAATTCTTTATGTTCCTGAGTCCGAGTTGTATCACACAACTGGTTCAGGTTTAAGTTCTCAAACTACCCATACAATTATATGCAACAACATATAATTCTCTTAACAAGCAAGCAAATAAAAGGTCTTAACTGGATAACTTGGCCGACTTTGAAAAAAGATTGCTGTCATGGAACAGGAATACCATCAATTAGCTAAGGAATTAAAGACCAATAACTGGATTGTATTTAGGGGAGGCTTGCGGTAATTGGACATGAGTCAGTGGCTTTTATCTAACATAAAAATCTAGAATAATTTCCTAGGGTACAGGTGCAATTGGTCCCAAATTTTCCTTGTAGTACAATGACTTGTTCACAAGCATCTGTCACTCTCCTAGCAGTGAAATAAAAGGCAAATCCAAATCTTTCAGAAGCATAAAGCTCCCAGTGTGAAGGAAAATCACGAGAGCAAATAATTGCTGTAACATTTACAATGGTATTTCTGACATTGTCAAATGTATCATTTTCAATGTCTCGTTGAATATTTCGCCTATTTAAAGATTTTTAAAAAATAAAAAGAAAATTGTGTTTATATGATTATTCTTGCAACATAGCTTACCTTTGATTCGTGTTCATCACGAACAGATTTGTCCAACTTATTGTACATTTCGGAATCAGCTGTAGGAGCATTATCAAATGCTGCAACAACAAACTGGTCATCATACCTGCAAAGCACAGTGGCAGAGAACAGCTTAATACTAATATGTCATGAAGCAGTACAAATCCTCTAGTATCAAAAGCTTAGGCTTTATATACAAGAATAACAATCAACAAATTGATAGATTATAATAGAGCAAGCAACTAATCTCATTAGAAAAAGTTATATATGATACCATACCTATCAAAATCAGGTAACAAAGGTAGAACCTCAACAGGATACAAATCTTTATTGGTTGCATGAACAGGACGTGATTTAGCTGCTTCAAATGATGCTTCTATTTCCTTGATTTGTCTTTCCCTAAAATAGATCATTTGATTATTATGAGTTACAGGATCTTAAATTTTTTCTAGTAATTTTCCTGTATAAAATTGGCTTTAGATGGACAAGCTAGGATGCAAAGTACCTATTGTTGAGATTGTCCAAAATGTGGCGCCCCTTCATCTCTCGCAGTTCTTTTGCTTGTTTTTCAGTTAAAGACTGTAACAATGTATGAGCAAGTTATTACTTATTACTTATAAAGAGAGAAATCATTGTTATATTGACATACATATCTGGTACCTGTTTTGTTGATTCCATGCTCAGAGGAGAAATATACTGTGTTTTGACAAGCCAAGCAACACCTTTATCGGTGGGCCTTTCTTTTCTTCTTATGCCATCTTTCTTAATAGGGGTTACTGCTTCATCATCTCGCAACAATTCTTCATCTTCTGGAGCAAGAGGTGGCCTGAGACTAGGAGGACTATAAGAGAGTAGAAAACAATTTATCAGAAGTTATCATTCAGCTTAATTCATTGAGGTTTTAAAGAATATTAAAGGAGTTGATGATGATACTTGTAAACACTGAGGTCAAGCAGGTCTAGAGGTATCCCAAGATCTGGCTCCACAAAAAGCTTGGGTTTATACATTTTTTCCAGAGATGTGATTGTATATTTTGTATACCTGCACAATGATCAAAAGATTACCAAAGAAAGCATACAACCCAAGTGAACTATTAATTCTGAAAGCATCAAGATAGCATTATCCAATAAAATCAGTGACAAATATGTCACCCACTTCTAAAACATCCAAAATCCATGTACACTAGTTCTCTCCATGCCACATCTGGCAGGGATCCCATCTAAACAATTTCAAAATTCACCACAGGGATCATCATAGCTGATTCTCTAGATTGTCCATTTCCAATTTCATCATTTATTCCAAAACCCACAATCCTCTTTCTCTAATACTTCAAGATGACCAACGTCCATTTAAAAAGCCATCTCTTTTACCATCTCACGAGTTTCCCCTAAGCATACGTGGAACAGATAATAGCAGACAATGACAATATCCATCAACTATAAATGTCTATGCAAACAAAGACATGATATTAATAAAGAAAACATAATGTAAATAAGATAATACGATTACGTACTGATCTTTATCTTTTTTGAAAGCCATAAGCTTGGGTTGTGCACTTGGATCTGGAAGTTCATTTCGGAATCTTAAATGAGAACACACAAAGAAATGTGTCAGTACTAGAAATAAATACTGCAAAACTACTAAATAGAACCATCCATCATGCTAACATCGTTTGCCTGCCTAACAGATCATTAATAGCGCTAAAGATTTATAAATTTAATTTAAATAACAAATTCAATAGAGGGCTTGAATAAAATAAAATCAAACATCGCCTTAGACTGGAATACCCGTAGAGAACAAATCCTATACTAACAGACAGCAAAATCAAATGCAATGCATACAGAAGAAATATTTGGTCGATGACTGATAAAGCATGACACTGAAGGAAAATGTAAAACTCAATCGATCTCAACATACTCACTTCAGCTTACACAGAAACGTTGTGGGCTTTTTCAACCTATTTTCAATCCTCTCACCACTCAATAAGGGAGTAGTTCTCCTTTCTCCCATTCGCGACCCTATAATTGAGCCATGCCCCTTCCCAGATGATAACATCTGGGTCTTTTGCAGAACGCTGTTCTGAGATTCCTTCAGCTGCTGCCTATGCCTTTCTTCTTGTCTTTGCTTCTCAAATTCCCTCTTTTTTCTCAACCTCTTTTCTTCCTCTGTCTCAACCCTCCCTGGAGGCCCATTTGATTTCTTCATTGGCATTGGAGGAACAGCAGGCTTATGCTGTTTAGAAGGAATCCCGTGATTTGGGTGCTCATGTTCACGTCTATCGGATGTAGATACCTCCTTCAAATGCCCTTTATTGCGCTCATGCATTCGCCTCTCTTCGTTATTTTGACTTTGTGGGGGAGCTGAAGAAGGAGGTGGTGAACTTGGTGGAGGGGGTGGAATAGAAGAACCTGGTGGCGGAGACGAAGGAGGTGGAGGAGGAGGTGGCTGCATTGACTGCTGGTTGTACTGAGAGTACTGATTAGAAGGATAATACATAGGAGGATGCGAACCCTGCAAGTTTACAGAATTTTGAGGCATTGACGGTGCTGCTGGCGGTGGAGGCGGTGGAGGTGGGTAAGAATTTTCAGGTGGCGGTGGTGGTGGTGGTGGCTGATATGGGTACTGTTGGTGGGAAGGTGGGGGTGGTGGAGGTGGAGGAGGCTGCTGACCTCTTGGAGGACCATAATGCTGAGAAGAAGATGATGATCCATACCCACTATGATGATAATTAGAATTTGGAGGCATTTGGTTATAACCTTGGGGGAATGAAGTAGAAGTAGCTTGAGGCACATTCCCATCCCCTCCACCATAACTCCAATTCTGATTATACTGGTTTCCACGCTGTTGAGGTTGCTGTCCTGGTGCAATAGGGTTTTGACTCGGTGGAGGACCAAATGAGGATTGGGGAGGAAAAGGCCTGTAGGAGGCCATAGCCGATTCTGGGTTATGAGTCAGTCAATCAGAAAACAACTAAGAATTAAAAGAACTCCAATTCCCTTTCTCAGTTCTCCCAAAATTCACGTATAGACGAACAAAAAATCTCTAGGGTTATCTTCTTTCCCTTTTTCCCTCCAAACCCCAAATCTTCAAATCCAAGTTGAACAGAGCTAAACCCTATAAGAAAAACCTACCCAGAATCTCCGATCACATGCTCTCAAACCCCTTGATAATAAAATCAAAACTTAGGTTGAAGAAAACGAATTTTCAGTTCCTATAGCTCTAACGAAGCTTATATCTAATCCAAGGAGAGAAAGAATTCAATGTCTAAACCTTTCCCAATCACCTCAATCGCCAACTCAACAAGATAGAAATCAAAATGCCGCCTATACAAGAACTATGAGATAGAAAACTCGACCAAGTGAATTTCTAAGCTTGCCGCAAAATGTACACATATCCTAACCCCAATTTGAAAGAGAACAAATGAAGCACATGTATGTCAATACAAAGAGAAGGATAAAATTTCAGTAAGAGAAGATAGAGAGAGAAAAAGGGGAGAGAGATCGGAGGTTTGTCGGAGAGTGAGAGCAGAGGGATAGATTAGATTAGAGGAGCAGCTGAAACAGCAAGAAGCCGAGTTTTTGCCTTTGAGAACATGAACTCGGCGTTCTTCGTCGGTATGTTGCTCGGGTTACGAAAAAGTTCGCTTGAAACTTTTCGGGAGAATTTCACAAAATGTTGTTTCTATTATTATACATTCATTCATTTTTACATATATACATATAATAAATCTGTGGTTTGAGCTTATCAATTTGGTCATTAATTGGTCTACTCAGGATATTGCATTGCATGTGATAAAGTAGGAACATGAGAAACATGTCCTCTTCCTATTTCTGTTTTTGTTTAATATATTAACAAACTCATATATTTTATTTTTTATTTTCTATGGATAATCAGCTTTGATATAATAACATAATATAACAATATTTTAACCATATAATAATATAGAAACATATTGAAACCATTTTATTTTTTTGAGATGGTAAATATATAAATAAACTAGTATAATTACATATTTAAACACACGTGTCTCATAGACTATTATAGTGTAATTAAGGGTATAATCAATTTGATTTAATTTGGTTTACACCTCAAACCTACCAAACCATATCGGTTCGGTTTTTTAAAATTTTTAGAGTAAAGTCAAATCGGTCTAGTTTGATTTTGGTCGATTTGGTCAGTTTTTATCAAAAAATCTGCATAAGCCATTTTTTCAAATGTGAACAAGAAGAAAGTCAAAAACTGAACTGATTTTAATAATTTTAGAAAGAAAACACTTCAAAATAACCAAAACGACGTTGTTTTAGCCTACTCGATTTAGTTTGGTTTATTTTTTATTTTTCTTCATTGAAACCAAAAACCGAACTGAACACCTTGGTTTTTAAGAAAATGAAATCGAGAATCGGACCTACACCCTCGGTCTAGTTCAATTTTCTCCCGATTCGGTTTGATTCGATCAATTTGACTAGTTTGACTGATTTAGCTTACACCCACACCCCTAAGTGTAATTAGTTTTCGAATTTTTGATCCCTGATTTTAAAAANAAAAAAAAAAAAAAAAAAAAGTATATTTCAAAAATAAATCCAAAATAGTCCAATGCACCTTGGAAAAATCAAACCAACCCACCGAAATTTGGTTAAAATTTTCACTCAGATGAATTAGTTCAGATTTTGAATGGCTCCACTGTCTAAATATATTACTGTTTCAAAAAGTTTAAAATTTAAATGGGTAATTTTGTATGATTTTAATGAATGGGTTTTCAGTAAAAATAAAATAAAATGAATAGGTATTAAGTTTCATCTTCACTAGAACAATTTAAGATTTTATCCCACGACAAGTCTTCGATAAACAAGAGGACAAAAAAATAAAGCGGCAAGCCGATAACATATATAAAAAAAATAGAAAAATTAAGAAATAAAGTTTCAAACAAATTGGAAATCAATGAAAGTTCAGAATAACTTATCACTTAATCATGAATTTTGCTTTGAATAATTGAAAATATAAATTTAAACAGAAAAATCTATTAGCCAACATAATTTGTAAAAATAAAAATTAGAATTGATAGAACTTACTGAAACCGATTGGGGTTTGAAGATGATCCCATAGATGCAAGGAAGAAGGCAATGAGCCCTATTGTTTATTTGATAGCTATCTTTTCTACTGATCTAATTGCTTCAATCTAAACAAGCTCCCTCTTCATCATTCTAATCTTCATAACAAGTGATGAAGAGACAAATATTTTGTAGCTTGGAGAAACAGAGATAGAGAAAAATAGAGAAACGGAGGTACAAATTAAGAACGGATTAGAAACGGTTTTTGAATCTATGCATGTTGTGCACGTAGCAGCGCAAATTGACAATTTATTTACAAATGGCAAATTACTATTAATGCATATTTGGATTTTGGACCAAAAAATAGAAATATTAATTAATCGAGGATTCTATAATACTATATGAGTATGTCATATTACACTGATGTGACAATCATACATAATTTTTATATTTTATTAGATATAAAATAGAGTTTATTTAATATTTTAAACAAATTTAAAAATAATTAACTTGTACATATGTAATTTATTTATTAGTTCTTTTTATGTAATATGACATACTACATAAATATTAAAAGTATATAAGAAACCTCCTTAATTAATATATAGAGAGAGAAGTAGAGGCTTTTTGACACAAATATTACATTGTACAAAAGTATTTACCCAAATATAACAAGTTTTAAAGTATTTACACAAATATTACATTTTTTAAAAATTCAAAAATTAAAAAAAAAAAAAGATTTTCGGACATGTGGGACCCACCAAACAAGCCGTGGGCCTCGCGGCATGTCCCAATAGGCCAAATCCGTCTGTTGCTTTTGCAAGTGATTTGACGTGTGTAGGATGTGTGTTATATTGATAAATGCAGTTTTTGTGGTTCTGATTTGCCATGTGGAAAGGAGGTTCTCACGTTTAAGAAGGAAACTCATGTACATAGAGTGGGTGAGCTGAGGGCTTCATCTAATTTTGATTTCTGAGGGTTACATTTTAAACCAAGTATAGGTCCTTTGGCCCATGCCGTGAGGCCTACAGCGTGTCCGGTGAGTTCCATGTGTTCAAAAATCTTTTTTTTTTTTATTTTTGAATTTTTAAAAAGTGTAATATTTGTGTAAATACTTTAAAACTTGTTATATTCAGATAAATACTTTTGTACAATGTAATATTTGTGTCAAAAGGCCAAAAGTGGAGGGAAAAATTATGAACCGACAAGAAACCGTTTTTGAATTCATACATGTTGTGTACATAGCTGCGTAAATTAAAAGTTTATTTACAAATAGTTGATTAGACCTTAATTATGGCGTACATGGACCACCAACAAAAAGTTTTTATTGAAATATATAAATTTAAGATAAACTTTGATAAAGTAGAGAAAGGATATATCAAAATAATAAAAAAAGTAAAATAGAAAAATTAACACAAAAGACTTGAAGCAAATTGAAAATCAATAAAAGTCTAGTTATGAATTTTGGTGTTTTAATATATACCAATTATCTCGAAATATAAATAGAAAAATCTATGAAAGCGGTTGGTTATCTTTTGAAAGAATTGACAGAACAAGTGTGTTGCATGTTTGTATCACCGTCTAGGAAAGGGTATCGTAATTTTGAGGAGGCAAAGTTGAAGCCCAATTCTTCAGTATACGAAAGCTTGTGTTTTGAGAGCAAATATTTTCATCCTTGGAGGTTACAGTTACAGGTGTGCAAATTGTGGAATCTCACAAGTTGATAAACAAAAAGAGTGTAATTATTGTTTAAGATGATGAAGTTGAGGCAGAAGATTTTAGCAGTAACAAGTGACTGTGCATTTCTTTTCTATATGTGAATTTTCATAAACGTATTTTAAAGCAGTGCATGTTATTATCCACGAAGCAGTGCTAATTGAAAGTTCATATACATCAACGATGAGCTGGTATGGTGGTCAAGCCCACTATCGAATGGTTTGAAAGAAAAGATAGAAGCCCACCATTAGTGGGCTCTGGCTCTGGGTCAAAGTACTAGCTCTGTCCATCACCATGGACCATAACGTTATCTTCAAGTATTTTTAACCCAAAAATAAAAAAGACAGCAAGAAATCCACGGCATTTCATTCAAGCTTTTGAACAAAACTGATAACATTTGCTATTCTTGTGGTGAATATGTACTTTCCAAGTCACAAAATTCACCCATTACATTTCCCTCATCACATGCATATCTATATCTCTAGTCACTCCTTACTTGGGGCGGCATGCACTCTCCACTGGCCCAGCTTGCCTAGCCAGCTGCACAGTAATATTATTACCACATTTTGAAAATATACATAAAAGTTAAATCACACTCAAGAAAATAATCACCTGAAAATAAGCTTCAAGTTTCTTCTTCAGCACAGAATATTCTTTCTTCAATTGTTGAAAACTCCTCATGCATCTGCATATTCATATATACATACACAACATCAACACTATTACTAACAGCATATGGAAGCAAATTGGGCTTGTGCAATTTCATATTTTCTAAAGTCTAAAAGAACACAAGAAAATCCTCAGTTACATGCCTTGGCCTTTCAATAATATGCGGAAACAAAAGTGAAAGATGGATTACCCTTCTGCATTCCCTGCCCTGCAATATTCCCCGAACAGATTACACTCTGCTTTCACCTTTTTGGCTCCAATGCTGCACTCATCATAAAAAAGAAAAGAAAGAATGAGTTCAAATCATTAGGATTATTTGTTGTGATAAAGCCAAGACAGTATGTACCTGATCATACTTTCAAAAAAATATCATGTAATATATTAAATTTCCTTTTGGACTTTTTTTTCTTCCTATATTTACCTTGAGCTACTTCCCTTGAACTGATGCATAATGCTATCCAGCTTGTTGAAATCCATTGGGCTCCTCTCCCTGCCACAAACCCAAGAATGACACCAAAATTAATCAAATATCACAGATAAACAAAACCATATATATAAAAACACGATGAAAATTAAGTTACAGTGTCTGCTCTATGCTGGAAACGAGCCTCGACGAATCACGATAGTAAAGGATAACAATTTCCTCAACAAAGTTAGGATTAGCATCATCAGACAATTCTTCCAGTTGGATAAACTGTTCATCCAGAAATCCCTGAAAAACTCCAATATTTGATTTCCCATATCAGACTCTTGTAACTTGTAACTAAAACTGAACACAACAGAACATTGTGTAATATTTGATTTTCCTCAATGTCTTGTAACTAAAACTGAACACAACATTGGTTGCTCTGTTCTGTATCTACCATTCATGCCTTTTTTATAAATGCATTCCTACCTAATTATCAAACTTACTCAATAAATCAACTTTTATATATATATTTTTCTGTGTTCTGATATATGGTAAAATTAAGACAGTGCATGTTCAATATGTTTCCTGCATTAGCAACAAAAGATTATGTATTTCTGCCATTAACAAGTTTGGAGCATAAGGAAGTAAAGAAGATTAGAAGAAGGGTTATGGTTTTAGTAGTAGGTGATGAAAGAAAGTTTAAGTGAAATAATAAGATCTAATGTTAAAAGAGTTAAGAGGAGGAAAAACCTGATCAAACAGGGACTGCTTCATAGCAGCAACCTGCCTGCGGGATTGGCCTCTCTCCATCGAAGAAAAACTAGCAAAGGAGGAAGAGAAGACAATTATAGTTGAACGCTTTGTTTTGTTGGAATGCACACTGACATCGAGAGGGGGATACCAGGGTTTTTATAGTACACAAAAGATACAAGGAGAGCAGCAACAAATATTATACTTTTTTTACAAAAAAAAAGAAAAATATTCAAGTATAGCAAATATAATACCTATTTTTTGCCCAATAACAAAAGTTTACAAAGTTGATAGGTTGTTTCAATTCTAAGGATTATTATAATTAGTGACTCCTTATAAATAAAAGATCACCAACAAGAATATAATCCAAGAAAATTTATATCGATACGAATCAAATTTCTTTTTATATCGACGTGACTCGATCCTAACAATTAAATCATTATTTGAAAGAAATATTATACTTGAATTCATCAATTTTTTTTGTATTTTTTTTTTAAAATTCACTTATTCTCTTTTTTAAAAAANAATCATTATTTGAAAGAAATATTATACTTGAATTCATCAATTTTTTTGTATTTTTTTTTAAAAATTCACTTATTCTCTTTTTTAAAAAAAATTGCACTTCTTTTTCCTTTTCTATTATTTTGGGAGGGGGAGGGTGCTTGGAATGTAGTCTATGTGTGTGTGTTGTCGGGAGACGTTTAAGTTGTAAGTATCTCTCTCTCTTTTTTTTTTTCCCCTTTTGATTTTATAGTTGGACAATTAAAATGATGATTGCGTTGTAAGCAGAGGCAAAGTGTCCGAAGTGAGAAGATGAGATAAGAAAAGTTATGGAGGGAAGATGGAGATGCATGGACATATTCCTCTTTATGCTTTTTGATGGATGTAAAAGAAGTTCTTTTCCTTTTTCCATAGAAGGAGACATGTACCAAATTAGCATATGCTATGCTCTCTCAAGTTAATTCATCACAAGCACATGGAAAGAAATACAAAAACAATGGGCATCGCATGATGAGACAAAGAATTTATCCTAAAAAGAGAGCTGGAAAGCTCGCTTGAGCATAAAAATTACACCATTAATCATATCATCAAAAAATTGTTCACTTTTGATGCTATCACTTCTTTCTAGGATATAAGTATGGGTTATTTTTGGAGCAGCAGCAAGGTTTGTATATAAGCAAGAATTTACAGATAAGCAAAAGTGAATAAAGTTGTTGATTCTATATGATTAGACATTTACTTAATATTAAACTCGGATATCGGTAATAAATCATATACTTTCCATCAATATAGTAGGGGATGGAATCCCTAACAACATTTTTTTTTTTTTCTGTTTCTAAGACTATAAAAGGGTGCCGTGATTGTGAAACTCATATTATTTGTGCAATAGTAGTAAATTTAAGTTGATTTAGGGCTACATTGAGTTGGGTGGTGATGAAAAAACAGAGAAGATTAAGGAGGGGAACTACTGGGGGAGGTAATTAAGAAAACAATAGAAATAGAAATAGACTAAAGTGTAGAGTGGTCACAACTGATTTTGATGGACCATAAATAGACCAGTTCCTTCCTTCCCATTGGTGTAAAGTGTAAACAAAGTCCACACTTTTTCACTTTCCACGGCCTTTTAGAGGACACTTGATGCGCTATAGGGTGCTAAAGAATTTCCAGAAAGAGAGACAGTGATAGTGTAGCAATTAATAGACCTCTATAAAGGAAACCATTACAAGCACGTTGGCTAGCTTCTGCAATATTAAGTTGACAGTGTCCTCTTTGAATATTTGACGTCTCTATAGTGTCACAATAGTCTTGCTTGTAATTAGACAAAAACACAAGTTGTAATGGCTCCCTTGTAGAATCAGCAAAACAAGTTATTACTGTAGTACCATATGGTGCGCAGAGAATAACAAAGGGGAGTTATCAAGCGTCCAAAAGAGGAAAAAATTACGAGGGAAAAATCTCAATGATTGACATGAGAATTTTGCCATGCACCTTAGTGGTCCTTGTCATTTCTTTAGGAGAAGCAAGTGTTGGAGAAGAGATTCCCTCCGTATTCTTTCTTTATTCCTCTGCCACACAGGAGTGAAAGAAGAAAGGCGTACACACTTACACTTCTGTGTGAATCAGTGTGTGTCTGTGTCTGTGTGTGCCTTCATCTCTTTCCACACAAGCGCACACACTCTCCTCCCTCTCCTTGACCCCAATAAAATTTGAATGGCTTCTTTTCTATGTGTGGTCACATCTGCTCCTTTGTAAAGAGTTAAAAAGATGAGTGTCTTGGGCGGATGGAAGAGGATCAGAATATGGTTTCTCTGTCTTTTTTCAACTCTGCCAGATCGTGCTTCTTTTCTCCTATCACTGTGTCCTATGTTGATAAGAATCCCACCCTGGACATTGATCTATCCCTGCATTTACATGAAACAATTTTATACCAGATCCATAAAAAAATTGCATCAGCAACCAATCCAGCTCTCTTATAATACTTTACTTTTCACCTATATGTGCAAAAAAATATGTAATGGCGCTTTAGCCTTAGGTACCCACAACAATAACAAAATAGACAATTTGAATATGGTTTCTCTGCTATGAAGCAACGAAACGTGGAAATGGGGGCGTAACCGTTTTGGGTACGTATTCAAAACGCGAAATGCGTCGCCTCTCTGAAAACGCATACTAGCAATTTTTATTTTTTTTTTGGTTCTTTGGCTCCGCAAAGAAATAATAATTTTCAGCTGGGGAAAATTTTCTAAATCTGAGAGATGGTTTTTGTCTATTCTTTTTTATTTGCTTTTGGTTTTCTAGTACTTTGCTCCTATCTGTTTTGGTTGTTTGATCTCAGCAGAGATGGGTGTGAGTCTTGTTGGCCTTGGTTTGGGTTCCTTTTCGTTTTTTCTCAAGGCGTTTCGGGGAGAAGGAGAAGGAGAAGGTTGAGAAAGAGACCACTGTAATGGGAGTGCTGCATATCAACTATCAAGAAGGAGAGGGGTAGTACATTCTGGCTGGCTTATAATGGATGGGAAAGATTTATTAATGTTAGCATGTGAAGGCCAATTAAGAGATTAAAAAAAAAATTGAATTGGGTTGTGTTTGCCGAGTATGGAAGTTACTTTACAGTAACTGTGGCCGCTACTAACTGCTAAGGTTACATTTTATAGGATTCTTCTTTTTATTTAATATATATATATATATATAAATAATGTGATATATCCGTGCTCTTATTTTTTAAAAATAATCATACTGATATTTCGCATCCGTACAACATAGTTTCTCTGTCCTTTTCAACTCTACCACATCGTGCTTCTTTTCTCCTATCACTGTCTCCTATGTTGATAAGAATCCCACCCTGGACATTGATCTATCCCTGCATTTACATGAAACAATTTTATAGCAGATCCATAAAAAAAATTGCATCAGCAATCAATCCAGCTCTCTTATAATACTTTACTTTTCACCTATATGTGCAAAAAAATATGTAATGGCGCTTTAGCCTTAGGTACCCACCAACATAACAAAATACAGAAAATAAGTAATTGTAATACCATTTGCATGTTCCTAACAGTAAATTAAAGAAGACAAGAGGCCCCAAATGAAAGAATCTATAGGCAAGTATAACAAAGTTAGAATCTTAAAATGTCGAACTGCTTTGATGTTTATACCAGAACATGCTTGGTTGATGCATCTACTATGCATCGAAAGGGACATGAAAGCAATACCAGGTTCTCAGATGGGTTGCCACGTTTAAGCCTTAGCAGCTGATCAAGTGCCTGAAAAAATATCCCTGTTGTTTCCTCATCTAGAATGTGCTGACACGAATAATCTAAGGCTCAGGGCATTTATGCAATCATGGAGAGGCTAGCTGAGGTTGCTTTCTGAGTGAGTTTAGGAAAGTATTCTTCTCTGGCAGCATCAATTCTGCTCATCTTCTTCAGAATCCCATTGCTTGGAAGACATTATTGAAAGCAGCATACCCACTAAAGGCAACTTTTTCTCTGTCAACCAAAATTTTATCCGAATAGGATGAACAAGACGTGTTCCTCGTAGCAAACCTGGAAAAGCAAGGGCCAGATAATGATAATTGGGGCCACCATTTAAGGGGTGACAAAAGACAAGCCGAAAAAAGAAAAGTAATGCTTCTTTCTGAACCTTCGAGAGAGGATACCATAAAATATATGGTGTCTGCTTTGTCCAGCTTTCCAAAATACACGAGTGAGATAATCATGAATGCAAATGCTCTAGTATTTTCATATCCAAGGTTCAGCAAACTTTGAGATATCATACATCAGAATGAGGCATCCTTCATGATAATCAAGCTTAGCAATCATTGAAGTATGTATAGGTCCACTCCTTACCGTTTCATCTTTAGAACACCACCTGACAATGACATTGCTTAACAGCCTCACTCTGGGAATTTTTTTGTAGAATTCATATTATTACTACTACTTTTAAGTAGCCACTTATCCGCAATATCCCTGAATTAATTCACACTTGCAAATATAAATCATAAAATGCCGTGTGTAGTACATAGAATAAAATTGTGATCGATGTAGAAAGATCATTGCTTTCATTTGCACCTTTTCCACGATCACTTCAGGTCAACAACAAGAGTTGAGATATTGTTGGTAGTGAAGTGTTACAAACGAACTGTGCAACATGATGTGCTAGATTGAGCGACATGCCGTTTCGGTTGTTCAATAGGTAGTGACATTGGCTTAGCATTTTGTATGCCAATTGTATCCCCTGCTCATACGCCACAGCATCCCACATGCCATCACAGAGTAAAATCAATAGTAGCTAAATTATATTCTGGTAGATATATATTCTCAAGAATTTCATGGTACCCACCACCCAGATTCACCATTACTTACCGAGTTACCAACATACTAAAAGAAATGAAAGAGGACTTGTGTTTCCACCGAGGCTTCAATTCACATGAAACAACATTTACACGCCCTTATACATGAAATTTAACAATAAATATGCACCAAAATGAAAAGAAGCTTGAGGAAAAAAACCATGTATTTAACCCAGAAAACAAGTTTGTATTTACAATTCCTTAAAGCAAGTAGATTCAATTACACTGAAAGGGACATGGGTGCAATACCATTGTCCCAGATATTTTGATTTTTGCCACATCAAATGATTAGCTACTCACAGGACCTTCGCGAATCTGTTGCCACGTCAAATGATTAGCTACTCACAGGACCTTCGCAAATCTGTTGCCACGTCAATGCATTAGCCACTCAAGAAGCTGAAAAAAATATCTCTATCTTTCCTCATCAAGAATCTCCTGCAAGGAATAAGCCAACCTGTGGACGTTGATGCAATCATGGACAGGTTATGGAAGGTTGCTTTTATAGTCACTTTATGTAGGCGTTAATCTCTCGCAGCATCAATTCTGCTTTGTCTTGTTCCGAATCAATTGCTTCAAAGACGTTATTGAAAGCAGCGTACCCACTAACCCAACTTTTGCTCTGTCCTCCAAAATTACATTCAAATAATTTTGGACTGTGTTAAAGGCAAGAGGAAAATATGGGTAACGCATGACCAAAATCAAAGTTCTATAAACTGCACTTGTTTGGATTTTATCCACTTCAAGAGTTGTGAATCGTTTACAATTGTCTCTGTTTCAAATGTTCAAGATATAACTGTCACTGCTACAGGTTGCATACAGAGTGCTTTGCATTGATTTCATCCCAATTTTTCTTTAAATTTTTGTGTTTCTTCTTTTGCTTTCCTGAAAATTTTGTAAGGCCATTATCTCATAACCCTTCTCAGGCCAATTCCTGTAGGTTCAAGGTTTCTCTGCAACAATGTAATATTAAAAGTTGAAGAGAAGATGAGAATGCATGCTTAATATTATAATATATCAGTGTTGAAGAGTATGAAAGCGGTTTACTACTGAGAGATCCTTATCTCCACGCTAGAGCTAGCTCTGCAGTAAATTCCCTTTTATGGCATAAGTCCATTGACATCATTTTCAAGTAATTAGTATCTCAATTAACAGATTATAATGACCCACAGGGTTAATCTGGCCTAAGATTAGAGGAGCAGGAATTATCCTATAGCATCCTGCAAAGATTGAGAGAGTAGGATCACTTTGGTGAAAACAGAGGATGTTTCTGCATTTTGGCTATAACTCGAGGAAAGTAATTAATGGTTGCTTCATTTTTTCCTTTTTCCATTAATGAGAAAACCATTTCACTGTTATCACTGCCTTATACTTAGTCGGTCATGCAAAATGTGAATTCTAAGCTCAAAAGTCATCTGTTAACATACACAATTCAGCAACTGCAGCAGTATAAGAAGTCGCGAACAATCATAATAACACAGTGCTGGTAACCAGCCAATATTACCAAATCTAGAGGAACTGGGACCCCGTAGACATATTCATTTGATTATTTAAGCTTCCATCTGTTTACAGTTAGAAAGAATAAACATTTGTCAAGAATTGATCTAACCTGAGCTACATACCATTTTACTTCATACTACCCGAAGATAAAACACATTGGCTCAGAAAAAGGGGAAAAAAAATATGTATAATAATACAAATGGAAAGATGACCAAAAGAGGGCTTAATTACTGCGTCTTCAACAGACTTCAAAATCTCAAACCGCTTGAATAGGGCTGTTTTTGCCATTGTTTAAATCTGAAGCACCAACTGGAGCATTGGCATGGAATGCTGACTGCCTTGAGGGCCCTCCTATCAACTTTAAGGAAAGTGGGGAAGGCTCTCTATCATGTACTAGTGTTTCTCCAAGACTCAACTGAGACATGCCAACAAGTTCGTCGACATTGACAGGTTCCTTTGGAATGACTGGAATTGGCTTGAGTACCTGATGATGAGATGCCTCTGCTCCATTAAATTCTTCCAGGCGAGCAGCGCTTGACGGCCATATCGAAAATGGGACAGGTAAATAAGATGGAAAGGATCCAGGAGCCATTGGTTTCAATCCACTTGACCTCATCATAGCTTCATTGAGCTCTTCCATATTTTCTTGAGAAGTAGCTTCCATGGGGTCAAACTCTGACTTCAGAGAGAGATTTAATGATGGTTGTGATATTGAATTACCAGGTTGTGCGTTTTCAGAAGGTGGAAGTAACACTTGTTCTTCTGGCACTGAAGGAGGATCTGAAGCCTGAATTTGACAAGAAAACAATTAACAGCAAAAAGCAGCTTAGAGAAAACACAAGATAATATTAGATACTTATCAACCAACTCATAATCAATGTCCAACAACTAGCATGACATCATGTGCTTTCATTAACTTCATTCCTGATCACAGTACAAAAGATTGTCCAAAGGCTATGCAATTCAAACATCAATAAACATGAGGATATTTGTGATCCCAATGGAAGAGAAGAAGTAATGCAATTATTAGCTCTACTTCACTGGATCATGGTTCTTTCCTTATGAGAATAAGGAGCAACCATCATGGATAATGCAACAAAATTCATAATAAACAGATAAGTGAATTGAGTCATAAGACATCTATGCTTTCATTAGCTTTAATATGAGATATGCATTTGTGTGCATACAGATTGCCCAAATCAATATAATGAATGAAGACCAACCATGTCTGGAACCATATCAAAAAGACTGGAACGTCTCTTTCTCCGGGTAGCATTACTCTGTCGAATGAAGTACTTCTGGGCATGACTAGCTACTTGAGTAGGGGTCCTTGTCACCACAAAATTGCGTGCTATGCCACGCCAGTCTCCTTTCCCCAGTTTCTGGAGACCAATTAAGAATAGCCGATGTTCCTCTTCAGTCCAAGGAACACCTAAAACACACAAAAGGTAGATATTGAGTAAAAGTATCCAATCACCAATGACAAATAGGCAAACAACCTACTCATTACAGAGATTGTCCTTATTGTCATTTAATACAACAATACAGCATCTGATATCTTTGGAAATCGCTAAAAGCAAAAACAAAATGGACAGGTTTAACCAGCCAACTATAGCTGCGACACAAAAACAGACAATTAGCAAGGTAGCGACAATGATGGGCTGGTTAAGATAGGTATCACTTATTGGGATTTGAAGTAGATTTCTTCATTTGATGAGTCAAAGGTTTCATCCAATTAAGAATTCACTTCAATTGCCACCAAATCAAACTCTGGCCTTTATACAGAGTAGAAGATCAGAACTCATACATGACATGCCTCAGAGTAAAAAATTGTTCTACTAGTATCACCTTAAGATACATAACATTTAACCAATCAAATTGTTCTATTAGTATCACCTCAAAATTGTGGACTCCTAATATGGCAGAACAATCCTAATAAATAATTTGCTAAATAATCTAAAAGACAGAAAACACATTTTCTTGCAATTAAATACAAGTGCAACAATTTCTAGGAAATAAATTATGCAGATATCGTATGAAAGAAATAATTTCCCAATAAAAGAAAATCAACATTACAAGCATTTGATTTTAATTAGTACTATTAAATGAGATAACCAAATTGAAAGAAAGCTTAGTAAGTTAGTAACTGCACAACACTTCCTAAATGTAAGGTTTCTGATTGAGGCAAAACAAATAAGGGCTTTCTGAAGAAACATTCAGAAGTTATGCATATTTCTGTCTTAACTAGAAAACTGCCTAATGTTTGCAACGCTTACAGATATGCCAAAATTGTACTTGAGCTATTAAGCCACCTCAGAACAGTGCTTCTGGTATTAGACAGAAAGACAAAACTAACTCAAGCAAAAAACTTTTGGCTGAAATTTGATGCCACAAACCTAGTGCTATTTTGCTGGAACAATTGTGTGTAAGAGCGGGATGTGATGACCAGACTATAATCAAAACCGTTTCATGAAGTCCTGTAAACTATGTCATACGATCTTCCAAAAGGGCAAAGGCCAATTGTCTAATAGCAGATTCCCTTTTAGTCAACCACTTGTACCTTAATGGGTGCCTCTTAATAGAGACGTAGATATAAGTTTAACGGATTCCATCATGTATAAAGTTTTCCACCGACATCCCCTTGGCCATGGAAGAAAGCATAATCAAAAAGGTACAAAACTAAATGCCGGCGTTCCACTTCAAAAAGCTACGATCTCCAACTCTCATACACTACAGAGTAAATACTTCACATTCATCAACATAGTTTTTTTCTTCCTCTTGAAATGCACATTCATCAAAAATAGGTACATCATGGGTATTACTCATGGATATGGACACTTTATGTGGTTATTGCCCATAGCTGGACCAATTAAACTAGAAAGCCACTCCATTAAATGTGAACGGAAAAGGAGAAACAAAAAACAAAGACAATAAAGGCATAGAGAGTAATGAACTGAAAAAAGCATAAACCAAATTAATACCATGATTCTTAACCAGAGTTGGTACTAGTACCTCAAAAATACTTTTCATTTCCGTCAACCAAAGAAAGTCCAAAAAAGAGGGACTTTTATCTAAATAATTATTTATGAATATAAATACAGATAAACGATTGAACGCAAAGGCAAAGGATTTTAGCAAATTGGAGCTTATTAAAGGTAATAAATACCCTTTTTTCTTTCTCCACGGCGGTTCACAGAAGTGGACGCATGGGCCGGGTCATCGGACAAGTATCCTTCAGGTTCATGAAGCGGGTCACGAAGAAGGTCGGAGCTGGGGGAGCTGGGATTCGGTGATGCAGCGGCGGATGAAGAAGAATGGTAATGGGCGGAAAGGTTCCCCATGCTGGCGCTCTTCTTGATGATTGATCCATCGGTGAGTCTCACGCCGAAAAGCTTCACACCCCCACTAGCACCACCACCACCACTACGAGATTGGCATGTTCGGGAGTTGTGTCCGTTGTTGCTACAGTGAGAGCACCGCCGAGTCATGCCGATTCACCGCCGCTTGACTCGGTCGCGCAACCGCGGATCAGTTGCAGTGAGAGAATAAGAATCACAGAGGAAGAATATGGGTGATAAAGAGCCGCGAAGACAGAGTGCATGTGTTTAAGGAGGACAAGGGAAACGGATAAAGATGGATTTATGAGGGAAGGACAAGGGTAAGTTGGGGAGTGAATTTAAGGGATTAAATAGAAGATTAGTAGAACGCGGTGGTTCGCTCGTTGGGTTTTATTGCAATGACTATTTTGTCCTATTTTTGTTTTGTTTTACCAAAAGAGGATAACGTCTTGCTTGGTAGTTTACTAGTTTTCTAGAGTCTTATTTACACAATTTAAGCCTTTTGGTTTTATTGTACATTTATCACAAAATTAATTGGTATTATCTACTAATATGAGTAAAAATAAATCTAAAAATATTTAGTGTTATTAATACAATTAATTTATTTTAGTAGAGGCATTCTTAACTTGTGTTGTTAACTATAAATGACAACTCAATTAATCATATTTGTTTTCTTGTGAGATGAAAAGATTAATCACATAATTAATGATAAGGTTGAAACTTTTTTGTGATCCGAATACTAGATTAAGGAATTTTTTTCTTCAATATTATGTGCTAATGAAATTTAAGCCCAAAAATAGTTTTCTATAACAAAATTATTTTCTTAGCAAATAAAATAATGGTGTTCCTTCTCTTGGAACAAATAAATGTTGGGCCTTTTTATGGGTTACGGGGGGGCAATTGGTCATTTAAGGTATAGGTGAGAGATCATTTGGATAGCGTCTCCGTGTTTCATTATTTAAGGAAAAGAACGGTTGGAGACTAAACACGGATACAAACTTTATCCACTCACAAAATTATAGGAAAACAGATTTTTTTATTTCTATTTTTGTCAGAGAATATGTTATTTTCCTAAGTGAGGATCCAACCATGGATTCTTTATATTTTATTTTATAAATTTCCATAATAATCCAAGTGATAAGTGATAAGGATTAAGCTTGTATGAGTGTACTGTATCTATTTTTATATTATTGAATTGTTAATTACTGCTTATCATTTGGTTTAGTATATTCCAAAAATTAATTTTATAAGGGGATCGCGTAATTGTCGGAAATTGGATGGTGTTGTTTGTACTTGAGTGAAGTGGAGGTGTTTCAATTTAATTAGACTTCTCGGAAAGCCTAATGGGATTGGACTGGACTGGACTGGACTTGCGGATAAAAAATAAGGCACGTGGAAAACGAACGTCGTGGTTGGTCCACATTCAATTTACATCTCACGTTCGTTTATTTCCTCACCTAATCCCAAAGGGATATTTAATAACTTGTATAATGTTTGATGTTTTCAATATCCAGCAGGAGGAGGAAGAAGGTATGAGAAAGAGTGAGTTGTATTAGTTGAAGTTGATGGTCCAAACAAGGAATACAAACTTGGATACCCACTACTAGCCAGCCCAAGTAGCAACAAGATATCAATTTCTTCTATCTCTTCAACTCTTTAATTATGACCGGACCGGACCGGACCCATCTATATCATATTCTCATAAACCTAAACCTAGTACCACTAAATCTTTCGCTTAAACTTATGCCGACTATATATTAAACAAATCCCTACCTTCATGCAATTATCTTTGCTTTTCAACTATATATATATATATATATATATTTATTTATTTATTTATTTATATAGCTCAGATTCATAGCAATAGTTTGCTTCGCAGTAGAAAGAAAGAAAAGAAAAAAGCCATAGAATTAATAATGAATTACGTACTAGCTACTTGCATGTTACATAGATTCACATTATCTATCTCTCCCTCTCATATGAAGATATATATATAAAGCGTAACTATAATTATTCTCCATAGCTTAGCTTAGCTTAAGGGATCTTTGGATTCATTACATTGGTCCTAAAATGTTTAATCTTAAACAACATTATCTCTTAAGATAAAGATGAGATAGGATTTGTAGGGGCACGAGAAAGCATGGGATTAGGGCACTTTTTAGATTTGACATTCGGCAGTAGAAGAGATTAGGGAAGAGACAGTCAATTCAAGATTTGCGGACCTTATAATGGTTTTATATGACATCCAAGAACCAAGATAACGTAGACCCTACCTACCTTTACCTTGTATCTTTTCTATGGACAAGCACGTTATAAAGTATGTTATCATGGTGACTAACTTCCAATAATCTTTGAGTCTAGCTTTAATTATCAAAGTGCTACTTCTTTATTTTAATAAGAATTTGGCCATTGTCTTAGTTATATTATACCTTAATTAAATATCACATGCCTCGCATCTAATTTACATACACTTCTTATACAAATTATGACGTCTACTTTACATATCAGTGTTGGAAAAAGAAAATGGAAATCATTTGAAATCTTTTAATTGTTTTTAAGTTAGTAATAAAATAAAAACACTTACAGAGTATGGAACTACTATTTTTTTTTACAAACCTTAATTCACACACATCAGCTCTTTTAAATTATGTATACATGAATTCGTTCGTGTTGCTATTAAATTATGTATATATGATGCACGTAAAATTAAAAGTTTATCTCGATGAGAATTATAAATGCACATAAACAAGACAAAATAAAATTAGAAAATAAGATTTGTTATACTACTTAGGTACATAAAAATATTTGACATCCTCTAACTTTATTTTTTGCCTTCTATTTTCTACCAGGAATTGGCAGTGAAATCTACTCGCTGTCAATGTCAATTGCAATTGTTTGTCATTGGTCAATAAGTAAAAGGGGGACTCATTCGAATGAGAAGATATATACTCTTAATTATATTTCTTTAGATTGGTAGTATAATAAATGAGTTTAAATTTGATTTATTGTCACTATTTTCACATTATCATTTAATAGCATGTTACTACATCATTAAAATAAATAAGATACTTTTTTTTATGAGAAAATAAATAAGATCTTTTTATCAATGGTAAAAGATTTTAACAATTTTTTTTTCATATATGGCAACATGCTATTGGGTGATAGTTTAAATTGTAAAATAAGTTTACACTGTCATTAGATCAAAATTAAATCCTAACAGATCCAAAAAAAAAAAAAAAAATCCTAAATAATAGTGTTTCAAATATTACCTTAATTTTCATGTTTTATAATCAGAAAAAGAAAATGTCATGTTTTATGAAATATTTCATCAAACATGAAATTATGGACATGAATATTGTGGCTTTACTTTTATAATAGAAGAACTTTATTTTGTGTAAGAGATAGAGAGTAGAGAGTGAGTGGATGAGAAAAATGATTTATGATAAAAAGTCGAAATGATATAAACCACATGAGACTTTACGCGTTTTCCTGGCAATGAAGAAATTGACAATTGACAATTGACAATTTACAGCACAGCTGCCATTTTGATTTTGCTAATTCAATTCAAGTCAAGCGTCCCAACTCCCAACTTTAATCGGTCTTCTCCAGCCGCCCTCGTGATCATTTATGTCCATCTACGCTACACTATTCTACTTTACTTTGACCACCATCAACCCCTCACGTTTTACATATTTACATAAACTCTGTATTTATTTGATTATCCACAATAATACATGGGCCTACATCTAATTCTTAGGCCCATTTTAGTGTTGCTATTTTATTATATTTTCAACGGGAGAACAAAGTGAATTTTGCTAGGCCCAAATCTTTAATCGCATAACAACCAATTCACATATTTTCTTTTTCAAGATTCTAAATTAATTATTTTCAGAATTATCATTAAATTTTGGTTAAAATATACTGCAAATTTTTATAGTTTGAACAAATTTTGAATAAGGACCTTAATATATATATATATATATATATATATTTAATTTTTTTTTTCTCTTTTGAGATCTTTATAGTTTATTTTTTTTTTTTAAATTGAGTCATTGTTATCACCTTCAGTTATAACTCTGTTACTTTAGTGCTAACATGACAAATGACTTGTCTATGTGACAATAAAAAAAATTGATGTAGCGCTAACATCGCACAAAAATTAACACCTTATCATATTTTTCTCTTCTTCCCTTCTCTATCTGGATAAGTAAATAGATGTGGAAGTTTTAGATTTTGCATCATTTCTGTTAATTGAGGATTCATATCAAGCCATTATTGCTTTCATTCTTACAGGTAGAGAGAGAAAAAGGAAGAAAAAAAAATATGATAAAGTGACAATTTTTGTATAACTTTAGCACCCCGTCAATTTCTTTTATTACCACATAAATAAGTCATTTGTCATATTAATACTAAATTGATAAAATTATAACCCAAGATGATAGCAGAAACCCATTACAAATATTTCAAACTATAAAGACCACAAGAAAAAAAAAATTATAAGAACCTAATTTAAAATTCATCCAAACTATAAAAACTTGCAATACATTTTAACCTTAAATTTTTCATGTGATTAACAATTACATTATTAAGCAAACAAAAACCTCATTCAAGAACTTAATCCTTTCGCCTCAGCACAATGTGTATGAATTCAGTGCTGCTCATATTTTTCTCTTTTTTATTTTTTTCTTTTATTTTAAGAAACCAGATTCTTTTGGAGTTTAAATGAACACATAATTCCGATAAATTAAATAATGATCATACAGACGCTTCTTAAACTTTATATTTGCAGAGTACTATTTAAATGCTTCATTATCTAATTTGAATTTGTCACATAAATTTGTGATACTGAAAAAAATTTCAATCTATATTTGACTAACTATAGTCCAATTACCAATAAACCCACCTAGCCCTTGCCCAATAACTTACAAGATCGGAGGAGCCAATGACAATAAAATTGCAAAATTAAACCCGAAAATAAAAAATGAAAAAAAGGGGGCTTCAGCGGTAGCATCTATAGGTTGGGGTATACATAGAGCTGAGAGCATATTGGACCAAATCTTTAGGCCGAGGAAGGCGAGTGGCTAAGCCTGAGAAAAATGCAAAGACAAAGACAATGATAAGATTTGTAATATTGATTTAAAAAGAAGAGAAAAGAGTATAGGAGAAGTGAAATTACCAAGGTCATAAGCCTTGGCAGCTACTTGGGCAGCTATGTGTGCTGAAATGTTTCTGATGTTAGTGAATGGTGGGTATATGAGCCCCTTGTCATAGTTCTCCTGGCTAACCTGTGAAGCCAACGCCTCGGCTGGCATTTGCTAATGAAATGAGTAATGGTGTGTGATAAAAATAACTAACTGAATTCACTAAAACACATTAATCCACTCACAGGCTGCCAGAAGTAGGTCATCATGCACTCGGATGGTCCCCGACATTATTAAACCTAGACCGAATCCGGGGAAGATGTATGCATTATTTGCCTGATCACGCAAACAAAACCACCCAAATTACATCTCATTCCATATCCTCAATATTCAGCACATACACACAAATTCTATGGAGCTAACTAGTACCTGGCCTGGCACAAACACTTTTCCATCGTATTCCACCGCCGGAAATGGGCTCCCACTAGCAAAAATGGCACGTCCCTGGTAGTAATATCAATAGCAACTCAGACATGGATCATCCAAACATTCTCAACTTGTAATGAAAACATACTAGCTCTATCTTCACTTTACCTGGCTCCATTTGTAAGCTTCTTCAGCAGTACATTCTGACTGTGAGGTTGGATTTGAAAGAGCCAGAATAATAGGTTTCTATAAGCAGTAAAATATAAGTCTTAGCTTAACTTGCATAATTGCAAATGAAATTCCATAACAGATAGATGGATGGATTTACATAGTACCTCATTATTGGCAGCCATGGCTTCAACCACCTCTTTAGTAAAAGTTCTCCCTTGTCCTGATGTTCCAATCAGCACTGTTGGCTTTATTTTCTGAACAAAATCAGATTCGAAATGTAAGAAATTTGAAACTTCTGTTCTGTGTCTGGGTTTGAGGGGGAAGAGAGAGAGAGAGAGAGAGAGAGAGAGCGCAAGGCAGAGAAAGAGATCATACATTAACAGCATCTACAAGTTCCTTAACAGGTTCATGTTCATGAGCCCAGGGCTTCTTAAAATGTTGGAGTGATTCCTTACGTGAACTGACAATCAATCCCTGCAGAAGTACTATCAAAGATTAATCGGATGGAAGGAAGATGACAATGTACTTTATACATGTGGGATCAAGCTCATGATCTATACAACCTTTGAGTCCACCAACCAAATGTTCTTGCGGATTTCTTCCAGCGGGGCATTTGTCTGCATCAGTAATTGCAGTTTCTCAATAAATCTAGATTCATGCAATGGCTCACATCATAATAGAATCCCTCCATGCGCGCACACACAAAAAAAGAAGCAAAAAAGTAACAACTCTTATAGAGGCTAGCAACCTGTTTTGATGTTTCAAGTGCTATGAGTTCTGCTATTCCAGTGCCAGCCTGCAACCACCAAACAATAGAATTTCAGCCAGAATGACATAATGGAGGAGAGTGGTTTGTCAGAAGGGAATGCAAGCAGACAATTCTAAGTGATTTGAATAGATTTTTATTATTTTTTTTAATTTTCGTTTCCACTTTTCTCACTTAGTTCAGAAAATTGTATTCCCTTCCTTCCCTGTAAAAGCAATTAAGAAGGTCTATGGACTTACCTCTCCAGCACCAAGGAATAAGAATCTGTGGTCAGCTAAGCTTCCCCCCACCACTTTTAGAGCTGCCATTAGTCCTGCAAGTACTACTGATGCCGTTCCCTGGAATGAAGGAGATAGAATATAGAATATCAGAGATTGTTGTCAAAGAGCCTGAATTCATCACTGAAGAAAGGAAAACTTTACCTGAATATCATCATTGAAGACAAGATGAGTAGAGCCATATTTTTCAAGTAGATCAAAAGCATTGTGGTTTGCGAAATCTTCAAACTGAAAGATGTGACACAACAGATTAAAAAAAAACAAAGAACCTGAAATTAGTAAGTTTTCCAATCAACAAACCACAGAAACAATGTTTTTGCACAAGGCCTAATACCTGAATGAGGACTTTTTCACCGTAATTTTGCTTGACTGCAGTCATAAATTCATGTATAAGTTCAGCATATTCCTGGAATCAGAAAAAGCAAAGCAATGTCAACAGTATGAAAAATTAAATAATCAGGATAAAGACTGGCCCGGCTAAGAAAACAAATCATGAACCTGCCCAGTTGCTCGTCTTTGCTTGAGTCCTATGTATAATTCATCATTCAACAGCTTCTGATTGTTTGTGCCCACATCAATGGTAATAGGCAAGCACTGAAACAATCAAATAAAAGATAACAATATAGTCAGAGTTGTAATAAGAAAAGATATCACATTACGCATTAACAAAAATGCAACCATAATTTATGGGCTAGCCAAGTGAGCAGGGAATACTTACAGCTGAAGGGCGAACTCCTCCAAGTGCCGTATACAAAGAAAGTTTTCCCACTGGTATTCCCATCCCCTGAGAATATAACTCATTAGTTAAAAAAGAATGAGATTATGGTATTCACTATTCAGATCTTATGTTTCAATATAACTATCATAAACTATATATCTTAACTCCTTTGATAGAAATTACCTGACAGCCCAGATCACCGAGACCCAGGATCCGCTCCCCATCAGTTACAACAATGACTTGAATGTTCTTCTCAGGCCAATTCCTTAGTACTTCAAGAATCCTCCCCCTTTAACCCCCACCCGCCAGAAAAGGTAATTATTAGTTTGACAAATATAATTGAGAAAGCATTCAATTAAAAGAGAGTATTGACAAAGAACAGCTGCAGAATAGAAAGAGCAATCAAATTCAAACTTACTTCTCTTTCAAACTTATATAAAGACCCTGAGGTTTCAAAAAGATGCTCCCATATTTCTGACAAGCTTCACCAACAGTTGGAGTATAGACAACTGGGAGTAACTCCTCAACATGGTCAATGAGAAGCTTGTAAAACAGCCTTTCATTTGTCTCCTGAAACCCAGCATAGTATTAACTGAAAGCATTAGAATCCAATTCCAAATAGCAAATCAAATTGCATAGAAACTTCCCCACACAGATGAATTTACTGTTAAGATGTATTTTAAAACTGTAAATAAAATCATGCGGGAAAAGCAATGACAGCAAGAATCTTTATAGCTATTCAAAAAGTGACTGTCTAAGAATGGAACACATATGCACAAACAGAAAATCCTTCACAGATTGATACTACACTACAAGTAACTAAAATTTTAAAAGAAAAAGTAGACCTTAAACTTTTTCTTTTTTAAAAAAATATGGAAATTGTTTACAAGACTACCTGAAGATTCATCATTGCCATGTACTTATGTAATGGAACGTCGTACTGGCGCATATGCTGGATCATTTTCTTCACCTGGAGAATAAAGTGGCAATAACTTTTAGTTGATGTTGTATGAGCATATTCATGATCCAATAACCTTTAAATTTAAAGAAATTATTCAGAATATCTCTAGTGAGATAGATAACCTGAGTATCTTGAGAAATATTTGTTGGGGGAAGAAGACCACGTAAGTAGTGGGCATCCCTCTCTCTTTCACTGAAGGCAAGCCCTTTGTTGTGATGTGGATCTCGCAATAAAGAGTACCCACTACAATGCAACGAGAAGCCATCGAATAAGAATATGCATCATGGCTAAATCCTTCTATAAATATATAGTACAGAAAGTAACCCATTGAATATATCATCATCTTTGTTTAGAACGGGACTAGGGGCATCACATTTAACCAACAGAACCACAAGAAACAACATCAGAAGGCTAGAAAGCAACAGATCAAGAAAGTGTCAACATGCAGGATCGTGGAGTACAACTGTTCATACATAAAACTCCACCCCCAAGGGGGAAAAAAAAATAAGAAAAAAGCAAATGCATGCTTAGAAATAATCAAACTCGTGATTGTTTTGTATGTTACAATCTTTTTCCCAGTTTTGAATAATTGGAAAAAAATCCAAAATAGTAAATCAAGAAATATAGCTGTCACTGGATTAAAAACTTGAAACAGGACAATAAACACAGAACAAGTCATATTTATAATAAATAAAATAATCAGCGATCCAATTTTTCAGAAACTGGCTAGATCAGAAAAATTAGTTTATAATAAAATGCCACCAAAAAAACTAATAACTCTAAGATACTTAGAGATGAAAGTCAGACAAATGAACTACCATCAACAAGGAAGCCCTTCAATCGAGGATATAAAGAATAACCACAAGCTGTAAATCAAATATTATTCAAGGAGAAAAATTAGAAGATATAAATTGAAGTGTTTGAAAATACAAATTAAAACAACCAAATTAATTTCGTAATATCTGCGAATCAAAAGAACCAAAAACTTTACTCATAAAAGCAACAAATCTTATTCTTCATTGGAATAAAACATTTTCAATCAATTTCCAAGTGCCCAAATCCAGAAAGTAGCACAAACAAGTATCAATTTTTTTTTTTACTCTAAATTCACATATAATTTATAAAATTTATCAGAGTGAAGAACTGCCTATAAACTTTAACCATAAATAACCATTACTCTCACCTAGCAACTGAAACACTCCATGGAGTAACAAACTGATCCTCTGTAGCCCTATCCTCGCCGTACGCGTCCTGAACGCCGCCACCGACGGTTGGATTATCGTCCACGTCAAGCACTGCAGAACCATCTTTTATGTCTTTCAAATCCATCACAACGGTGCCGTTTCTGTCATCTGACCTTCTGCTTGGAGCTACAGCCACTACCCTGAAAGGAGCTGAATATCTTCTCTGCGCACGAGAGAAGCTGCAAGACCCAGCTAAACCTGAGTTGCTCTGTATCAAAATTCCACAGAAAGGAAAATCTCTCAATACCCAGATAACCAAATCAAACAATTCAGAGAAAATTGGAAGAAAAATGAAATCTTTTATCACCAAACACAGAGCCCAGAGACTTATATTCCATTTACCGACTCTAGTTTCTTGCTATAGCAAATTGTCAATAAATAAGTACAAGAGAAAGCCATTTTTTTTTTCCTGATTTACCAGAAGGAAAGGGAAAAGCCAGAAATAGAAAAAAAAAAATTATTTTTCTTTATGTGAATTGGGTGTGCTTGAGATTAGGATATGAAATATGGTTCAAATATAATATTACCAGGAAGCTGCATCTATTCGAGGAGATCATGATGGCGAAAGAAATGTGAGAAAGAGAGAGTCTTCCGGTTGTTGTATCAGCGGGAGAGAGAAAGCAATGAGAGACAAAGTATAAGAAGAGAAAAAGAGAGAGTCTTTAGGGAAAGCAGCCCTGGATTTTCTCCTCTCACTCAAGTTCTCTTCTCTCTGTCTCTCTGTCTCTCTGTCTCTCCCCCTCCCTCTTTACCTGATCCTATGAGGAGGAAGCTTATACAAGAGATGGGAGAGACCGAGAGAAATCACAAAAGGAAATGTGAATTGTCCTTCTCCTCTCCTAACTATTAAAAAGGTGCAGCTGAATTTCCCAGCTATTACCAAAGTACCCTGCATTTTCTGTATTCTTCTTTTATTTCCTAATAAAAATAATAATACACTGCTTAAACTCATATTATGTTGTATTAGCAAGATAATTAACACAGTTTAATAGACAGATAAAATACTATGGAAGGGTAATTAACATTTTTCAACAAAACATATATAATATGGATGGAATGGAAGGGTCAAAATTTGTGGGCCCCTACCCATTGAAGGCCTAATTTTGTAGAAAGTTATTTATTTATTATTTTTGTTTGAGTTCTTCTGTGGGCTGTGGTTGTGATCTCAGCACACAGATGGGAATGAACACCGGCGAGGGTGCTGAGCCAGCATCTACTGTTAAGGATGTCATTATTTTGACATGTGCCTAATGAAACAGAATTAATGCTATGATGTTGGCAGCCTCAGTGTAACAGATGTGAGCCACTGTTTTATAAACGTAGGATAATGACCTTTGAGATTTACATACAATGATGTCGTTTTCCCAGCCTTCAAGCAGAGATTTAGCAGCTGTCATCTGGAGATTGACCTTTGGGCTTTCCCAGATTATTGGTAATCATAATCTTGTCGTTTATGGTGGTTATATTTGGCTAAACCGTGCTTAATATTGTAAGAATTAAAAGGAAACACTAATATTTAGGTACAAATCCAATTTAGCTATAATCAATTTTCTATTTAATACTTAAATCACTCTATTTATTGTTTCATAATACACAAATCACTGCTTTGTGAAAGAAAAACACGTAACTTTTTTTAAAAAAAAATCAATTATTTCCTTATAAACACACTTGAATAATTAAAAGATAAACATGGTCATCATATATTCTTGTTCGATAATTTCCAACTATTGTCCCATAAATATGAGGATGTTAGATTCTTAAGTAGTTAAACCTAAATATGAGATGGCTGCAAATTCTTGGATATTTGATGTTGGCACAGTTGTCTAGTATACGCGCCAATTACTCAACATGTAGAAGCTTTCTTATGATACTTGTGAAAGGCCATAATGTGTCTAGCTCTTTCACATTGGAATCCATTAGATAAAAAATTTACTCATTCTTATAGATATATTTGAGTAACAATCATTAATTTTACTCTAATCATTTTTTTGAAAAATAATTGTTCATGAATTCATTAATTAACTTTGTTTATATTTCATATTCTGGAAAAAATATATATAGAAGCATTCCTTAAGAAGAGAATCAAATGTAAAATGCTAATATCTTCAAAAAATAAATGTTAACCGAATTATTTACTTATGAAACTTTCTTATTTCTATGATTTTTTTCTTTTCTTTCGTTTTTAAAATGCAAAGGCAAGTAAAGCTATTTCATGTCAAAAGAAAAGGTCAATATAATTGAGTATGTGATACTCTAATATGATATGCCTCTTATGAAATTGTAACCGGTGAAAGTTCAAGTTTAAGAGGTTGTTTTTTTATAATGAGCACATAGCAGAGCTACATACTCAATATTTGCAAGTTTAAACTAAAAATAAGGATGAAAATATAGCTCATGATGATGTAGAATATAAACATCATGATAAAGGGATTTATCGTTGTTGTTTATGTCTTGAACATGAATTAGTTCTATATTTAAATGATGTAAAAATATTCTGAATGTAAATTAAAAAATGAAAAATAAAGGAAGAAAATAAATGGATGCTCAAAAAAAGGGCCCCCAACTCTCAGTGATGCAGAAAAGGCCCTTTCATTTGATTGAAATTTTGTGAAAAAATAGAGAAATTAATATACATACATATATAAAGTTGGGCGCAATGAAAAGCTAAAATAGGTTAAAAAGATTTGAAGTAATAGTTTAATTTTTTTATTATTTGGCTAAAGAAGTAATTAGCATGACATTTGCTTGGTAGTAAAAAGAACCAGCTGTATTGGGTAGACTAGTAATCATCTCCATTAATTTGATTAATCAAATGGTGCAAGCAAAGTCTTTAGGGGTCAATGACTGAGAAATAGAGAGTTATTTGCATTGGGTAGGTGGGTGATGGACATGACCATGACCATGTGGAGGTGATAACAATGGTAGTTGCAAGTAGGTCACCTTGTTTTTTAAGAGTATAAAACCAATCTAAATGTTCTAAATCTCTGTTAGGTCCCCCATTGACGATACCTATTAAACAAATTAGTCTTTTATTTATGAAACTGATCCATCAATATAATCGATAAAATTCATTAGTTTATCAATAATAAGACTAATTTGTGGATTTTGTTATAAAGACGATTTGGTTCTCACGTCTAATCATGTATATATATATTTTTTTAATTATTTGTAGATCCAAATTCTACATTTAACACAGACACATATAATAGAATTAATTCAGACATTTTTTTAAAAAAATATTAAAGTTTCAGATTCAAAATTTTTACTCTCCCATATCTCTAACTCTATCTATTTAATAAAAAAAAATTACACACTTAAAAACACACACAAAACAAAGGGCGGAAATGAATCATTCACATTATATTTTGTTTTGTTTTTTTTTTTTTTTTTTCCAAAATATAGTATACACAAGCATAGAACTTCTATTTAATTAAATCACCTTTATTTCACCACATATCCACTAATATATTTTAAGCTTAAGGAATGCCCCTATTTTACTATATATTCTTCTTAATTATAAACTTAATTTCTTTGTATCATTCATCAAAATCCTTGGAAACTATTGTTGTACACAGTTATCCAGACAAGTATATATACAATTGAATATAAAATGTGCTAGCAATATTTTAATTCTTGAAAAAAAAAAAAAAGAAAGATGATGTTTCAGCCATAATTAAATAATGCACTTTTTTGTGAAGTAGTTTTCCAGGTTCAAATACAATTTGAAGCACAAGTTGCATTGCAAAGAGAAAACTGATGTGCAATTTAATTAGTTTAGGTCTGAAACAAGGGGACGCCATCGATCTAGGGTTGTGTCAAGTGTCAACCACAGCTTTTGGCTAACATGTAGGCCATTTAATTTAATCTCTCCCACCTTCATTTGTTGCTAATAATGAGCATAGCATTTTCCTTTCAACTCCCAACTAAAACCATTGCCCATCTTGAGAACCAGAGAGCTGAAAGTGACCAAAACTTGATGCATCGCATTGGCTATGACTATCACCAATTCTTATATTTTTATTCTTACACTGCTTAAAAAAGAGGCATATATACATATAGGCATATCTGGTGTAGGCTTTTCTGATTTATTGCCCTTAGCAAAATGCCATTCACATTCATACCACTTGCTTGGAGAGTCAAACTCAGTCTACCAAACACATTGTTACTGTTGCCAAAAAAACTAAAATCGGTTCCAACCAATTCCATGAAACTATTGTTAGTGGGCAAATCTAGGAAAGAAGCTACTAAACTTACTTGAATATGACTTTATGAACCCAAAAATGAAGGGAAAAACAAAAAACAGCTTGAATCTCTTCAACTTTAGTAATTTTATGGTTTAATTGTAATTTTTAGTCATCTTATTTTAATAATTTTGAATTTTTTAATCTTTTTATTTTAAAAATAAACAATTTAATTATATTATATTCGTAAAATATATAATTTTAATCATTTTGCATTTAAGCCAAAATTTCTTAGGTATATTTTAATGTGTAAAGTTTTCTGATTCATAATTTAATCGTTTAAATTAAAGAGCTACATCTTGTAAATTTTTTTATAAAATTTTAACTCGATTTAACAGTGAATGAATCTAAATTAGCAATTAGATAAAAACTTCTAATTTTATGAACCGCTAATAATTAATCACCTATATTTGAAAATTTATTGTTAGATACTTCCGTCTAATTGCTGTTAACAATTATAAATTGAGAAATAGATACGTAGAAGCTAATATAAAGATGGATAGAAATGGATATTGACTTCAAACAATTAATTATTATCAAAATAAAAAATTGATGTATAATTTATTAAAATTTACTTCACAAAGTTTTTATCTGGCAAGCGGATCAAGAGATAATGTTAAAAAATGCATTATTTTTTAAAAAGAAATCATTTATTAGCTATGAGTTATATGGAAAAGTCCATCCTCTAAAGATGGCAGCAATAAATGAATGATTTTAAAATTGTTGTCACAAAAAAGAAAAGATTAAAAAAAAAAAAAAGAGTTGAAGGGACATGCCTCTGCATTTGACTTAAAAATAAAAACAAAACAGAATGCACTTTTTTTTGAGACATTTTTATATAGTATATTTTATTAATGTTATATTTTATTTAATATTTAAATATAATATAAATTAAATTATTCTAAATTAATATAATTTTTTTATATTAAACAAAAAATTTTATAAGTGATTAAAAATATTCTATATTAAATAAGAGTAAATTAGTTTATAAATAAAATGTGACATTAATAAAATCAAGTGTAAAAATAATCATTTTTTTTTTCTGTAAACTGCACCAACTTTTGTCAATTATAGATTAATTTATTACAAAGTTTTTCAAGAGAAAAATTTTGTGTCTAAGGTTTTTTATTGATAAAATAAAAATTGTAATGTATTTTTTTATACAAAACCAAATTATAGATACTTTATAACAAGACTTTTAAAATAAAATAACTTACCTTGAATTTAATAAATTTAAATTTAGAATTAAAATGAAGTTCTGTTCCTGGATTATGAAAAAAAAAAAAAAAAAANAAAAAAAAAAAAAAAAACTCCACCAACTTTTGTATACTTTACGTGGGTGAGAATAAAACACGTTCTAGTCGTCGCATCCTCGAAAACAAAGTCAAAATAAGGTGGGCCATAGCAGAGAAGCAAGCAAATGCGCAGCACACGTTTTTGTTTTGGTGATTTAATTAATGTTAATTAATTTGGATTTGGTACAGTAAAATGTAAATTACTTACTCTTAAGTTTTCTTTGCTTTAGGGGCCTTATAAGATGTAAGAAAATGGGCTTACTTGGGTTGGGTAGCCCAATTTAAGTTNGGTTCGAGTCCTTGGGAATGCAGCTGCGTCTGTTGGGAGAGCTTTACCGCCCTTGTGGTCCTTCCTGGCTCGAAACCGGATTAGTCGGGCGAAGCCCGGACACCGATGGGTAACCAAAAAAAAAGTTTTCTTTGCTTTAGGGGCCTTATAATATCTAAGAAAATGGGCTTACTTGGGTTGGGTAGCCCAATTTAAGTTGGCTCACAAACAAACATGGAAGATCTTATTTTCCATCAAACTTGGTCAAATAAGAATATTGTTTATGACAGAAAAAAGAAGTTAACATGAGTTTTCCTTTTGGCAATTCTAACCATAACCTTGATTCCAAGGTGGATTTGTCAGAATCATGCTATAATACAATTAGTCACCCATCGCATATTGTGGGTACAGAAAACTTCCAAGTTGAGAATTCAAGTCCTGAATCTGATAAATTGTCTTCATTTCCCACGATTATAAAACAAAAATGCTACTTTTTCATGTCCTATTCCTTCACTCATAGTGAAATCCAATAACCTTTGGTTGTACACTTTCTACTATATCCAATCTTAATTTCCTGTTGTCACAAAGTGCTTCACAAACTCTTGTACCTTCTTTGAACGTTTATTTTCTTGATGCAGACGGCAAAAACATGAGAGTGAGAAAGGCAGCGAAAGCGACCAATACTGCTGCAGTTGGCCACACAAAAATCAGGTTCACATCCATAAATGGTTTTCCTCAATGACACCATTCCATTTTGTGTGTCACAATCACCCCTTTAATTAAATCTATTATTTTGTAATGGTTAGTCATTTTGAAATATAAAGAAGTTATTTTTTTTTTAGTTACATAACAACACATAAATCCAAACCTCCAATCTTATGCAAACTACAAAGACTCTTAATTACTATACCATACCTAGTAACTTATAACAAATGATTATGAAGAGCAAAATCTGCTAGAGCAAGATGATCCTCATCTCCTCACTAAAATATTATCTTTCTTCATCTCATCTGGAAGTTAAGTTTCCCTATGCAGTAAGCAAACATCAAAGCGAAGAAGACTGTGAAGACAACCAAAACTCCAGCAACAGGGCCCATGAAATTTGGATCATACCCAAAATGATGTTGTATGTACCATTTAATGGTAGGGTCAGGCACTATCCCTGGCACTTTGATGGTGTCCTCCACATCCCCATACTGTGAGATGATTAATCCATACACTGTCCATGCTACTGGGCAAATCCAGTAGTACCAAATCCACCACTTTGGAATTTTCTGAAACACCAAGATATAATACATGGGATTAGTATAATGGTACATGCTTAAGTTGTAGTGTTGTTTCCTTTAAAAGTACAACAAGGGTATGGTACTCACAGGTCTTGGGATGAAAAAGCCAGAGAAGAGATTGAATAATGAATAGAATGATGCCGATAAGATATCTGCCAGTAGGTGGTTTGGTGTGATGGAAATGGCCATCATTCCATAATATGTGAAGTAGAGGAAGGTGAAGAAGGTGACAAAGAAAAACCAGAAGAACTTTGCTGCTGTCCACTGGAAGCACACCATAGCATACACCACAAGTGTGTAATATGTAGTTTGAGCAAACACATATGGTATTTCAACAATTACCTGATAATGAAAATACTGTCAGAAAGTTTCCAGTTTCTCAAATGTGATGCATGATGAAAATGTAATGATCTTCAAAATTTGATGGAAAGAAACCGAGATGCTTGAAAAGTAAAATTTGCAAACAGAACTTCTACCTTTAGATTGATTAGATATAAAAAAATTTAATCAGATTAATTGAAAAGAAATGTTGAAGAAACACTAAACTCCTTCTACTTACCCATGCAAGTGCATAAGGCAATGCAGAGTACATTCCAGCAGCTCTTTCTCGATAAAACACTATCCTCTCAACAGATACTATGGGCTGAATTGATGTGCAGTTAGCAACTCCAAGAAACAATACAGAAGCATACATTGCTCCTATGATCATCTGCAGATCAGTTGAATCATCCCTACATTATGCACCACATAAGAATTAAAATGAGTTTCTTCTCCCATAAAATTAATGAGATTATTAAAAGTTCTTGTAAAAGAAACAGCAGAGACTACTGACCTTTTTGTGCCAACCTTCCAGAAAATTGTCCCAAGCAAGAGGGCAGTAGCCAATGTGAAGAAGAATCTGACAAGATTATAATCTGGAAGTCTCCAGTAAGTCCACCACTGCTTCCAAATGCAAGATTTGAATTGGCCCCATGTGGACTGAGAATACTTAGTGGCAAAATGGAGGTCCTTTGCTCCAGGTAGAGGTGTGCTTAACTCATTTACCAGAGCTTTGTTGTTCCTGTTCATGTGTTTTCTCAAAATCAGCAAGGATTTGATATTCTGCTAGATGGTTGCAGTCTAGACTTACTGATGCAGTAATGATGACTTGTAGTGGTCAGCGAAATCGATCCCAAGCCGGACTTCAGATGCTACAGAACTAACTTCCAGCATCCATGTTGCTGGATTGTAGTTTTCTTCAATCTTTGGAACTCCAGGAATTGACTGTCACAATTGGCCATAAGCATGGAATGAAAAAGCCAAAACTATTTGATATTGAAATATTTTAGAAGATGTTGTACCTCAAAATATTCTATCATCTTTTGAGAATGCAAACCCAATGCTCCTGAGTAGATCACTTGCCCTCCTCTCTTCATCAGCAGAAGCTGGTGCAAAATATTCAAACAATTGAGAGTGAGTTAGGGTAAGAGAGAGATAGACAGTGAGTTCAATGGTTCTAAGTTGGTTGTTATACCTCATCAAAGGCTTCAAAGATATCAATGCTAGGCTGATGAATGGTGCAAACAACTGTTCTTCCAGTATCTACTGTGTTTCTCACAGTCCTCATAACAATGGCTGCTGCCCTTGCATCTAGACCTGAAGTTGGTTCGTCCATAAAGATTATGGAGGGATTGGCTACTAGTTCAACTGCAATAGTCAGTCTCTTTCTCTGCTCTGTTGACAACCCTGTAATGCCTGGAAGCCCCACAATAGCATCCCTAAGATTGTCTAGCTCTACCAAATCCATTACTTGATCCACAAAAATCTGAAAAAATTCAAAAATTTAATTTAGCCTTCCTTAATCACAATTAGATTCTTGTAAGTTGTGGGAAACATGTTTCCTACCTTCTTTTCATTGTTGCCAACTTCTTTTGGTAGCCTAAGGAAAGCAGAGTAAATCAATGATTCTCTGACAGTAACTTGGGGAGAGTGAATATCATTTTGTTCACAGTAACCAGAGATCCTTGCAAAAGTTTCCTGTTTCTTGGGGAACCCAGAAATTCTAATATCACCTTCAATGTAGCCACCTGTTTTTCTTCCTGCTAGAACATCCATTAATGTTGTTTTCCCAGCTCCACTAACTCCCATCAGAGCTGCTAGAACTCCAGGCCTGAATGCACTTGTTACTTCACAAATTAATTGTAGTTTGTCCTCTTTTATTCCTTGGCCCTTCATTTCCTGTCAAAATTGAAGAATTCAGATAAAAACTTTTAGTTTAGACTTTGGAGTAATAGATGAATATGAATGATTACAAATTATCTTTACTAATAAATCAAATGAGTGGAATAAGAGACAGGATTCTTACAGTGGGCATATCCACATAATAATTAACATGTTCGAAGGACATAGCAAGAGGAGTGAAAGGAAGAACCATTCCTCTCTTGGGAGCGATCCTATTATCAGACTCAAGAGCATCATCGGCAATTTTATTCGATCCATTGCTCATGGATCGGCTTCTCCTCTGCAGAATTTTATTCTCCCCTGATATTCATGTGAAAGAAGATATCATAAAGCCATACTAAATATGAATTAGTAAAGAAAAATCAAAGATAACTATGTTCTTCAGTTCGTTACCCTTACTGTTTTCCTTTGTTTCTTCTTGTTTAGTATTCATCCCATTTCCTGTTTCTTCAGATATAATGGCCTGTGCCTTTCCAATAGCTAGTTTATTAGGAAAGAATAAAAAACATTACATTATTTCAAATAGCAGATGAAATAAGTAAGCTTCAATACATTTTGAACAAAACATCAATTCTTACGGTTAAGGTACGAAAGTGTAAGGGTGAAGAGTATGTTGAAGAGAACTGCCAACCCTAGAAGTGCTGCTGCACCAATCCAATACCATCTTCTTTCAGGGAAGATACCAAAGTTCTTTAGCACTGCTACACCTAATCTTGTAGTGTTATCTGAAGCCTGAAAGGTGGTTCATACCAGTCAGAAACTTGCCTCTTGACTAACATTTGAGTGTGCTTTTTCCTCATTTACAGTAACTACATACTGCATTTTGTGAAGATGATCATAATTGAATAAGCTTGCTTTGATGGTTTAGAAAAACAATATGAACTGCTTACCAGCTTCTCCATCCACCTAGGAGCAAACATTTCATTTACAGCCAAGGCATTGAAACTGTAGGACAAAGGGGAAACCCAATAGCCCCAAGCCCACCAATCTGGAATTCTACCTGTAACAATTGAAATACTATCTCTAAGAATTCATCAACTGTTCTAGATTTTTTTTTCTTTTGTTTTTGGGCTAAGTAACTGTTCTAGAATTAGTTTTGCAGTTTTCACTTCCAAACTTACCTCTGGGTAGGATGAAGCCTCCTAGTAGGAAAACAAGTAGGAGGGTGAGAGATCCACCAGTACTAGCAATGGTCATTGTTCTGCAGACTCCAGCAATGAACTTAAAGAGTCCACTGGCCATTTGCTGCAGTAAAAATATCAAAAAGAATTGCCTAAAGAACCTGCCAATATGATTGAAGGCAAATAACCCAGTTAGTTACACAATTTCTTATTTTAGAGGATTAAATATCATACTGACTGATAGATTTTGATGAAAGGTGATTATCGTGGAAAAAAATAAGTTAAAAAGAGATTTACATACTTTAAGATAGTTATTGTTTAAAATAAAAGTGGAAATAATACAGATTAATATATATAAAGGAGATGAGAAAAGAAAACATTTCAGAGTGATCAGCTAATAACATCACTCTACTAAAAGTAGGATTTGTCCTTATTTACTGTTTTTAAGTCAATTATAGCCTTATAAATTTAAGAACATGCTTATCCAAATTTCCTTTAGGTACTCTCTTAAGTTACTGACTTACCTGCTGGCTTCAGGCGCATATCCTATGGTGTAATAAGACACGAGCGTCCAAACAAAAGATCCAAACATTGATATAGGGATCCGGAGCAAAGCATTTGGTAGGGTGAAAGTCCAAGCAGGATGAAATAGAAGATCTCTATGCTTGTAAAAAACAGGAAGTCTTGTCATTGTCATTGCCTGTTCAGAATAACCATTGAACATGTTCATAACCATAGCAAATATAATTGCACCAAGATAAACTGCCCCGTCTTCTTCATTCCTGGTGTGCATGTTGGACTTTATGAACACAGTTGATCCTATAAACGACACAATAATTATTTGTACTGTTGTGAACACATAGACAAAGGAGTTTCTTTTGATCAAAAGCCATTCTTTGTGAAAGTTTGCTTTCAGTAGTTCCTTCTTTGGCACGGTATATTTCTGGAAAACAAGAGCTGCTCTATGGCTTTGAGCCTTGTCAAATGGGATTGAGAGCTGATTCTGCAGCTGTTGTCCAACATGGAACTGCTTGAACTGATTAGCAAATTCCCTGACTCCAATGTATCTGTATGGTTTGCTTCTGTCTACCCAATATTGCTCTTGGTCCTTCCTAGAAGTAACCTGTATATTGAGTACTCAAAGTTAAGCTAAGTCGCTAAAATGGAACTACAAAACAGCTATGAGGAAGATGTGCAAAAGAACTAGTCAGTTTTACCTCCTGCAAGAAATCTGCAGTTCCCTTTCTCTCCGGACACCGGAAACCACAGGTCTCAAAGAACTCAAGAACATGCTCTCTTGGGCCTTGATAGACAATCTGGCCCTCTGATATGAGGATTATATCATCAAATAGATCAAAGATCTCAGGAGGAGGCTGGAGGAGGGACATGAAGATGGTTGCCTCAGTAAAATGTGCTATCTGCTGCAAGCTCTTCACTATTTGAAATGTTGTGGAGCTATCAAGACCAGTTGATATCTCATCCATGAAGAGTGCTTTTGTGGGTCCAACTATCATCTCCCCTGTATGAAAATATCTCAGTTAAAAAAGAATGTTATGTTTATGAAAATCAACTTAAGTCTTTTGCTGACAATAATGAAACCACATCAGTTTCCTTTTCACCTGTTGTTACTCTCTTTTTCTGTCCACCAGATATCCCCCGTTGCATGTCATCTCCAACAATGGTGTCTTTGCATATATCAAGCCCTAATATCTGTTTCACTCAAGTTTCATATAAGAAAATGTGATTTCACATACATAGAGTAAAGCATAATTTGGCAATAAACAAACAGAAGTATTTTTTGTGAGGAGATACTTTTTAACAATAGAACTTTTGAGATGGGATAATGAACTTAATTTGGTTTACTGGTGAAGAATCTGATTGGCCAAAAGTGACATAAAGAAAACTTCCTGTCAAAAAAGAGGTCTATCATTTTTATTTTCAACCCTTTTGAAGATTGATTCTATTTGTTGCATGGAAATATTAACTTACTTTAAGAGTGTAGTCAGTAATAAGACTATTTTTGGAGCCTTCAACTGCAGTTGCCTAAAACACGTAGTCATACATGAACAACAATTATTAGAAGAAGAAATTGACATATCAGATATTCAAAAACAAAAGGTTCACTACTATATAAGTTTGATGTACCTTCATGAAAAGGTCAACTTCTGCCTCTGGATATATGCTAGCATTCTTTTCCCTTCTGGTAAGCTCACTCAAAAGTTCTATTACACAAATGAAACAAAATCGTCATTAATAATTAATTTCTAAGTTAAAAAAGACACTGTTTAGATAACAGATTTTTTTATTTTTTTTTTCAAATCATTACCATATCGTGTTCCAACCCCCTGGCACCTTGCTGAAAAATCTAGAGTTTCTTTTACAGTCATTTCTCCAATATGAACATCATTTTGGCTAATGTAAGCAGATGTCTTCCGAGGCACAAATTCATGGAGCCGATAACCATTGTAAGTGATTTCTCCTTCTACCTGTTTCATGCATAAACTTACTAATTTCCGTGGTTCCCACTTTTTCTATTATTCTTATCATTGCTGTGTTGTCTTTGTTATTTGAGCTTGTCTATAACAACAGTTATACATGAAGTAAGAGGAATACATGTTGACATAAAATCAGTGAAATTGGATTACCTTTAAGTTTGGATCCAATTTGTCAGCCAATGCTAATAGAAGTGATGTCTTCCCTGAGGATGGAGGACCTAGCAGAAGTGTTATCCTGTGCCAATGTAAGTTAGTAAAAATAGGTCTCACACACACACATATATATATATTTTATTTATTTATTTATTTTTCAAAACAGAAGTCACAGGATGACATATATTATGGAAAATTTAACATGGTATATACCTTGATGGTTTAACAATGCCAGAGACATCATTAAGAATGGTGAGTTTTTTCCTCTTAGCCCATCGAATCCCAAGCAAGCCAAGTGCTGATTCAGCAATGTTTCGAGTAACATTTGGAAGTGTTGGAAGAGCTCTTGTTCCAACATAGCAATCGGCTTCGATGTTCAAATGCTCAAACCTCACTTCCAATGTTGGAAGTCTCATGCCAACCCTGAAATTAAAGGAAATGCATATGAATCACATAAGATAATATAGGAGCAATTAGGTGCTTTGTTTAGCTCTCTCATAGTGGCCTAGTGTAGTATAATGTTAGTGAATAGATAGTATTAGGCGCTTCAAGCATAGATAATTATATACAAATTTTATCTACTTAGACGAAGGTGAGGGAATTACTTATCAATTCTATTCCTGAACTTGCTCAAGTACTTGTTGTTATCTTCCTCTGCAACCTTAAAAAAGGTGTCAACGAATTTTTGCCTTTCATCCTTATTCAACCTACGAACATCAACTTCTTTGAGCATCATTGTGTTTCCATGTCCATCATACTCCAAAAAGGACCTTATGATGCTTGTTTTTAACCTATCATAAGTGGGTAGTTTCTCTATTGCAGCCCACTTGAGAGCTTCTTCGTCATCATCTTTAGCCTTGCTGCTGCTTTGTCTGCCACTTGTAAACAAATCCTCCATGCTCCTCCGCCTTCTTCTGCTAACTGATATTTCAGAATCTTGCACTTCTATCTCATCCATTTTCTTCAGAGATTAAAAACAAAAAAAGACACCCAAATCAGGTTAGAACATTTAAGGTGGAGAAAAGAGAGGAGATTTGAAATAGAGGAAAATGGGAAGGTTTTTATTTTCATTTCTTCATTAATACTAAGCAGAAAATACGGTAAGGAAAATAATGATAAACATAATAGCTGCAGCTGCACGGGTTAACATGCCCCAACTAAGCAAAGTGCATGTTAATTGTTTCTCCTCTTTTGGTGAAAAACATTCGTGCTAAATGGTGCAATATCAACTCTAATAAAGAAGTGAATAACATTCAAAATCAAATAGATATTCTGATCTCATGAAATTGCTGTAATGTTTTATAGTCAAACTTGTCTAAACTTCACTTTTTTGTTTTTAATGTCAAAATAGGAAGGACGGGAAATGATTTTTTCCTCATTTTCAGCATATTCCATTTCCACATTTAATGCGTACTAAGCAAGTAAGTGTAAAGTGATTTTAATCCTATTTTTTCAACAATTTACATACCACACTTTCACTTCATTCCATACCAAACATAACTTTAGTAGAAACTGCGAGGAAGACGATTATTGGGTAAAGCTATAATTTTATTTTTATTGTTGAGAAATATTTCTAGTGCAACTAGAGAGTTTACTTGATTAGTTTCTGGGTAAAAGTATCAGACAGTCAAGTATATATCTCTAGCACGTGGTTTAACTCATTCCTCATTAGGTGGTAGGTAACAAGATGAGGTTAGTGTAATATTCCATTGATCATGATACTAGCGATTCATGTCAACAAATTTGAATATCTAAACTAATAAGAACAAAATCTATATTACGATATTGCTTCCCCTATTTCAAAATTAAACTGGAAAAAAATCAAAAACAAAAAAAGAAAAACCATTCCCGAGCATTTTATCTTTAGCCAAACTAGTGTAGAAACAAAAGTGCAGAATCAAGAAGTATATATATAATTTTTTTAAAAAAGAAAAAAGAAAAAAAGAAAGATGGTCCTTACTTGTTGGATATGATAAGTGGAGAATTGGAAAAGAGGTAGCTACTCTTGTGCAAACAGTTTTATAGAAACATGGTCTTCTCCCTCTTGTTGCCCAGAAAAAAAGGAGATTAGACACTCCTCAATGTATAGCTCTTTGAGGGTAGTTATATTTATAGCAAAAAATGAATCTTCTAGAGAGGCGTCGTTTCAAAATAAATCAAGCAAATATCGTTATTATATATTAACCACATAAGAGATCCTTTCTATGATGGCCAAAATTTTTAGGATCCTTCCATCCATTGAATGGAGTATGAGATTTGTTGGCAATGGTGTCACAGGCTGGGATTGTTACACATGCAGATAACATTCATATCGTCTTCTTTATGGTTAGTTCAGATATTTTACTTGTTTAAGAGATTCGATGATGACACTTAATTTCAAGAATAAATTAACCTTTGATATTACTTTGACTCCCTTTAGATATGTGTTTGGTATAATATATCTCCTCATAAGAATTAATGATCCTTCGTACAGAGACTAAATATGAGAATGGATTACTTGTAAAAAGAAAAGAAAAAGGGGATTATAGAAAATAATCAAGATTACATTAGTTTTTTTATTATCTTTTTCAACAAAATTAAAATAATTGATAGAAAATTGTTAAGGAAATAAACGAAAAAGATTGAATAATGGACTTAAATGGCTAGTAAAGGCCATTAATTAAAGGCTTAATTTACAGGTTACAGCCTTAAAGATTGTGTACCATAATATCGTTATGTCTAATTCTCAAGCTGTAGAGCAAAATTATATATAGGTGCAGAGAAGATTATCTCTTTTCTTGAGCAAAGACCAGAAAAAATTAACAGTACGCATGATTAAACTCTCAAGAACACTATTATTTTGATTTAATTTTACATCAATAACAATTAGTGCCAACTAGTTTTGTATTGTTGATAAATACTAAAAAATGAGTAATATTATTATTTAGAATAGAGTAGTATTGTTACAAGAATTGGCCGTACAAGTAAGTGATTTCTCCTGTGTAGCAAACAAACTTAATGACCATGATTTACACTTACTAACCAACCATGAAAAATCTCCAACAAAATTATCGTCGTTATCTACCAAGTACTAAACATTTGCTGTATAAAAAACAAATACTGTCTGCAGCCTCTGTTATATACATACACAAGTCACTTTGACTGGTATAATTTGCCAGAAGATCACTTATTTCCCCACCAATCAAACTCTTTTATCTCATCTGGAAGTTGAGCGCCTTAATGCAGAAGGCAAACATGAAGGCAAAGAAGACTGTGAAGGCAACCAAAACTGCAGCAACTGGCCCCATGAAGTCTGGATTATACCCAAAATGGTCTTGAATATAGTCTTTAATAGCTTGTTGTCCGACTCCAGGCACTGAAATTTCTTTCGTTACATCTCTATACTGTGACACAATCAATCCATAGACTGTCCATGCTACTGGGCAAATCCAGTAATACCAAACCCACCACTTGGGAATTTTCTGAAATACCAAAAGTTTCTGTTAGTAAAGATGATTTATAAGAGTAATTCTTATGCCAATGTGCTTATAGAAAATAAAATAGTATAGTACTCACAGGTCTTGGGATGAAGAAACCAGAGAAAACATTGAAGAGTCCATAGAATGCTGCTGCAAAGATTGCTGCTACTTGGTGGTTCGGGGTGATAGAAACGGTCATCATGCCGTAATATGTGAAGTACAGGAAGGAGAAGAAGCTAATGAAGAAAAACCAGAAGAACTTTGCTACTGTCCATTCAAAGGCCACCATAGCATAGACTAAGAGGGAGTAATATACGGTTTGAAAGAACACATATGGTATTTCAGTAACAACCTGCATATTAAAACAGTAATGGCATAAGGGAATAATGCAATGACATAATAAGCAAGAGACTGTTGTTCTCTAAGATGAATGCCTCCTCTAACCTGAGCAATGGCATAAGGCAATGCAGAATACATTCCGGCAGCTCTTTCACGATAGAACACAGTTCTCTCAATTGCTACTATTGGTTGAACAGTTGAGCAATTGTTAATTCCAACAAACAGAACAGAAGCATACATTGCTCCAATAATCATGGTCAGATCACTTGAGCTTTCCCTATAAAAAGGTAATAATAAGAGACAAATTAGCTGAAATCCTGAAACAAATGTTTGGAAAATGAGGCTAGATTACATCAGGGGAAGCAGATCAAACCTTTTAGTTCCAACTCTCCAGAATATTGTCCCCACCATGAGTGCAGCAGCCAAGGTGAAGAAGTATCTGACAAGGTTATAATCTGGACTCCTCCAATAGGTCCACCACTGCTTCCATAGACAAGATTTGAATTGCCCCAATGTGGACTGAGAAAACTGAGTGGGGAAATAGAGGTCTTGTGCTCCAGGTGGAGGTGCGCTCAACTCCTTTACCAGGGCTTTGTTTCTCCTGCTCATAAGCCAGTGTGTTAGTTCAAACCAGCAAGATATCCAAACTCACCCGAAATGGTGTTCCACTTGTTTGAAGACTTACTGATGCAAAGATGATGACTTGTAGTGTTCGGCGAAGTCCATTCCTAGCCTGACTTCTGCTGCTATGGAGCTTACTTCAAGCATCCATGTTGCTGGGTTGTACTTGTCCTTAATTTTGGGGACTCCTGGAATTGCCTGTGACAATTGAATGAACAGGGAATCAGATGTTGAAACCCTTGTTGCTAAAGCACCTGATAGAAAAATCACCAAGTTGTTCTAATACCTCGAAGAATTCTATAATCTTGTGAGAATTCCGACCCAGTGGTCCTGAGTAGATCACTTGCCCTCCTCTCTTCATCAACAGTAGCTGGTGAAACAAGAAATAGTTTAATAAGTACCAGAGAGAGAGAGAGAGAGATTGATGCACAAAATTTACAAAGTTAGCAAGTACCTCATCAAAGGCCTCAAAGATATCAATGCTAGGCTGATGAATTGTGCAGACAACTGTTCTTCCAGTGTCAACAGTATTTCTCACAGTCCTCATAACAATGGCTGCTGCTCTTGCATCTAGACCAGAAGTGGGTTCATCCATGAAAATGATTGAAGGATTAGCAACAAGTTCCACAGCGATTGTCAATCTCTTTCTCTGTTCTGTTGACAACCCTGTAACTCCTGGAAGCCCCACTATAGCATCCTTGAGACTAACCAGCTCTACCAAATCCATCACTTCATCCACAAATTTCTGAGAAGATAAAACAATTAAAAAAAATTAGTTTTACTCTTATATTTGCTATTATTAAGAGAAGAATTACAAGATTTGGCACTTAGTCTTACCATCTTTTCCTCATTGCTCACTTCCTTAGGTAACCGAAGGAAAGCCGAGTAAATCAAAGATTCTCGGATAGTAACTTGGGGTGAGTGGATATCAGTTTGTTCACAGTAACCAGAAACTCTTGCAAAGGTTTCTTGCTTCTTAGGGAATCCAGAAATTCTAATATCACCTTCAATGTAACCTCCTGTCTTTCTTCCTGCTAAAACATCCATTAGAGTTGTCTTTCCAGCTCCACTAACTCCCATAAGTGCAGTAAGGACTCCAGGCCTAAATGCACCAGTTACTTCCCTAAGAAGTTGTAGCCTATCCTCTGTTACTCCTTGCTCTTTCATTTCCTATCAAAATTAACAAAGTTAGATTGCCTTTCATATGTACCTAGGCTATTAATGATATAGTTAAATTGAATAAGTGATGGGATTCTTACTGCTGGCATGTCCACAAAGTAATTAACACTGTCAAAGGACATTGCAAGTGGTGTAAAGGGTAGAACCATTCCTCTCTTAGGGCCAACTCCAGTGGCTGCCTCAAGTGTTGAGTCAGCATTTCTCAGTTCACTGGGATTAGCTCGGCTGCTCATTCGCTGCATTGCCACTTCTCCTGAAATAATTTGAGTACAATTCAAGCAGAATAAGCAACCCTCCACATTACATTGAAATTAATTTTTTTTAGCTCAACCATCGAAATTTGAAGTTGTCTGTTTGATATTTACTTGTGTTGTTTCCATCAGCGGTAGATAATGATCGAAGTACTGTCTCCTTGTTAGAGGGGGGCCTTCGGAGTCTGGGTTCTTCCTTTGAGTCTCCTTCAGCTTCCATTTCACTTGCTGCTTCATCGGATATAATTGCTTGTTTCTTTCCAACGGCTAAAACATCAAACAAGAGAAGGCAAAAGATTTATTAAGACTAATTAGCAAATGAAAGAGGTAACTTCATTAGAAAGATTGATGAGAATGTGAATTCTTACGATTGAGGTACATAAGTGCAAGGGTGAAGAGAACATTGTAGAAAACTGTGAATCCAAGAAGACCTGCTGCACCAATCCAGTACCATCTTTTTTCAGGGAAGACATCAAAGCTGTTCATTACAGCCCGACCCAATGTGGTAGAGCCATCTGAAGACTGGAGAAAAAGAAACTTCAACTCAGAAACAAGTTTCTTGCCTAGCAAGTATTCACATTTTCATCTGCTAATTAATATGCATTCATCTTACCGGTTTGTTCCACCTTGGAGCAAACATTTCATTCACAGAGAGGGCATTGAAACCGTAAGACAATGGTGAAACCCAGAAGCCCCACACCCACCAATTTGGAATATCACCTGTTACCATCAAGCATCTATGTGAGAACGTCCATTAAACAGGTAAAAGACAAAACTTTGGAGACAGGTTTTGGCTCAAGTAGCTAAATGTAAGTTTAAAATTCCCCACTCACGTTTAGGAAGGATGAAACCACCAAGCAGGAAAACAAGAAGGAGCATGAGGGCTCCACCAGTGTTAGCAATAATCATTGTCCTGCAGACTCCAGAAATGACCCTAAACATACCAGCAGCCATCTGTTGGATAAGGAACACCACCAATAGCTGCTTGAAGAACCTGAAAATGAGATTAGAGAGGCAAAATTTCTCAGTTAGTCCACTGCAAATGTATCACTAAAATTATCAACCTTTAATGAACTGGCATCGATCAAATGGCACAAGTAAGTAATGAAAAAGGTAATATTGAGGTTACCTGCTGGCTTCAGGTGCAAATCCAATTGTATAGTAGGTAATAACCATCCAAACAGTAGATTCAAACATGGAAATGGGGATCCGGAGTAGAAAATTTGGTAGGGTGTAAGTCCAAGCAGGGTGGAAGAGAAGGTCTCTGTGCTTGTAAAACACAGGAAGCCTAGCAATTGTGAGTGATAGCTCAGCAAAACCATTGAACATGTTCATGATCATGCAGAATAAAATTGCACCAATATAAAGTGCCCCATCATTTTCATTCCTTTGGTGCATTTCGGTCCTCAAGAAGATAGTGGCAGATATAATGGCAATGATAATGATTTGCACAGACTTAAATATATAGACAAAGGAATTCCTCTTGATAAGTAGCCATTCCTTGTCAAAACATGCTTTTAGAAGGTCCATTTTGGGCACTGAGTATTTGTTGAAAACAAGAGCTGCTCTGTGAGCCTTTGACCTGTCATATGGGACAGAGAGCTCGCTGTGAAGCTGCATTCCAACATGGAAACGCTTGAAATTGTTTGCAAACTCTCTGACTGTAACATATCTGTATGGCCTGTTTCTGTCTGCCCAGTATTGCTCCTGGTCTTTCCTTGAGGTAACCTTTACAAGAGAATTTCAAGATATTAATCCCAATCCCTGTGAGGGCCTAGGAATATTAACGTGCTTCTCATGCTAATCTCATCTTACCTCTTGCAAGAAATCAGCGGTTCCCTTTCTTTCCGGGCACCGGAACCCACAGGAGTCGAAGAATTCAACGATGTGCTCACGTGGGCCCTGGTACACAATCTGGCCCTCTGATATCAGGATGATGTCATCAAAAAGATCAAACGTCTCAGGAGCCGGTTGCAGAAGTGACATCAATATGGTTCCTTCAGTCAGGTGCACAAGCTGCTGCAAGCATTTCACTATCTGATATGTTGTTGAACTATCGAGACCCGTTGATATCTCATCCATGAACAGTGCTTTTGTGGGCCCAACAATCATCTCTCCTGCACACCCATTTCATAATCACAATTCTACTCTATCATTTTTCAAATTTTTACTTTTACTAAACAAGTCATAGTTTTTTGAAATAGAACACACGACAGATAAATTGCTTCAGTTTCAAGATAAAGCGTTTAAATAAATCATAATTAATAAACTAATAGCGTCACTTTATTCGAAAAGTCAAAGTTTGCACACTCATATGACCATGAGATGCGTGTATTCATCACATTATGGTTATCATCTTCTCACATTAAAATAAAGTCCTCCTTCTAGAACTTGTAAGGTCCAGTCCACCATAACCATAGCTCACTTGTTCTGCCGTTTTATTAAACTATAGGGAGTGAAAAATAAGGCATGAACAATGAAGACAAGAATTTTCATGGAAGAATGCCACATTTTTCAAAATTTTCTGACTCGGTAGGTAATATCAGTTGCAGGCTTGCAGCCACCTTTGAATTCATAGAAAATAGGTGATTAGATTAAGAATATTAAAACTTATAATTAAAAAAAAAAAAACAAAAATTGAAGCAGAAAACGAAACAATACCAAATTTACTGAATAATTAATTTGGTGATGAAAGGAACAAAAAGGTTTTGACTTTTCTAACCTGTCGTTACACGTTTCTTTTGGCCACCAGATACACCCCTATGCATTTCGTCACCCACAATAGTATCTTTGCATATATCAAGCCCTAATATCTGTTTAATACAAAATAAGAATAATTAAGACCGTTAAGTACAGTAAATATCATCAAGTTTGGTGGGTAGTTTTGGTATTCAAGTGGGAACACGTAGTTTGAAAGTAGTCGCCACCCAGAAACACAAGAGTAGGTGAGGAGAAAATTTTGACCAATGAAAAATTAGTTATCTGTGATCTTGGTTTGGTAATTGGTATGCAGTGAATCCGATTCGTCAAAAAGCCATAAAGTTAAATTATTTTTCTTTCCTCTTCAACTTAAATTTTTGAAAAATATCACTAACCTTGAGAGTATAGTCAGTAAAGAGACTGCTCTCAGATCCTTCCATTGCAGTAGCCTAAAATGCATGAAAATAGTGAGAACATTAATAATAACTAAAATTTAATATTGTTTCCTCCCATAATTAATACACAAGTTAATGAAATACCTTCATGAAAAGGTCTAGTTCTGCCTCTGGAAATATTCCAGCTTCCTTTTCTCTTCTAGCAAGCTCAGTCAATAGGTCTATAAAATTATTAAATGAAACAATCAATTGACTGATTTACATGTAGATTAAAGTGGGTCTAAGGGAAAAACTTACCATATCTAGTCCCAACTCCTTGGCATCTAGCTGAGAAATCCAGGGTTTCCTTAACAGTCATTTCTCCAACATGAACATCGTTTTGGCTAATGTATGCTGAGGTCTTTCTTGGAACAAACTCATTAAGCTTGTGCCCATTGTATGAGATGTCTCCATTCACCTGTTCAATTCATTTTAGTACATTAAAATTATTAACGATCCTCGTGAGAGAAAGATAAGATAATAATTAATGTCATTTTCTATACAAATAGTTATCTTCTCAGCAAATTGAAATCTATACCCGCAACTCTGGGTCCAATTTTCCGGCCAGGGCCAACAAAAGGGTCGTTTTCCCTGAAGAGGGGGGACCAAGCAAAAGGGCCATCCTGTAAAAAGGATTACAAAATTATATAAAATGGTCAACTAGAAGCACACTTGGAGGTTATCGCTATAGAAAATGAAAGAAATTTAGGTGAGACTGGTTCAAAGTTCAAACACCGACAGCATATATGACAAGTTTGATGAGGTACCTTGATGGTTTAACAATGCCAGAGGCATCTTTAAGAATTGTAAGCTTTGTTCTCTTAGCTGTGCTAATTCCAAATATGCCAAGAAATGATTCGAAAAGGTTCAACGCAACGTTTGGTAGTGTTGGAAGAGCTCTGCTGCCAATGTAGCAATCAGCGTCAACTGTTAAATTGTGAAACCTCACTTCAACTGTGGGAAGTCTGATCCCAACCCTGCAATCACAAGAAATCCATTCAATAATTTAAAATTGAATAGGATATGTAGGAAATGGAACAGGGGAAACCCCACATGGGCCCTGATTCCCTGTTATCCACAACGCCAGCTTGAAAACTATTTCTTAACTTAATGTGTTTGTCTATAGCAAATGATAAAGACATATTATATAAGTATAAGCAAGTATTAAAAAAAAAAGAAAAACTGTTAACAAGTCGTCTCCATATGTAAAATGAAAGATTCCAATTAAAATATTCAAATCATCTGAATCAAGTTCTTGCATAATTGCTTTGCTAGCCAACAATCCCTTTGGACATGAAACTAGCATCATAAATGAAAAGCGAATGACATTGAAAGATAAAACTCACTTATCAATTCTGTTTCTGAATTTTTTCAAGAACTTTTCATTATCTTCCTCTGCAACCTTAAAAATCCTGTCAATAAGTTGTTGCCTCTCATTCATATCGAGCTTTCGAACATCGACTTCCCTGTGCGGAGCTTTGTTTCCATGAGGATCTTGGTCGTTAAAATTTTGGAGGATACTTGTTCTTAACCTATCATAGGTTGGCAATTTCTCTATGGCAGCCCACTTGAGAGCTTCTTCATCCTCATCAACACTAGTACCACCGCGACGAGAGTACCTTCCACTCGCAAACACTTCTTCCATTCTCCAACTTGACCTGCTTATGCTCCTACTTATGCTTCGAGTTAAATTCCCGTCCATCATCTTTGCTTTCTTCTCTTCTCTTCTCCTGTAATATTTAGAGTTCCCAACTTAGAAAAACAGAGTTCTCTCTTTGGTTTGGTTGCAGGGGAAAAGAGAGCAATATAACAAAACACAGGAGCAAGTTTTTTCTATCAACCAAACACAAAAGCAGGAAGCTTCAAAACACTTACTTGATGAACTGGGTTACTTTCTTGGTACAGAAAAATAAGATCAAAGAATTGTGTTCAATAAGGATGGCGTAGTAAAAAGTTGTCTCTTGTCTACTTTTTTCCGCACTTTCTTCTCTGCTTCAGATACTATACAGCTTTCCCTCTCTCTTGTTTTCTATTTCCCTTTTGCGGGAGAAAAATTTGGGAAATGATGGACTCAGAGAACTGAAACAAGTCCCTTCTTCATAGGAAGTGTGTATTTATATGAGTATGAGTATGTGAGAGAGTGGAAGAGTTGAAGAGAGAGAAATTGTGGAGATGGCAGAATAGTCATGTTCGCCGGGTCATAATCATAAATAATCAAATCAGCGCATAATAAAGAATATGATAAAAAGTAAATAAACTATATTTTCCATGTGTTGAATGAATGCATTCAAAGTTCAGCAGCTGTATCCCCCCTTCTCTCCGGTTTCCAGGAAAGAACAATTATTTATTTCTTTTATTTTTTTACATCACTCTAATTAACTTCAAATTCTGCTACTTGTCCATAGATCATATTACTCTTAACTTTTTTATGGTATGGAGAGTTTGATTTAGTACAAATGGGGATTGTGAAAAATACAGTCAATGAGAATTTCAGACTTACTTATCAATGAAAACAACATAAATTATTTTTCAAATATGGCATAATTTGGAAAATTGTTTAGTTTATTAGCTAGTATTTGGTTTTGATTTGTTATAGAACAAATTTGGATTACGTTTTGGACTTAGCTCAGACCAATTCCGTTAGGAACTAAATAAACAATAATACATAACAAAAAAAAACATTTTAGGGAATTTTATGTGCAGGACTTGGTCAGAATACAAGTAAGACTAGTATTGGCCAAAACATGTAGATAGCTCCAATGTTGTGGATTGAGTATTTGAGATATCAACTACCTTATGTCACTTGCCATTAATTTTGAATCCAATGAAAAAACTTCTTTTAATTTTTTTTAAACAATTAATCTTCGGTCAATCAAATTATAAATAATTCTACATAAGTCACTTAAAAAAAATATTTTTAGATAAGTCGTAATTATTATTAAAATTTTGAATTATTTTTACTAATAACTATTAATATATATATATATATAGGATGATCATTGATTAGCATAATATGACTATTGATTAGTAAAAATAAATTTAAAAATTTGACAATAACTGTGATCCACTTAAAATTATTTATGATTTGAGTGATTTAATAATAATTGTCTTAATTTAAAATATTTAAAAACAGAAAAAAAAAAAAGTGAGGTTCTATAACTCCAAATTAACCCAAACTTATATATTTTGCCAGAGACACAGTGCTTTTGAAAGCATCGACATTGACAATAGTGAGTGAGTGTGACTAGTTGGTGACATGAAGATCTTCTCTGGCCCTTGCCGCCGATGCGGTACCGACCAAACACAATGCCGTAGCCGGCGAGCTCCATAATGCACAACCACCACTCCTCAATCTCAATGGTTAAAAGAGAATTTTTGGAGAATGTGTCTTTCTTGTTTGAAAGCAAAATGCATGAAAACGTAAGGCCAAAGAAACCCCAAGTGTTTTTTTTTTCCTTCATTAGGATGGAANAACCCAAGTGTTTTTTTTTTTTCCTTCATTAGGATGGAAACACATGAGAAGAGGGAGAAATTTTATATGCAAAATCATAGAATGAGCCAAACCCATATAAAATTTTATTCATTTTGAGGGTGAAACTGAAACCAATGTGAGGCTTTAGCGTTCCTGTGCTATATGCCTATTTCTTTTTTTTTCTTTTTTCATTTTTTCCTTCCCTAAAACGCTTCATTCATCTGATATTGTGATGCATCTTCTCTTGATTAATGCTTCGCTAGTGGCGTTTGTGAAGTGGATGTGAATAATGTGATGCTCTTGAAAATTTCTTTATTTTACTTTTTATAGAAAAATTCACAATCACATTGCAATTTTCCCAAACAAGTAAGAGTTTTTTTATGTTTTGGCTTTTGAAAATTGTTCCCAAAACTGTTTTACATTACTATTTTTAGAAAATACTATAACAACAAAAACAGGCCCTTCGTCTTAAAGGAACCCAAGATAGTTATTCCCTTCATAAATAACATAATGCTCAATTATTGAGATGTTTCTTAAATTATTTAATTTGTAATATTAATTTAAGGTCTCAATTTTAAATTTTATTGGAAAGTAATAAAATGAATTAAATTTATTGATAGAAATGGCCCATTGTGTTGGATTTTCAATACAAAAAAAAGAAAATAAAATCGTGTCCACAAGAGATGTAAGAAATTATGAGATTAATATGTGCTACTTTTAATTTTTTTTTTAATGAAAGACTTACCACAAAAAAATTAAAGAAAATGTCTTTTAAAGATTAAAAAATAATTATTAAATATCACATTATAAGAAGTAATCATTATATGTTTTTTTTTTTTTTAAAGACATTTTCGTTAATTTGTTTTTTTTCGAAAATTCTTACTTTTTCTTATTACCATAGAGAATAAAAAAAAATTCCAGATAAAAAGAAAAGAATCCTCCAGATTACATGGAACATTTTGTTGGTACTTGAAATTTAGGTCAATCCCACTAATTTGGGTGGAGAGAATAATGAATACACAGATCAGTAGTCACCTTACAAGGAACTCCATTTCCCTTTTCTGGGAAATTCAGTTCAGCTCCATCGTAGAACATTCCAACGACCTCTAAAAATTAAAAAAAACAAAAAAACAATTAGCTGCAAAGTCTTTGGCTTGCAAAAGACAAATTACCAACAATTTTAATTTGCGAATAAAATAACAAGATAAATGATTTAACTAAAATTCATTTGACTTATTATTATTTCTTGTTAGATCACATAAATCAAAATGCCAACATTTTTATGTTTTTCTTTTGGGGGTTTCATATTGTTATTTCTCAATGCTTACATATATATATTGATCTGCACATGTTTGGCATTCTATTGGATAAAAAAAAAAAAAAAAATAGCCTGAGTCAACAATGGCCAAACAAATTAATTACACATATATTAATTAATATGTGTATTTTGCACGATTAAAGGAACCATGATAGGTGTCGCCCATGATGTATTTTTCTAATAAGCTTCTAGAAGCACATTCAATAATTCATGTGCCTTCCCTGCCATGTATCACGGCTACTCATATTTCATATTTTACTCTATTATTGGTTATTGCAGAGATCATATAATATAATTTCTTTTTTGTGAAAAAAGAAAAATCATGTTCTGGTGTTGTAATGTTGTTCGATGATTTTCATTGATGAACACCCAACCACATATCAGGATCATGGTTTGAACCAAGAGTATTTATTTTAATATGTTTTTGAGAAGGATATTTTTCATATTAAGTGTCTGCATGGAATAAAAAAAAATCCAAATAAATAAATTAATTTGACAACAAATCCACAATAAAAAAAAATGGAAATTCATTAACCAAACTGCAGCTTGTAGCTAAATGATACTGAAATAATTTTTAAGATTTGTGANGGATTTGTGATTTTCGTATTTGAACTTAAAGTTGTAGTTAAAAATATTAAAAAATAAAAATCTCTTTATTAAGAAATTAGAAACATATACTCATGAATGTATACTCAAAAATTAAGTATTGTATTTAAAATTTTTAATTACGTTAAGAACCCCATGAATTTGAATATGTACTAAAATAAATATTAAAACGGGAGAGAACATCCTTAACACATTTGGCTTGAAATATATATTGGTAAAAAAAAGTAGTGTCTGCCTTGTGATGAGTGATCAGGACGAAAATAATACTATATAGTAATAGTTTTTAATATTATTACAGCTCATTCCTACATGAAGTTGCTCAAGTCATTGGGACGAAGACAAAATTTAATTGTTGAAGTCATTAGAACTTTCTGCATTTGCTCTCTTTTCAATTAATTACATTAAATTATGAAATTTATGATGCGGTCTTTGTTGCTTTAAATCTTGTTCCTTGATTTTTTTCCCTTCTTTATTCAAAAAGCCATCACCACCGCATAATGGGATGGGAGCGTTATACTTACGTTGTTTGTGTTTCCTTCTTGAACTTGTCGAAGTAAACAAATTATAGTATTTGACAATTAATGTCAATCCTTATACATCCATCTAGAAGCCCTTTAATTATTTCATTCACTGTGAACAGTGATAGTTGAAGACTTCAAGCTTATCTCAACTGCAGCTCTACAAGGACTTCACGCTTTGCTCTTACATGCTTGAATTGGAAATTTTTATTATTATTTTTGGTTATTTTGACTAATTAATATTATATACTCCAATAACTTTCAACACATATAACCCACTTCCACTTTATTACTTTATCTTTTCCCTTTAATTATTTGTTCACTGTTTAAAAGGAAAAAAAAAAACAATAAATATCTATATGAAGTTGTTTAGCAACTTTGATCTCGCAAAGAACAGAAAATAGAATTGAGGGAGACAAATAATTCCTCGTTGCAGTTGTTTGTCACAATTTCAACAACCGTTGCGTTGGTTATAGATTTAACAGTTAACTAAATCTGAACCAAGAATGTCAATTGGTACCCTTCTGCATTAGATTTGAACCAATTATATCTATGTGATGTGGGTAAGATTAGGTGGTTGATAATACCTGGTATTAGATGGGAACTATCATAGGGTAACTATATATTCGGAAACTACAAATTAAGTTGAAAGTGCAAGAATTAGATGACTGTATGATTAAATCTATATATGTGACAACGACGCTTATACCCTTTCGTGAGACTAATGTCATCATGATGTAAATAATGTAGGTTAGATCTACATTGATAAGAATATATATATGCTATAATTATATATCACCGAATCCGTTATTAATTGGATTTGGAACACTGATTATATATATATATATAGATTATATATGTTCACAAATTATCATATAAAGATGATGAATTTTACTTATTTCATCAAAGACAATTCAAAATTGACATTCTATGTGAATTGCATAAAATGAAAATAGAAAAACTATTAATTAAAATAAAATAAATATTGGTATATAGAATTGGACCTGCATGCATGACCTATGAAATGGATATTCATAACTTACACTATATAAGACGTCCTTCAATAATGTAAGGTTAACGACACGATAAGGCATTGTGGACTGTGGAGGAGCTATCTTCTTAAGTCACCAACATAAATGACTTTAAGGTTGCAAATTTTCTTCAGCATGTTGCTTTCATATGCTAACAGCACCACGTACTTGTCTAGTGATCAGTTTGCAAATTCAAACAAAGAAGTCACCCGCGCAAGCAAGAATAAGATTAAACTAGTCGATGAGGGAATTTTGGTTAGCCCAAGGGGGAAAATTAAAGGAAGAGGGAAGCCTAAAGTGTGAGATATATATAGGGTAAGTACTAAAAGGGTGAAAGATGTGGGTAGGGGGGCAAATGTATATGCTTCTGCAATTCTGGATATTTAAACATGATGAACTTCTTTTTAAATATGGGATTGGCTAAATATTATTGAACTACACTAATTAATCTTACCTTACCAACAATGTAAAATATACATCATGGAAGAGAGGCCATCATATATATAACGTAGGTACGTAAAGATCTCATATATAGGTATAGGTATAGTGGGTTAATTATCGCACTCGATCAGGGTTCGAATTCATGAAGCAAGAGCTCCCATCATCCTAACGTGGTATATATATCACCATTAGGTCACAAGTCCAATTGGTTTCTATCTTTTTCCTATGTCTTTCATTAATTGATTTTTATTTTATAACAATTGTTTTGATACACAATCAAATTATAACAGTACCATAATTTATATAATTTTCTCGTTTGAAAAGAAATTTTTTTAAAATTAAATTACCTACAGCAACCTAAGCATAAGTGTGTGAAACGAATGGAGGAAGCACGGTATTGAATTGAACCATTCTCATAGTCAATTTCGTGGATGTTAAAGAGAAAATGTATCTCAAGAATATAATATATCGCGGGGACGGCAGCAGAAGCAGTATTTGATGTGTCACGATACATGTTTTTAGTGAAATTTCAATCTCTTTGTTGTCAAGACTCAAAAGTTTGACATCCAACCTAATTTACAATTGAGTAATATTTATTTAGATTAAGCTATCTAACGTTGATATGGTTAATACAATCTGAACTTACTGAAAGGTCATCTTCTATAACTAATATAAGAAAAGGAGTAATAGTTAATTGATCAATATTCAAAACTCCCACAGACATGGAGTGCTGGGTTTAGTTTTCACATTTAATTTACGGAATTCAAACTAGAGAAGACTTGGCATCTAGAACTAGAATCCAGGAGCAGGAAAGTATCTTTATTTCCACGCCTGACACCAGTATATCTGGTGACCCCCAACCCTCGCGGACTACTAGAAAAAAAATAGGGCATAAAATAAAATCAAATAATGCATAAAGATTAAGATATTTACCATATTGTAAGAGGATGTGGTACTATAGAATAGAATTAGTAATAACAAGGTACTAATTTAACCTAAAGACTTAAGTTATTAGATGACGTAGTCAGGAAATCAAATCCTTCTGCCACACGTTATCAATTAAATTAAAATTTTAACACAAAGTATAAATAAACTTGTGTTTTATCTATGTTTCAAGCTCAAAAAGCTTTTACATGCGAGAACATGTTAAATATAAAATTATTCATAAATTTTCACCTAATAGCTTAAGCTTTTGGGTGAAATGGTTTATTAACAAATACAAGTTATAGAAATATTCAAAATGTTCAGGGCTTAGTCAAAAGATAAGATATTGTCGTTTCTATAACTTGTGATCAGTTGAGTGGGGACCTTTTCGGCAGCTTTCTTGCTTGTCCTACTGCTTTGGAGTATATAATATGATCAGTCTTCTTTGACCGAATTCTATTAATTTCTTTGCTCTCCATAGATATAGCAACCTGAGCCGATTTATGTCCATCTCATGAAAGGAATAAATGTGCATGGCAAATTTGACTCAATATTGGTCAACATTCCACGCATTCTGTAATAAGTAATTAACTAGACAAAGTTTATAAGACGGCTAAAATAAGTTGATAGAAGCAGATACCATCTTGACTTAATTTATAATTACGACAATGTGTTTTATATATATGGTTTTGAAACAAATTAAGAAGTGAAAATTTAATTGTACTCTAAATAAAATCATTATAATGTGTATTGGGTAGTTTGTTTTGTTTTCATGTAGTTAATTTTTCTCTGAGTTTGGTACATAAAGAAACAAAAATAAAAAAGCATGGTGGGTAACTTTTTTGCCTAATCTATGTCCCACTCTTCTAATATGCATGCACCTTATGCTTAGATATAATCAAATAAATTGAATATTCTGAATAACATGAAGCGTGGAACCCAAAAGAACCATTTCTGAAATTCTGAAAAGTCTGAAATTTTAGATTAATTACGTTTTTTTTTTTTGTTACTACCTTATTAAAAGAAACTTCAGAATTACAATGTGTTGTTATAAGTGCCTAATTAAAAATGTTTCTTTTAGGTCATTAATTGTGGTTCATTGAATTCCCTTGTACCAAAAATAAAGAAGACTTAAAAGGACATATCCCCACTCCCACCATCTCACCCACTCAAAGAAGACTTGATGGCGGGCAAGTCATACAATAATGGGATGGAACCCGCAAATTAAAGACCTTTTTTTCTTTCCTCTGAGGACTCTCCTTTGCATTCTTAGCTACATGCGAAATTCCAATCATTCTTTCCAAATCGGGAGTAACGTCATTTACTGTGCTTCAAAGTCTTGACTAAAGTCTCCCTCGCATTAAACAAGTGGTCTTGCCATTTTCGTTTCTTGTGACTTTGGTGGGTACTGAAATTTTTAAGCATTTGAGACAATGTGCTTTTATACTTTCTACCTCATACCTATGAATTTATACATGTAATGATGATTGTGATCATATGGTGCCAATTAAGGATTCCAAAAACCCTTCACTAATGTCCTTTAATTCTACCTTATTGGTTTTCATCTTTACTTTGTGCTCGATGGGTTAAGGGTTCGATCGAGTACTGTCACATATATATTATAGGTTGTCATGATGTCATTTTTTACAGGATTTTCATACCTGGCAAATTCATGCAAGTACAAGTACGTATACATGACATATCGACATGCTATTTTGTTATGAAAAATAGTTGGTGATTCATTTTTTTTATGTTATTCCTTATCCAGTTGCTGAGCATGTTGGCCAACAGCCACCTAAGTATAATTTAAGTCAATGAATGTGGGTGCCAACGTGGAACTTAGACATATAAATATAATTTAAGATAATTATCTGTCTAGGCAAGTAGGTATAGGATGCCAGAAAACACCTCACCATGCTGTTGAAACAACAAGAGTTCACCTAACTGTTTTCTCCATCAAGAAAGCATATGCTTAGTTTAATTTAATTAATTTATGAAGGACAGCGGGTCGTACAAGTGGATCTTATAGTCTCAAAACAAGAACAAGAACAAGTTGTCGTCCAAAACAAAATGGGCAAATTTGATGTACAAGAGTAGCTGCTTCTGCTTCATGCCAAGATTTAGGCATGGGATTATAAACTTCAAAAGCACAAGTTGGCCCATTTATTATAACATGGGTTCAGTTTTTGTTGTAGACCCATTACCGGCCCAAATTTGTTTACACACTTATAAAAACGCACACACTAGCATTCTTTTTTTTTTTTTTTTTTTTTTTTCANAAAAAAAAAAAAAAAAAACGCACAAATAACATGTTAGTAACATCTAACTTTAACTAAATTTATTTGAACTTTAATTGAACCTTCCTTAAATTTAAGTTACTTTAACCCAATATTATTTTAATTAAACGAACAAATAAATAAATAAGAGAAGCAAATGCTTTTTTTTAAAGAAATATTTTTGCTGGGACACAGTGGGGTGATTCCTTATTCAACCTGGCCAAAGCTTGGCACTGTGTTATGATGATGAAGAACACATTGTGGCTGGCTGTAAAGGAAGATAGCAAAAAGAGCAAACGACGTCGTAATGATGCCTGGGATGTCGGCGATACCTGCGACATGCTATCATTGCTTCTTCTAAACACTTTTTTTCTCTTTAACAAAAACACACCCAACCCAACCAAATGCTTTCAATTTCAAACATTTTTAATAACACACTGATTCATTACTCTTGCTCTTACTCTTCTCCAATGGCAAGAACACCGGAATCCACGCCGGAGATCATTGATTTCCGTGCACCGCCGCCATCCCCGATAGCCTCCGGACGCCGATCATCCGTAGCGAACGACCAAGTCCTGACGGAGTTTCTAGAAAGTTCACTCCGTGTCCCGGACCTGATCCTGCCGGATAAGATCTTCCCCAAACACAAAAATCTTGAAACACCTCCTCTAGTTGATTTTGAGTCCTTATGTCTACATGAAGATGGCGCACTATGTGACGTCGTTTTGGATTCCCTTGCGAGAATTGGATGCTTTCAGCTGGTGAACCATGGGATTCCGCCAGAGTTGATGAGGTCCGCCGTGGAGGCCGCCAAGGGAGTTTTTAGGGTGCCGCCGGAGAAGCGAGTGGCGGTGATGAGGTCACTGGAAAAGCCGTATGGGTTTGAGGAATATCATGCGCATGCGGAGGAGGAGGAGGAGGTAAGTGAGTTGAACCAAGAATTTGTGTGGTGTAGAGATCAACACTTGAGCTTCAAAATGGAGGGAATATGGCCAACTGGATATTCAAATTTCAGGTAATTAACTAACCCATACAATCAACTAATTAATTAATTAACGTGTTCAGCAAAATTCATCTTGTTTAATTGTGGCATTTAAGTTAAGGTATATAGGTTATTAGAGTACATAAACCCAAGACAAGAATGGAGTTAGTTTATATTATGGTGAGGGACAAAACATAACAACTTAATTTGAGCAAAAAGTAAAGCATTAGTGCTAGACTGCTAGTGGTAAAAATAGTATAGAATGAACATAATAATTACAGCGAATCACTTTACAGTTCACTTCTCTTTGTTGAAAAGCACATGCTATAATGAATGTCCACACATCTATTAATTATGTCTCAAAATAATGATCATGGATTAATAATTGCCAATATTTTCCATACAAGATTGTTGTTCTGGGCCTAATGTTAAATTAATTTCTTCTACTTGCAGCAACAAGATGGAAACTCTTTCTTCAAGCATAGACAAGGTGGCCGACAAAATTTTACTTGTGATATTGAAAATTTTTCCGGGAGAATCTGTAAGTGCCAGTGATATGACTCAAGGAGATGAATTTGGGACAGTTTGTTGTGTTTACAAGCAAAGTTTGGAGAATGTGGCAGAGCGATGGGCTAACTCTTTAAAATATGATGTGATTAGAATGCTAATTAGGGGAACCGATTACTCCCATGCCTTGTGTTTGCATCTATGTGATGGGTGTTCAGAGTTTCATGTTTACTCCAAGAAAGGTTGGCTCTCTTTCTACCCAGAAAAAGATGCTCTTATAATCACCGTTGGAGACCAATTCCAGGTTAATTAGTTTCCACTTTTCCTCTTGCTTTTTCATTTCTACACAATACTGCTTCTTGTTTTAAGCATGCCAATTCGTTTATGATTTTAATGTTCAGTTAGTCGAAATCTTCTTACAAAAATTAATTTAAAATGCTCTCACTCATTGACTCATTGCTATCTTTTTCATGCATTTTAATTTCTGAATATAGTGAAATATATGGGGAAGTGTACTATCATCATGTTAAACATCAGTGACCAAGTTATTAGTAACAAAAATAATGACAAATTATATTAGTTCCTCTCAAAGATTGCTATTGTTTGGATGCAGACATTGAGTGGTGGGCACTACAAGCACGTGATAGGAAGGCCAATCTTTAAAGGTGAGAAAGAGGACTGCATTTCAATGGCTTTCCTCTATTCTCCTCCAAACACCAACAACGACTTTCATAATCATACCAACAGGGAAAGCACTATATCACTTGGCCAGCAAGCCATATTGGCTATAATTCTGACCCTTGTGTACCACGTCTTCATTTATGTCTACCAAAAACTTTGATGTTGTCAATGATTTACGGAGTATTAAATGCAAAAAAAAATAAAAAATGCATTTATATGTTTTATGAATTTTTATTATCATCTTTCTCGATCATGAAGCTGGAAATACTATTAGCTCAACAAGAGCAGGTGGAATTATGGCTATGGCATACAAGACAAAATTAAAAACTATCATATACCCAACAAGTAAATATGCTTGCGCTATTCGCATGGTCTTAAAGGCCATGTAAATTCGACACAGAGATTCGCAAATATGTAATTTTGCTTTATTTGCATAGACATATTCTCTGAGATTAACAGTTGCAATCACATTTCTATAGTTTTTCTATTTTGTCATTTGATTGAACCCAAAAAAAAAACTAGGTGACACGGTGACAGTGACACAATAATTTGAGAGTGTCCTAATAAATACCATATACCAAGTGGTAATATAACTGAGGTTGGGCCTTTTCCATTAATTTTTGGGTTGATAAGACTTAAGATTTGTGAAGTTTGTTAGGCCCTATGCTTATACAAAGTTAAAAAAAAAAAAAAATAGCCCATCTAAAACACTGATCTATATACTAATACCATAGAGACTCTTTCAGTCTGAAGAAGGAGCTGTGTTCCATCTATGGACTAAACTTGATAAGCCCGCAAGTCTATCGACCCAAACCACGAAATACACAAAAGCAGTAGGGGAAAAAGAGAGCATTGTCTTCTTGCCCTTCTCTATTCCCCTGCTTTTGACATGGAACTTTACTTACTTCTCTGGAAATTCCATCCCCAGTACACACACAGCTAGCTCAGTTCTTGCATTACNTGTATTCCATCTATGGACTAAACTTGATAAACCCGCAAGTCTATCGACCCAAACCACGAAATACACAAAAGCAGTAGGGGAAAAAGAGAGCATTGTCTTCTTGCCCTTCTCTATTCCCCTGCTTTTGACATGGAACTTTACTTACTTCTCTGGAAATTCCATCCCCAGTACACACACAGCTAGCTCAGTTCTTGCATTACAACACCTTTGAGTTCCACACCAGCTTCCATTCCTTGGATTTCGATTCCTTTCAGGTTCGTTTGACTAATTTTGGTTAGTTTTCTACTTTTCTGCTTTCTTTTTCCTGTGTTGCTCTGTATAGAATATGTCATAATGCTAAATTAATTTTGTTGGGTTTAGGTGCAACATTGGTTAGAAAGGATCACAACCTAAAATGACTTCATCGTCCGACGAGCTGAAAATTTTTGTTGATCTTTCAGATGCACCTTTTTCAGGAGATGCACGTACAAGTTCCCCAAATTCAAAAGGTTGCCTTTTTTCTTTTTTCCTTTCTTTCTTTCTTGCACTTTGTTGTGACTGTAAATTCAGAAAAAAGGGAAAATTCCACGAATTGAATTCGATGGGTTTCCTTGGTTTGAAATTTGTTTCATGTAAATAAACCATGGGAATATGTTGTTCTGTTCAAATAAAGCAAACTCCTGATGCCATCTTCTTGAAGCCCTATCATGTGGTACTTTCTCAATTGGGTGCCAAAATTATTGAGAATGCCCACCAGCTCCAAGCCACATATATTCTTTAGAATTAGAAATTAAGAGTCAGCTTTTCATATGTGGCATACTGTTTTATTTATTGCAGAATGCAGATTTCATTCAGTGGAAAAGTTAATGTACAGACTGTCATAATACAATGTTGTGTGATTTCCATTCCCGTTTCATATTGATAGGCGCATTCAGTTTCCATTTTTTCTTAAAAATTATATAATGAACAGGATATTGCTCTGCCTAATATGAATCATATGATCATATCAACTAACAGCAATTATTATCTATTAAGTTCAACTTCACTTTGAAGTTTTCTTGATGCAATTAGGTTTTTGATCTTAATATCAGATAAAAGTGTTGCAGATATCTCAGACTTACAATTTGAAGCAAGGTCACTAAAAGATGGTGCATGGTGAGGAATTATCTTCTGATTAAGGATTTTAAGGGTTGCATTGCTGCAGCTTCATGTTCTATGTAGCATCTTTCTACTTTGGCTTTAATGTTGCTGATGTGAGAGTATTAGAGTGCAATGTGATCTGATTTTTGGTTGTGACATTTCAAACCCCAAAGAGATCAAAGATGAGACTCTCTATCTAATATAACTAGAGGGGAAACTTAACAGTCAGAAGTGATTTACTGAGGAAAGACGGAATATTTAATTGAGTGGTCAAGGAAGTGTCTATGTTATATACTGTGCAGTGTGCACCTGTATATTAGGTGTGAACTAGCAACTGATGTTTCCTTAATTTTCCACTTACAGGTATGATGTTGGGTCATTTCTTACCTATAGAGTTGTTAGCTCGGGCGAACTGGTAAGACAATCTCATATTCTGATTTACTTATTTTGGATGTTAATAAAACAACTCAGCTTGTTTAGAATTTGTAACTTTTTAAGTTAAGGGAGCTATAACGGCTTTCTTCATGACAACAAATATGCTTGCCTGGTTTTACTTAAAATGTCTATCTTGAAGTTGCTGCCTCAATATTACTTGTTGAAAGGAATTTGATGTTGCGATTAAATGATTGTGCAAGTTATATTTATATGTCTGAGGATTTTATACAAGTTTTCCTATTGTCTTGTGATTGCTGTAATAGTCCCATGGATAGTAATTCAATTCAATATCATGGCCAACCAATTAAGTTATTGGATCTTGTCATACAATTAAGGAAGCTCGTGTACGATTTGCTGGATTTGGCAAGGAGCAGGATGAGTGGGTAAACGTAAAAGAGGCAGTGCGAGAGAGATCTACCCCATTAGAACCCTCTGATTGTCATAAGGTTAAGGTTGGAGATCTTGTGCTATGTTTCCAGGTAAAATGTTTCCTTTTTTTTTTTCTTTGATTGTTTCAATTTATCGTTATGCTTATAAGTTATAAGCTTATAACAGCAGTATAATCACATTTCTAACTTTGAAAACATACATAAAGTGTAATATTTATAACTCTTGGGCCTTTCTTGGTCATTGGCAGGAAAGAGAAGATTATGCTGTGTATTGTGATGCCCGTGTTGTAGAAATCCAAAGGAGGGTGCATGATCAAAGAGAGTGCTCCTGCATCTTCATTGTCCGCTATGCCCATGATAACTCTGAGGTGATCTTTGTTGAATTATTCTCCCGTGTGCATTCATGTTATCATATTTTGGTTTCTCTTCTCCTTTCTTATGTAAATTCATCAACATTGCCTCTGCTGAATCTTGTTTCACATGTCTATGCAGGAAGGAGTTCGTTGGGACAGATTATGCTGCAGGCCTACACAAGAGGAACCTGTGACCTTCGTGAATCCCATAGAAAACTTGTGGGGATGAGAAAAGATAAAAAAAGGCCAACTTTCCTAGAGGATGCGATTCCATGTTCTACAAACTTGCTAAACTGCAAATTCGCTTCCCATCAACAAAACCTTACTAATAACCAATTCCAGGTTTAATCTCCTGAGAAGTATTAAGAATCAGGTTCCAGGAAGTTGAAACGTTATTACTCTTGGCAGTTCCATTATATAAACTTATCAACTTGATGGCCAAATTCTTTTCTGAACAGTGTATCTCCGATTCCATCTTAATGTCATTGACCATATTCCGGTAAAGACTAATCACCAAGTAATGAAGAGCATAAGATTAAGATGTGTGATGTAACATCATGAGAATTGACAAGACTTATTTTTTAGATAAATATAATTTTTTTGCTCGAAATGAGATATATGTAATAATTAACATAAACATAACTGTACTTGTTGATAATAAGCATCCAATTTAACAAGACCTAGAGGAGTGTCCTCGACGTTCACCACTAATTCTCTTCCCTCCAAAAAAGCCTTACTAATGCTTGAGGGATTTGCTCCATTTGAACCAGAATATCATTAACCAGGGTTTGGAGCTGCACCTTGTTCACTTTCCTGCAATCAATGCCATTAAATAACAACAGTTCTAGTAAGGCATTACAACAGAAGAAATATACCTAAATCCCATCTTACTGCCTATACCTAAAGAACAAATAATCAACATTTTAGCAGAGTTGAAATCAGAACATGCCAAACAAAACATAACACAATTCCCCATTCCCACAAAATAAAATAAAATTAAAGAAAATCATCCACCTATGGAGTCGTGCAAAGTATTAATTCTCATTAGAATAGAAATTAGACTACAACTATTCCTGAAATGTAGCAGGCTTCACGAGTCACAAGAGCATATTAGAAGGTAAACATAAAAAATTCCAACTATACAGCCATATCTGACTCGAGATAAAACCAAAGACAAATTTTATATCCATCACTAAAAATCAGAAGACATGTTAAAATTCACAATTAACACTAGAAACAGGACAGGATTACATGGTTTTCAATTTGTCTTTTAAACAGAATAAAAGGCTTCCTCAAAATGTTTTACCTGCAAATTAATTTAAGGGATATAGAAATAAGAAAGTGAATTCCAAGTGATACTTTTAATATAAACAATTTGATGACAACACATAAGGGATCACCAACAAATTAAGCTAACTCAAAATCGTAAAAACCTGTTCTGGAAGGGAGGGTCCTGCTATGGAAGGAATTGTGGTTGGCATCCATGGGAGCACGATTGGGAGGATTAAATGACAAATACTCTTCTCAGCAACAACCGTCAATTCCTTAGTGTGAAGATTGCAGCAAAACACACGTCCAATATATTGAAAGTAGATAATAGTATCATCATGTGGGTGCAAAGCTATGTCTACCACAGATATATAGAATGGAGCACATGAAGGAGTAGAGATCCCAAAACGTTTCCATATAGATGGGCAGAGCGAAACCTCGTGCAGCAAGTGCCATGTTCCTTCTCCTGTTTCACTGTCAAAGTCTAGAAGTTCCCAGATGATCACCTTGGAACAATCAACTTCAGATTCGCAAACGGGGAAAAAAGATAAGCGTAAATTCCCACAGGACACTCCGAGCCATGCATTATGAGTTACAGTTGCTGGATAATCAATGGTATGCCAGTCATCACCATAAGAATGGAAGACAAGAATATTACCCAAACCCATGAAATGCAGCATTCCATTGTGTGCAATACCAGGATAACATATATCTCGAAATTCAAATTCCTGTACGCACACTATAAGTGATTCACGCCATTCACCAGTTTCAGATGAGAACACCATTACTTCGAACATAAATTTTCTACCTTGGAATTGAGGAATATGCACCACCCAAAAGAGGGCATGAGAGCTGAGAGCCGCGTCCTCTGCTTCTATTGCAATATATGGTTCACATACAAAACCTGAATATCCATCAGTCTTGGAAAGGCGAGGGATCTCAATCCAGCGTTTTGTGAGTGGATTGCAGACGTAGTAAATGCCATTGCCAAACCCACCTCCACGGCACAAGAGTAAACCATTTGAATAGTTAAAGACCTCAACTTTGTTTGTACCCAGAAAACTCAAAGAGAGTGATAATGATTCCGAAGCTAAAGCCTTGGGCTTGAGCAATATCACAAACACATAAGAAGCACTCAGGTAAAACAAGTACTGCTGGTACTTTTCATGGTTCTTCTGCTTCTGGAAGAGGGCGAGATGGTGACGGAAGAACGGAGGAAGAAAAGTGGGCTTGGAAATCATTGACAACCAGCGTTTTGAGACGATCTGGTAGCTGATAGTGGATTTGCGAGGAAGCCTATGAAGGATTTGGAATAACATGTCGTCACCAAAACTATCAAGACCGAATTTTGAAGAATCATTGCATTTGCTTAATGAATTTTCAGCCATGCCCAAAAAAAAACTTTGGAAAGCTTGCAACTTTTGAGTTCTCTAGCACAAGGAATGATGGCTGATCAAGGAGGTGTGTAGCAGCAAAACGTACTCAAATATATAGTCATGGAATTTTTTTTCTGAGGAAATCGCGGAGATCGATTCATTCTGTCAATAATTATGATTAAAGTTGACCACCTATCATTCCTTTAATTTAGTGAAAACTCAAAGAAATAGTAAGAATTTTTACCTTGAATGAAGGAATTGGAATAATATCTCGTCCACGAGATCATCAAGATTAAACTTTGAAGAATAATTGCATCTGCTCAATGAATTTTTCAGGCATGGTCGGAAACACTCTGCAACACAAGGCCAAAACTACGCATGTAGTTGTGTATGGTTCTGTTTCTAGCACAATAGCTTCCAGTTAACTGCTAATTCCATCATTAAACCTAAACTAAAGCTAGTTATTTTTTGGTAATATGTGACTACGTATACTCCTTCTTCTTCCTCCTCTCCTCTGCTTCCCACATAAAGTGCGCATAGGATCTTAACGCCATGCTGCACATAAGGAAATCATCGTATTATTCCCTGTTTGGTTCATAAGAAAATGCAAGAATTTCCTAAGAATTGAGATTTGGTAGAGAAGAAATAGCAGTCATCAAGGGCAGCCTAGCCTGATCAAGTAAGATTTCACTCATAAGAATGCCCACTAATTTCCAACCTGTCTATTGGCTCAAAGATTTTCTCATGTAATTGATAGAGGAATTTGATTGCTGGAGAATTTCCTAAGAATTCAGATTTGGTAGAGAAGAAATAGCAGTCATTAAGGGCAGCCTGATCAAGTAAGATTTCACTCATAAGAATGTGCACTAATTTTGGCTCAAAGATATTCCTCATGAAATTGATAGAAAATTTTGATTGATGGATAAAATCATGCAGACTGATTCATTCTATAAATAAAATATAATTAGAGTTGACATAAATGTATAATTATTTTATTTTACTACCATATTTAATTAAGTGAGAACTCAAGGAATAAGTATGTTCACCACAAACAAACAAAAAAATTCATTGACTTGTTGCTAAGATTTGATCGTGGATGTTCACATTGCGTTTTGTTTTCTATTTTCATTGAGTTGTTGAGAAGATTTGATTGTGCATGTTCACATTGCCAAACTACATGGCATATTTGGTTACAAACCCAAATCCTTCATAACCAATTCTCTATTAGTTTCTCGTATACTTTATACTGTAAATCAAGAAAGCACAATTATTTTATTTAAAATAACTTCACATAACTTCTTAAAAATTAATTCTCTCTTTATAAATTTTTTTCTCTCTCTAATTCTTTCATCATCAACTCTCTCTATCTCTTTTTAATTCTATTCTTGGAGAAGTTAATTCAAACACACCCCCACTATGGAAAAAAAATCAAAAATGATATTTATGCTCCTAAAATAAAAGTGTATAGAAAGTTTTCTTCACATGGTCACGAGATCAAAGCTTGGCTCGTTTTCCCGCTATGTTTATATCCGTAATAACTATACACGAGTTGATCTTGATAATGACCTGCTGTATTATACTTTTCTCTCTTTTCTACATTACCTTGTTCAGTTCTTCATACCCCAACGGACAAATTGGTTTATCCTTAATGAGATGCACCTGTTTTTGCATTAAATTTCTGTCATTCTGTATAACGTGATAGTTGATTAGTTGTTGATATGTGGGGGGGGGGGGGGGNGGGGGGGGGAAGCGGAATTCCTCGTCTGCAAGGCTTAACTAATCATTAACATAGAAACAGATTTTCCGCATGGTTGAACATAAGGTTTAATTGAAGATTTCTACATACAAATAATTAAAAGCTTTAGTCATCAAAATTTCTTGGGACCTTCACTATTGCACTTGATATTCAGGGGTTTCGGCTTCTCAGCTGGACAGCCATAATCAGAGCAAAATCACAAACCGAAGATAAGCAGGTCAAGAAACTGTTCGTCCATAGCAAACAGATGCAATATAGAGGTTCTTTGCCCACTTCTCCTGCCCAAAAACCCATTTCAATAAGTTGAGGCTACAATTACCTTAAATGATCAGATGCAGAGCAAACCAGAAAGCAAACACAAGGTAAGAATAATGACCCACCTTGACATGTGTACTCGGAAAAGCAGAAGTTCTAAGCGTTTCCTGTGTTTCATCTAAAGGCTTTCTCCTAGGTACACTAAGGACAAAAGCAGCTTGGTCCCAAGTTGCAGCAGTTGCTGTGATACGGTATCCACAATCCCAACGCTTGTGAATTCCTTCACTAGGATAAAGAAAATCTAGTTCAACCACCTGAAATTAATAGGAATGAGTACATGGTTATTCATGCTGCCAAGCCGCATTTTAAGGTATTGACAGATAAAACTCTGCATCTTACCTGGTCAGAAAATCCTGCACCACGAGACATAACTACTCCCCATCTACTTCCTGAGGTGGCCATTGCTGTAACATAAAAGCCCTCCCTCCATTTTTTGTTGATCCACTTAAAAGGAAATGAATCACTAACTTTGTAAGATTGCTGCAAATACTGTGTTCCTGGAATCAATGAATTAAGTCAGCCAAAACAAAAAAAGTGAAGTTTTCCAAAGCAAACAAGCATATATATTAGATTAACTTACCTTTAGACATCACTACTAAGGAGCTTCCATTGGTAGCTCCAGCAATCGCACTGATATAGTAATTTTTTTCCCACTGCTCCATTATCCATTCCTTCAAACACAACAGAACAGTAAATTACTCTGTCAATAAACATGCCTGGAAGGTACATAAACTACTGTTTCTATAAGCCCACAAACATGGTGATTAGTAGCAAAATTCTAAGCTATGAACAATATTATTAAAAATTAAGACAACAGATTGGCATTACCTTATGGAGAAAGTAAGGGGAGAGTTCATAAACTTGGGAAGCGAAACCAGTGCCCGCATCCATGATTAAGGCCCACAGGTTCTGACATGAAGCGACACTGCTGATATATAAGCCATCCTCATTTCCTTTCTCAATGTGCTGGGATAGCCTTGAATCGGCCACATTGTAGTGATACCTACAATGAAAAGTTCAAAATGAACGGATGAGAACTTCTTTTTTGTGTTTAAGAGATGAAATTAGATGGAAGTTGACAGAAAACAACTAATCACAGAGGAGTGGTGTAGAACAAGTTCACACAGAGAGTAGGGGTAAAAGAATTTCCCTCTGGACAATTGTAAGTGTGCTTGTCAAAAGTAAGTTGAGTGAAAATTATAGTATGTTTGATTGGTCAGACAATAAAAGGGATGGAATGAAAATGGAGTGGCCATAACGCATTGACACCAACTTTAATCTCAAAATTGGGATGACAATGAGATAAAAATGTGATGAAAAGGGTTCAAACAAAATCAAATCCTACCTTTTCTTCAAAGCAACAACAAAAAATAAATAAATACTTTCCATTTCTCTATTTTCACTGCCCTCCCTTATTCTCCATCTCTCCTACCAAGCATTCCCTTAATCTTATTGGGGGAATGAAATGCCTAGTATCTTGTCTCTTTGCATCAAATTAAAAGTGCATGAAGATAGACCAATATACATCACAAGGCCTACATCATTACATATTGGTGTATACCTTTGTTTCATAGGTCTGCGAGCATTGTAAACACTTATCCACTGTGTTGCTGGCATACCCATACGAATCTTCTTTTTTGGTTGTTCATCGTCTTCGTCTTCCATGGCCAACCGACCTCTCTTATGACCAATAAGCTTCATATGGAAAAAAATGTAAGTTAGATACACTCAGTATCAACTTCAAACTTAAAATGCATACAAGCCAACACAGAAAATAAAGGTTTAGCATTGTTAGTACCTTTTGTGCACCCTCTGTATTAATTGGCCTAGTATCTGGATTTGGCCCAACAATCCCATCAAATAGAGAAATATATTTGGCATAATTAGGTTCTTCATCAAACTTCAAGTTCACAACATGTTCCACAAACTGCCTGAAAGGCTGGGGGCAGAAGCAACATAGGCTCTCTGGAGATGTTCCCATCTTCTTCTTGCAAACAAGGAACCCTTTGTTTTCACCCTGGTAAAATCATGTTAAAGACTGATATTCTGAATATAAGCATAATATAATGAAGCTTAATTTAAAGATGTCCAACCTGGAACCCCTGCCAAGGGAGACGACCTCGAAGAAGGAAAATCAGTGTGTATGCAAGAGATTCTAGATCATCCCTCCTGCTGCCAGTTCTCCCTAAATGTGCATGCACACTAGCATACCGCACTGTTCCCCTGAAAGAGCAGAATATAATGCAGTCAATAAGATTGCAGGGAACTCTGACTCATGTAAGGTACATCAATATTTTTTGTCCTATCCAAATTCAGTCAGTATTACCTGAAAACGTCTGGCCTTTGGTCATATTCCACATGCAATCCTGTTGAAGTGTCCCGCCATCTAGTAGCTGTCAGGCCAAAAAAGGAAAGGTAAGAAAAGAGTAATTGAACGCTGCTGTAAAATGGAAACAAACAAAGAAACAATTGATTGGTCATACCTAATCCAAGATCAACAAGGAACAATTTTTTCTCATCAGGTGTTCCAGGAGGACCGAGCAGAAAATTTTCAGGCTTCACATCCCCATGCACATACCTGTAATAAGTCATTGGTAAAGCATTTAAAACATCAAACAGATAGTAAGGACCGGAAACACAAAATCATTTTCACATAAAACAGAGAGTGGTGAGGGGAGAAAAGGAAAATAAAACTTTTTTTAAGCAGTAAAAGAACACACAATTAACAACATTTTGAGAGAAACCGGACAGTGTCAGCTAGTAAAAACTTCATTAAGAACAAGATTTACATAGTTTATATTCAGAAACTGAAGGGAATGAGAGGGAATTACCCTCTGGAGTGCATCTTCTCCAGTATGGATATTGCTTCAATGGCGATACACGCAACCATTTCAGTGGACATTCTGAAATTCACAAAACGCATCAAATTAGCAACTGAAAGTCAAAAATGGTACAGGGAACACTTATTTCACATATATGAAAATTAGTTTTTAATGAACTCACGCGTGATTTAAGTTATTATTCCAGACATCCCACAAACTAGGTCCCAGAATATCCATAACCTGCATACATTAAGGTAGTAAGTCAAATGGCCACTCATCAAACAAGGAAAAATCAGATACAAAAAATAGTGCATTTTGTGTCCCAAAAATTTAGAGCAAATAAAGAATATGAGCAAATAACATACCATGACATAATAGTCACCTTGCCTGCCCTTGTAGTGTACTCGTGGCACACCATGACTGCCACCAAGTGTGCTGTAGAAATTGATAGAGATAATTAATATATAGTCAAAAGCACCAACTCATCCACACCTTCCCCTCCAAAACAAAACCAAAGGTAGAAAAATGTAAACGAGAAATAACAACACTCACTTGTACACTTGCCACTCGTACGGGGGTCCATAGTTACATCCTTTACTACTTCTATGCTCAAATTTTAAAGCAACCTGATAATGAAGTTCAAGTACTGAGAATTTTGGAAATTAAACATAAAAACATTAAAAATAAAATCTAATATAAACAACAAGAGATATCAGTTATCACTCAATACTGTAAGGACAACCATACCTCCACGGCTCCAGGTCCAGTTCTCTCACTCATATTTACACCAGAAATTCGTCGACCAACATATACTTGACCAAATCCACCCTTGCCCAGTTTTTTTTCTATTTTATACACAGGGGAGCCGCCTACTTGAACCTGTGGCCAGAAGATACAAAAGCTTAAGATACAAAGATCACAACAACAAAAGGCAAATAGTAATGCATCTTTGTACTTCATAATTTCCATTCTCTCCTCAATTATGAAAAGGAAAACAAGGTAAACAGACAAAAAACATTAGGTAGAATACAGAAAATTTCCATTGTTTGGAAAACATATCAACTGTGATTTCCACTTAGATGTAAAATCATTATAGAGTTCAATTTTAAACTATTATCATTACTCTCACACAGTTAGATCATCAAGAAATTTATAGAACTTGTATATTGTGCCATCAAAGCTATTTAGAATTCGATACATTTTCAATTTTGTTAGAAAGTAAGCATGAATTTAAGACTTCAAAAGTTAAAGAAAGTGAAGATTAGTATATCGGACTCTATCATTCTTGCTATTTTAATATTATGGCCTAAATGAAATATTTAAGCTGTTCGCTCAAATGTTTCTATACATTGGGGGTATATCAATATTCAAATATTGACTCTGTTAAAGAAAAAGTCCCGCTCCCAGGCAAATTCTAGTGTTCTACTATGAACATACAGGTTTTCCGTAAGTCCAAAAAAGCAAAGCACTAGAAAATTATTTTCAGATGTCACTAGTATAAAGGAAGGAATCTACATTGTGCACCAGACGCTTGTAACAATCACCAGCAAAAGTTACTAAATAAAAAATAAATTTCTGGATCAAAATCCCCCTAACAAAGAATAGAAAGAAAACAGTCACGTGAATTCCATTTAACCTAAGGGACAAAATGCCATACCAAAAATAAGTACTTTTGAAGAGATTAACTTCCAGTGTTTCCTGGCTACTCAAAACACCCAAGTCGACATACAAGTTGAAGAGTACTCAACTGGAGTTCTACAACTAAACCTATGTACTGAAGTTTTAAGCATTAATCACAGTATCGAATAAAGCAATGGACGATGACGACTATCTGATTGAGTGACTTTCTTTACACTCAGCTCAAATCACATATACGCAACTCAAACGTGCCAAGAAAGAGCATAGGGAAAGGGAAATTTATTATGCGTAAGATTTTAAGTAGAATCAAATTATAAACCCAGACCTTTTCTGGAAGCGGAGCCGTGCTCCCTTCATCTTCACCAGCATTGCCCTTATCATTGCTCCGAGCTCCACTATCAAATTCATCCATCTGCTTCTCCCCTACCTCTTCCTTCTCCGCTCCACCGCCGCCACCTGCGTCACCCCCAGCTCCTCCGGCAGCACCAACACGAAGAGCTTCCTCCAACCCCCTATTCTCTTCCTCCTTTTCGGGGGCAACTACGTTCTCATTGACCACTAGCTGCTGCTTTTGCTTGTTATTCTTCGGCACTGCCGCTGCCGCCGCCGCTGCCCGCCTCCTCCTTGTTCTCGTTGCAATTGCTTCCCCTTCTTCGATCGGATTCTGTTGCTGCTGCTGCTTCTGTTGCTTCGCTGCTGCCCGGCCCCTGCGCACTCCACTACGCAGTACCGGCATCGTTCATCCTTCAAATCTCATCCTCCTCTCAAAAAATACCAAAGAAAAACAAAAGCAGAATTTTTCTCACCGCCCAAACAGTCTTCCACCTTCCGATCAAAACCCACCGAACCCAACACCTCGAATCGCACCAAAATCTCAGAGAAACCTTGAGACCCTGACAATTTCGGTGGAAAAACGCAACGAAATAAACAAGGGGGAAAAAACACGACCACACCAACAGATACGATGAATGTATCAAAATCCGAACTTCTCCTCCCAAATATCAAGAACTGAAGAATCTGTGAGCAGTGGATCGTCGCGACCAAATTAGGGTTTCAGAACGATCACACAGTCAGCTACAAAGAAGCAATCGACGACGGAGAGAGAGACTGCGAGGAATGCTTGTGTACTTCTTGAGACAGAGAACTAGATTTTTATTTATAATATTAGTTTTATGTTTATATGAAAATTATGGAAATTTGAAGATATCACATGGCCCTTTTGGATCCGTCCATTGTGTCGGAATGGACGGCTAGATTAGGGTTTACAGAATATTTGTTTTAAAGGGTGACTAAAACATAACGAGGAGGCACGGAAATTACTGAAAAGGACTCCGAGTTGTGATGTGCTCTCGAACCTAGCAGCAGCCAAGCGGTGCTGCAACGAAGTAGTGGAGATGAATGGGGTGTGGTATTGCCCACGATTCCTTGGTGGGGATGCGTGGATCTAAGCCATTAGTTTATGTGGGTCCAAAGCCTTGTCAATGAGAATAAAATGACTTTGACCATGGATTGACCATGGGGGGAAGCTGAGATGCAAAGATTGAATTGCTTAGTATGTTTAGTTTTTTTTTTTATTTGGCAGATAATTTATAAATATTCTTATAAATTCTTGTTGAGGTATCTGATATACTTTGATTTTGAAATGTGATAGTTTTTTCCCATTTTACTTTTGATAAAAAATAATTAATTTAAGTATTTGTTAAGCTACACTATCTCTAAAAAATAGTGTAGTAGTATTTCATCCCTCACTTGGATGGATTGTGATTAGATCTATCCAATGATTTTAGGATTGTTGCGAAGATTAAAAAAATTGAGTTATCTATTATGTGATAGAACACATAATTTTTTATAAAATACAATAACAATATAATATAAAAAAATGTCAAATTCTTTTTTTCTTTTTAGAAGTTTGGCATGTTTCTTATATTTTGCTATTTTTACATTTTATAAAGAATTGTCTATTTTGACGCATACGAAATGATTCAATTTTTTAATATCTTCATAACGACACCAAAATTATTAAATAGACCCCATCATAATCCATACAAATAAAGGATAGAATATTATTACACCACTCTTAAAAGGTGGTGCAGCTTTTAGGGGTGGTGAAACTTAACACTCACCTTATATTTAACCTCCCACGCTATTGGAAATTTGAGTTGTCTGAATTGTTGTAAGTTAAAAGCATTAACGCACTCAAATAAGGTTAAATCAATCAAGTGTATTCAGATCGTGTTGAATAGCCTACACACTATGTTTTAGCTCTTAAATGTAACAAAAGCTACAAAATGTCACGTCAAAGAGGCAATTGATTTTGTGTCAAGAACCCTACAATCACATTAACATCCTAATACGACAGAAGTTACAAAATGCCACGTCAGATAACCAATTAAGTTTGTGTCGGAACTCTTAGAATTATATTCACTCCTAATAGATCACAGAGTTACAAATTATCACGGTAGAGTGCTAATATTCACAATACAAGCACACTCTACGAAGGAATTTATATATAACTTCTGTAAAAATAAAAATATCAAAATCTTATATCNTCTACCTAATAAGTTTTTTTTTTTTCCCTTGCCCTGCCTTGTTTAATATAATAGAAATGAAGTTTATCAAAATCTGCTAAACAATATAAAGGAGCGATTTTCTTTATAAGCTAGGTAATCTAAAAGTAAAATACACAACAAATGACAAATAACCATCAAATAAATAATTGAAGTGTCCCTGATCAACAATACATGAAAATCTATGTTAGCCTCAAATATGTTATTTAGATTTTTTTTTCTATTATAATTCTCATCAAGCTCTTTTTAGGATAGGTATAGCGCACCTTAAAAATTATTTATCTATAACTTGTTCTATTATATTTTAAAAAAATTAATGATATAAGAATTTTTTTTATCCCTATCTTGAGCATAAGAAAGTTATTTTCTCCCAATGCACTAGATCTTATATCTCTTGACTATTCATGGCAGGTAGTATATATAGAAATGGCCCAATGTTTGAGCCTTTAAGGGGTTTATACAATTACGAGTGAGTTGACAATTAGCAAAATTAGTAAGAAAAATTAAAAAAGAGTTGGCAACGATGAAAACGTTTAATAAAATATTTTATAAATTAATATACTAGTAAAATTGAGCAAGAGCCCGTCTAGCTCAGTCGGTAGAGCGCAAGGCTCTTAACCTTGTGGTCGTGGGTTCGAGCCCCACGGTGGGCGTTTTTTTCGTTTCTTATATTTTTCCGTTATAAGAAGCGAACCAACAAAGCAGCCCATGATAAATAGCTTTTTATATTGGTCCAAGAGTACAAAGTGGGCCCATTAGGAAACTGGACTAAATTTACTTACAAAGCCCGTTAGATGCTCGGTCCAAGGGCTTAGCCCAAGAGTTTACCTTCACCTCCACCTAGAGCTTAAAATGGGCCGGACTGGCACAATGTCAGCCCAGCCCAGCCTTTCTTAGGCTGTGGACTAAAACAGGCCAGCCTTTTTTTTTTTGCTTGCTTATTTATATTGTATTTTGACTCTTTAAGAGAATATAAAAACATATTAGAGTACAATAAGTGTAAACAATTTTTGATTTTATTCTCATTATTCTTTTCATCATTCATAAATAAAATAATAATGGTATTTAATAACAAAAAAGAAGAAGAAGGGGGACTGGGGATATTACTCTAGTATTCTACAAACCACTACACTGTAAGAAGGAGAAGGCAGCATGCAACTACTTAATTTCGTAGGCATAAGTCATTGAAACTAAACTAAAACAATCCAATGTAAGTTGAAACAAAATAAACAATTTATCTAAATTTATGATGAATCAAACCAAGAAATCTTGAGGTTCTTTTTTTTTTTTTTTTTTTTTTTTTTTTNTCTTTGGCCATGAAGAAATCTCGAGGTTATGACCATTGATTTGCACCTACACATCTTAAAATCTCTTTTATTCATTTATCAAAATCCTATGGGAATTGTTGGTTGCACTAGTAAAAGCAAGTGCTTGAACCCAATTTCCACAGCAGAAATTCAGCTTCATAAAACTAATGTCACAGTAAGTTTTCAATTAATTATAACAGTCGTATGTGTAAATTAGGATGAAAAATCCAGTAAGAATAACATGAGGTTATATTATGATCAATCTTTTTAGCTGAAGAACTCACCTGGAGACTGCTCAATTACATAATGATCATCTTTGGGTATTGAGTTAGGGATTTTAAAATTTTCAATTGAAAATTACACAAAAATAAAATTCAGGCCGGGCCAGATATTGGCCCGCTTCTATCAGGACCATGATTTATATGGCCTAACCTGATATTTTAGCAGGCTAAAACGGGTTAGGCCATTGGGCTTAGCCCATTTTTGCAACTCAATCTCCACCTCCCCAATCCCCGTTTCTTGTAGTGGGGACGATATGGACTTGTTGNCACAACAGAAATTCAGCTTCGTAAAACTAATGTCACAGTAAGTTTTCAATTAATTATAACAGTCGTATGTGTAAATTAGGATGAAAAATCCAGTAAGAATAACATGAAGTTATATTATGATCAATCTTTTTAGCTAAAGAACTCACCTGGAGACTGCTCAATTACATAATGATCATCTTTGGGTATTGAGTTAGGGATTTTAAAATTTTCAATTGAAAATTACAAAAAAATAAAATTCAGGTTGGGCCAGATATTGGTCCGCTTCTATTAGGACCATGATTTATATGGCCTAACCTGACATTTTAGCAGGCTAAAACGGGTCAGGTCATTGGGCTTAGCCCATTTTTGCAACTCTATCTCCACCTCCTCAATCCCCGTTTCTTGAAGTGGGGAGTATGGCTGATTTCATAAGAATTGTGTTTTATAGAGCTTTTTTTTTTTTTTTTTTNTTTTTTTTTTTTTTTTTGTTTTCTCAAATGCACCGAAAAAAAGAAAGCAAATTTCATATCGGTCTTTATTGTTTAATTTCCATTTCTATCCGTTGCAAGCACACTTTTTTTTTTCCTAATCAGAAAAACACCTTTAAACTTGGTGTATTTAAATTAAAACTATATATATATATATAGTGGCTCTGATTGTTGGATGGAATAATAAGCTTTTCCATCATTGGGCCAAGCAAACTTGTATGAATAATCATGTTTGCCACTAGCTAAGGCAATCTTAACGAAGAGTTAATCTAGACTCTGGGGACAATCATACTTTATATAATAAATATGAAAAGCAGTTTAAGAAAATCTGCTCCATAACGGATAAGAATTAACTTGATCCAATCCCCTATCCTTGGCCGGTTATATATACAAGGATGTTCTGTCATGTCTTAAAAAGCAATTTAGAATAATAGCGTTTTCGGGATTCTAGAATTTGGATAAAAATGATTCAAAGTTTAAATAATACACTCTTACTTAGTACCCAAAAGAAACCCATTCTAAAATTAAAGCCTTTGATTCTTTCATATCCTGAATTATGTGCCTCTGCTCTGTCACTAACCATAAAGCAGTGGGACAAAATTCACTCACCGCTTGACACATTATTACACTAGTCAGCTATTGTAGAGTAACGCAGATATATGCATTTGTATGAGCAAAGTTGCCTTGAAAAAACTATGTATTAATTGTATAAAGACTAAAAGAAAAGAAAGAGTAGTGCAAAAAGTTCAGGTAAGTAATGTCCACCACATGCATTCTATCGATCTATAGTAGAAAAATTAATTTAACAAACAAATTAAGCATGTTTGCTTCACCGTTTTGCACATCCAAAAACTGGTTTAGAGTGCATTTGAATGTGTGTTTTTCCATTCAGATAGGTGCTGCTTCTGTTCCAATGGGATTTTCCCACCAACTTTGGAGTCAGTGAATATTGAACCAACCAAGTTACAAGTTTTCGGTTTGCAATTGATTTTAGCTAGATTGAGATAATTAGCTATGCCTATGAGTGAGTTCCTTTTCAAAGAAATATTCTAATATAATAATTTTAAATTTGAATCTTTTTTTTTTAGAAGGATAAGATAAGACTCACGGAAAGAACTAGATTACTCTCATCATATATATATATATATATATATAAAAGAAATTCAAAATATTTTAAAGACTAAAAAAGCAAAGCACATCTTAGTTGAATCTAAGACAAAACTCATGCAGATGCAGATGTCATCAAATATATATATATTTAGTTGAAAGCAATTTAGCAAATAATGTTCCTAGTTCCTAATGTCGTATTCTGGCATGGCTTCAAATACGGCGTTTAGGTTGGAAGTTGCTACCTCTCCCTCCAACAACAACAAGGCCTCCTTTGGTTGCCAAAAGATTTTGCTTAGTATCCACACTTTAAATGAGCACTATATATTAGTTTGTGTTTGTGGCACTATATGCTTTGGAGCATTTGTTGAGTAAACAAACGGAAGTGGCCAAAAGCATAAAGCCAAAGCTCCTTTAGCGTGCATTATATATATATATTGTTGAAGCAGATAAAGAGAAAGACAAGCTAACCCACTTTTCTACCCATTTTAAGCGCTTTATTTTCCAATAACTTGCAGAAAAGGAAAATGTAAAAGAGTTCATCACTTTCTTGGCAACTGCAAGTACCATCACCAACTAATTAATGTTAAATCAAGGCGTCTTTTAGGCACCATTTTACCTAAACATCATATAACTTATAAAAGTGAAATCCACAAATTTCATATGTTAATACAACACGTGTAGCATGGTTTACTTGTGATATTACCTGCTGTCTGATTTTCTTTCATTCTTAAGTGCTTAAATATTTGAATGCTATCCAAGTGTCACAAATCAAACGGTTTGAAAAAGCAATTCTAAAATTTAGCATTTTGTGGCATGGATTAAGTTAATCAAATAAATCTAGAAAATCTATAAAGTTCCACTGAAGTTATAAGAGAAAAATGGGAGTTATAGGCATTATAGAGAAAATAAAAGGAGCGTGATGGAGATGGCCGCAGGGAGGAAGAAGACTACTTGTGCAGAACTGAGAGGTTCAATAATTGAGCACAACCTTGCCTGCCTTCCAACAAATCATTGTTGTCGTTTTCAAGTCTAGCTTTTTGGAAGATCTTAAAAGAACCACATTATTATACTATAAACCTAATTGTGTAACATTTTTCTCTAACTATTAAATTAAACGTTTCAATTTATGAAAACAACATAAATAGTATTTTAACTTTTTCAAAGTTGACATATATATCATACAATAAATATACAAAAACGAAATAAAACAATTCAAAATGTCATATCCACTATTTTCTATTTCATTTTTCTCAATATTGGTTAATCTTCTCTTCCCTCTTGTTTATTGAATTCAAATCAGAAAAGAACCTATTAGAATCTCGGTCATTGTTCTTCTCCCCCTTATTCATTTTAGTTTTTGTTCCCAAACATATTACATGTATGTGAAAATTAATCCATTCACATATGTTACACCCTCAAGATAAGCACGTTAAGTGGTGTGCTTGATAAAAAAGAATAATAACGAAAAAAAATGAAAACATGAGAAAAACATAGAGTACTGAAAATGAAGAGGTATATAAAGGTGTTAAATTTTATTTGTTATTGTGGTAGAGAATGTGAAGAATATATAAGATTATTGAAAGTTGTGTTTAACTCCAATGAATATGTGACACATTCTAAATGGTTTTATTTCGTGTAAAAGTCATATCATATGTGCTTTACTTACATTGGTGGATATTTGAATATTCAAATGGGCACGTGGCACGCTTAAGTACATTATGCCTATAATTCTATTAGGGTTTTGGGAAAGGAAACCAATGTTTCAATTATTACAGGACCATTTTTTTTATGTTTGTGGGCCAATAAGAGAAAGCTTAGCATGAAAGAAAATATATGGAGTTCTTCTATACGGCCTAGCTGCTTTTCCTTTTTCTAAGCCACCTTCCCCACATTTCAAGTCCTATGGTTTTTGGAAGCACCTTCGTCACATTCGAAGCTAATTAAGGTCATGATAATCTGTTTACCAAAAAAATAAAAAATAAAAGGTTATGATTAATCTTTCTAAATAATTTACAGATTTCATTTCTTTTTCTCTATTTACTTTTGATCTGTTTAATTCCAAATAGTATAGTTCAAGATTGAATTCTGTTTGTGTAATTTGTGAACATAAAAAATTATGCAATTAACTTTTATTTTCGTAAACATTTGTGGAAATAATATTTGATGGCACCATACAAAAATGTTGAGTGTACAAATTAAAATGACAGAAATATGGTTTTAAGTCAGATAATTTCAAAAATCAAAACCAACTTTAAAAATAATAATTTCTCAATCATGAATATTTTGTTGTTCCATGTCCATACATCTTAAAGTGATGATTTCGACCCATCAACCACTTCCAACTATGAATGACAAAACAATGTCAAACAAACATTCCAAAAAGAACATGTATGTATCTAATATATATTCAAGTTTGTAAACCAAATATATATATACAGGAAGTACAATAATTGAATCCTAGATCTATTGCTAGATTATGAAGAAAATATCTTCTAATCACGCTGCTAGATTATGAAGAAAATATCTTCTAATCACGCTGCTTTTCTACAAAGCAGCTCGCAGACATAAAATACAGTACACCATTCAAAGTTTCAAACAGCAGTTAATATATATAATTCAGTTATAGCCACTTATTCTCCTTACAGATCAATAATTTAATTATAGTTTTATTTGCTTTCTTTATCAAGTAGAATAATTTAGATTTCATTATAAGCGAAAAAAAGAAGAAAGAAGTTTCAAGTCAAGTAATAATTCATTATTATTTGCCTTTCATTATGATATATATTACTTAGAAAACTTCATTTTGTTCTTTCTCATCAAATTTAAGTTTACAAGAAAGGGGAATTCATTTTGCTCACAGATTACTTCTCGCTTATTAAAAATAAAAGTTGAGGTTGAGAGCTCTACGTTAAAATATGTAGCGATGAATGATTTGATCCTTTTTCCTTCAGAACATTAAATTATCATTATGATAGAGAGAGACACGGTGCAGGAATATATAATTAATTAAGTTAATTTATAAAACGCTATGAACAAGTTGTTTTGATACAAAGTATTAAGTATATGAGCAAAGTTTGAAGATCGAGACCAATATGAATTGGCTTTGTTAAAGTAACATAGAAAGGGCATAAAGCTTGGCTGCATTAAGCTTTAACAAGTTATGTGGGTGCTTCATTTTCGTCATGTGGAATTTTTGGCGATCGTCAACTGTGTAAACTTTAACTTAACTTTTCCATGGTGCAAAAGGGAGACTTAGGCATGTTTAAAACAATGAATCTCGAGTTAAGACCTGATATTTTGTGCTTCTTAACAAATTAAGCCATTAGTTGAACCTAGCTGGTAATAGAATTAGGTATAAAATAACAAGAACAGACGTGCTTTTACGCGCCAAATTATGTGTTCCGTTGGTATCCAGCTAAAAAGTAAACACAGTATGGTCATTGACACATGCAAGGAAAGGAGGCATGCATGATAGAAAAACTTCATTTACTTTATACTTCTAGATCACTACAGTCATAATTTGGGGCTTCCAAAATATTGATTTTGATTTATATATAGTAGCCATAGACCTCAAACTCAAAATATCACGTAAAGGATTTTTCAATGGTGAAATATATATATAACAGAATAAAGTTTAGTGAAGAAGTAATGCAAATGCAAATGCAAATTCATTGTATATGAAACCCTAATTGAGATGTTAATTACACGTGAAGCATGTCAAAATAAAAGTCAAAGGTGACCATGAGTTCAAAAAGTGACATCTGTCTCCCAATTCCAGCTTTCCATCAATTTCATAGTTTTACCAAACACTTCACCTAAACTTTTGGCTTTTATAAGTGTATTTTCTTCGCAGCCACCATTCATTATACATGCAAAAAGTTAAAACGACGACTTATTGGTAGCTACTTCTGAATGTTACATCTCTGCCGTTTGCCCGCAAGAAATAACAATCCAGGTATCCAGCTCATTTAAACAATTATTATTAACTTAAATCGACATTAATGTTGTGGACCTTGTTATTACTAACACATGTCAGAATTTCTAGTTAATAGACTCTAATTTGACCCCCGTTCATATCACCAACTCACCTCAATAATCCTGTTATGATTAGATTCGAACAATTATTTCTTGTTTAACTGTATTAATTTGACTTTTAATTATAATTTCTTTCATCACAGTAATAACAGATTAGTTATAGACACACAATGTCCAACGCGAGTTAATCAATTTGATTAACCATATGCACATACCTAATCCAAAATCCAACAAATTAACAACAAGTTGGTAAAATTCTTAGTGAGTACATAAGATAAAAGGTATTTCATTTCTTTTACATTATATGATATTTAATTTGCCCTTTCAAGATAAAACTTCAATTGGTTAATTCACTGAATCAAAATGTTCCCTTTTAATTAGGTCATCTATACTTTTTATATTATGTCATTATAATTACAGTATTTGGTAAATGGGAAAATCCATGCAACTCTAGCAATATTTAGTAAATTAACAATGTCAATGCGGTGATCACTTGTTTAATTTTTTGTATGTGGGTCTTCCTGCAGTGGACACTTCGTTTCATAGCAACCACTACCAGTTACCAGCTTAAGCAGCAGAAAAGTGATAGCTTTTAAAGATTGACAAAGTCATTAGAAAACCAAAAACAAAGGCAAAAGCAAAAGAGAAAAAGCAAAAGTTGAGAAAGGCAACAATATTTTGTAGAGGGGCCAGCTATAGTTTCACTTTGACGTGTTAGTGGAATCATATGAGGACATTTTAGGGAAAGTGGATGTTCTTGCTGTAAAAGACATTTTAACTTCTCTTCCAAATATTGGCACACACATAGTCACATAGTACAATAATTTGTCACCAAATGTGGTCATTATACATTAGCACGCATGCCTCTATACATATATATATGGTTGGAAATTAAATTCATTCAAAAAAAAAAAAGTATATAACTTGCTAGAGGGTGAGGAAGAAACTAAAAGTAAGAAAGTTGAAACTTAAAAAAAANAAAAAAATAAAGAATATAGTAATAAAGGAAAAATGGGGTAGAAATTAACAAAGAGATTAAACTTAATTACTTATAAGTTATAACCATCAGTCTTCAAAGGAATATTATTTCTAAATATGCGAAGATTCAAAATTCTTTGAGTACAAGACGCTGTACGAATTGGGTACCTCAAGGAGATTCCATATTGAATTCCCCAGATTGTTAGGTATATACTAATTTATACTTTCATATCTTAATTAAACTTCAAAATAACAATTGTATAAAAGAGAAGCACAAGCTAGCTTATGCTTGAACCCTTTATAAATTTTTTATTTTCCATCTTCTTACCTTTGCTTCAATTACTTCCCTTTTCAGGAAATTAAGGCTCTGGTTCATGAGTTCCCTTATAGGAAGAACTTGATCATAAATAATTGGGCGAAAAACAAAAGTTAATATTCACTCTTTCATTATTTTCTTTTTTGTTTTTATTACTGTTTATATGAGCAACAATTAGTCGTACAAAAAAAAAAAAAAAAAAAANAAAAAAAAAAAAAAAAGCTCATATAACATGCAGTACCCTAAGTCCCCACAATTAAAGGCATCAACTTGAGGCGGCACCACCACTCGCCGGAATTATCATGGAAACCGAAAACTCGCTTTACATGAATTTCATAAGATATTTAACACAGAAAGTGAACTTAATATATAGTCTCAATCCTGGTTCCTCAACTGCCTGTAAAACCTCTTTATAAACTCTTCCGCAGCCTTGTCCACGTGGTGGTCCTTGTCGTCGTCGGCGTTTTGCAGCGGGTACGGCGAGTCTGTTACCCTCAATTGCCTCACCATTGGACTCCTTCCGAATCCTGGAAGTGCCGGTGACGCCTCTACCATCACCTCATTATTTAGCATCTCCAACACCGCCTTAACTGCATTAACTGTAACCACCTCATCATCCTGCGTGGGTGGCGCGTGAGCACACGTGAAGAAGTGGCTGTGGTTGCGGTTGCGCTTGCTGATGGGGAAGAAGTATTTGTTGGGTGTGTTGCTGCAGCTAAACTCGTACTCGCGTGGTGCGGAGGATGTTATGTTTGAGTCATGGGAGCGGCGGCTTGAGGTGGAGCCACCGTGGTGGTGGTTGTGGTGGTAGTGGAACATGAGGTTGCTAATGGCTTTACCGGCGAGCTTGCCACGGCGTTTGAGCATCATGTTGAGGTCCATCATTAGTTTGCCCTTTGATATGCCTTTTCTCAACATGAAGAAGGCCACACGGACTATGCTCCACACCCTCTTGGCTATTACCGGTAGATTGCTTTCCATTTTGTTTAATAAGAATTTTAGAGTGAGAGTTTTCCTTCTTTTCTTTTGTGTCTCAATGATTTGGAGAGGGAGAGGGAGAGTGAGTGAGTGAAAGAGAGAGAGACAAAGATTGAGACAAGAAGGGATGGATTGAAGAGGAATGGGGCAGGGACTTATATAGGGGGGGATAAGGAGGTGGAAGAAAAAGAAAATTGAGGAATTTTGCACTAGCCTAACCTGTGGGTGCATAGATATTTAATATTACCTTCCTTTTTTTTGTTGTTTGCTTTTTTTGATTTGACTCCATTATTATTGGTGAGCAAAATTGGTGGGGCGCTGCCTTTGCTTCTTAGGTTCAACCTCACGTGAGTTTGTGTACAACAAAATAATTCTCACTGAAGAGGCAAATATTGGAATTTTTGTTTTTTGTTTTTGTTTTTTAAGGTATTTCCAAATTTTGTCTAGGACTAATCGAGTGCTAAAGCAGAAACCTCTCCTAAAAAATATTGAATTGATATGTGGTTAAGTTTAACGTACAATTAATTATCATTAATAATCTCACTAATGAACTTGGCAAATATTGGACTGATATGCTTAGGCAGGTGGTTTCTAGATCCTACAAATTATCCAACTATACTTATTTTATAGAATGCAAAATGTATTTTAAAAAGTGAAATGCATTTAAATACTAGGTAATGAAAAAATTTAGAAAATAACTTTTTAAAAATTTATAGATTGCTACGATCTAATTATATGTGTTCTATTGGAAATTAATTTACTAAAATTTAAATCAGAATTTTTCAATTAAGTGTGATTCTCTTTCATTTTACTTTAAAAACTGCACATACATTGTAAAAGACTTGAATATTACCAATTATTTTATACCAAATTACCAAAAAAAAAAGGGGCTTTTTCAACATGCTACAATCTCTCTTTAGAATTAAAACTTGTTGATTACAGGTTTATGTTGTTGTAATTTGAGCGAGAAATCAGAACTTATCAGAACACCTTCCTTCAGAAACCCTACCATAATTAAGTAGGAGGCTACAGGAAGAGCTTAGTTTTAAATCCTCAAGTTTGGTTCCTTCTGAAGTTTAGTTTTAGGTGCATACATATTTTCTTAGGGACCAATTATCTTTAACTTTTGATGATTTCACATGAAATTTGGACACTTTTCTAAAATCACAATTCAATTAACATAAGCCTATACCTCGACATTTTTGTTTCTTATGTTGCCATCTAAGGTTATGTGAGAGTGAAGTGAAAGTAAAGTTACTAAATCACTAGATATGGGATCGCATACTCTTAACATTGTATCTGGAACCTTAGTGTTATTCTCAAGATAATTTTACTTGGGTATCAAATCGCCTAATTAATCACCCTTTGTTGTCGATGCTCATTTTATTTTTGTATCTCTTGCTCATCATACACAAATCTATTTTCTTATTTATGTCACTCTTTTTCCGAATAACTATTAGATTTTTTTTTTCTTCTTCTTCTCCTTTCAACTTACTAAGCCTCAGGTGTTATATGTAACAAAATTAATGGAGCTGAAGATAAAAATATGCAAAAACAATAGATAACAGATGAAAATATCAAATTTATATAGCCTTTATTTGACATAATTGGTTCATGACTAAGTCAGGGAAAATCTATCTTAGTGTCTTACATATATAATGAAATAATATAACAAAAGCGATTGACCAAAAGCATAAACTCCCTCAAGAGAAAGAAAGGGGAACCAGAATTTCAAGACCAACTTATGTGGACCAAAAGGTGGAGACAAGAAAAACTTGAAAAAAAAAAGTACCCTGAAGGCTAAGAAATGGAAAGAGACCTTGAAAAAAAATAAACCTAGGAATGTAAATTTTGGCTTCTTCCCAGCGTGAGATAATAGGTCCTTGCATGTATATCCCAAAAAAGGGTCTTGGAAGCATTTGCAAACAAGGAAGGAGATGTGTGAACTCTTATATAGGAGGGTATTCAAAGGAAGAGTTATACTAGCTAGTTAGAAGAGAAAAAGGGGATAGGTAAATGAAGATAAAAAAACCATTTCCCCTAAAGAAACAGAGAAAGGCTTGCATATTTGGTAAGGTTGATTAATTGGGTATTGTGAGATCATTCATCTCTCTTGTGATTGCTGGAATGCAACTTGAACTCCTTGCAATCCCACCTTTCTTTGGGCCTCCTTTTTCCCTAGGGCTAATGGACTTAGCCCTTAATCTTCCTTCCAACTTGCTCTTTTTCAACATCTCTTTCATGGCCTCAGCTTGAAAGAGAACTGGGAAAGCCCTCCCATATTTGTTGAACCTAACACATGCATTCATGTGTGTATTTAAAGCTTCCTCTTTCTTCCCTCCATTTTTCTCCAACTCTTCCTTCACTGCCTCAGCACACAACCCACATACCCACTTCCCCAAGAACTTGTCACGCACCCGATCTATGTACTCCGGCGTGCACTCCTCGCTCATCCCACAGCACTCACACTTTGCATCTTCAACCTCAGAAATTGGTGGGAGCTTCAAATCAATCCCTTCTTTGGATAGCTCAAAGGAGATGTCTGAGATTGTTCTTTGAAGATGATCTGATGAGAGCCTTTGGGGCTTGGAAGTGTTGGTGCTCATAGTGAAAGAGCTAGTTAAAGCTTCTCCATGGGGTGCCATCTTCAATAGCTTAAAGGTCAAGCAAGAAGGAAATTAGATAGACCTTGAATCTGCAATTTGAGAAATATGGAAATATACTTGGAAAAGATCTTGAACAGCACTTTAATGGTTATAGAAGAATATTACGGTTCTATTTATAATGGTTCTTCATCTTTCTGAGAATCTGAAATTGTTAACTTGTGTGGATCTTGGAAACTCATATGTCAGTTTCAATAGTCGTGAACCTGGTAGATTTTTCGAGAACAATTAATGAGAAAGCAACACACATTTAGCTTTTCGAAATTTAAAGTTAACGTTCATCTAATTTGAGAGATGTGACGTTCTTATCTACATTTCAGTTCCAAGTGAACTTCAATGGTACCTAAGGCTCTAAGAAAAAGGTGAAGTCCTGGTTCAAATTTCACTTGCGTGATTTTTATTTCTTTGGCTGATAATGTTGCAAGGTGGACATGCCTTTTTCTTTCCTCCTTTTATTGTTTACCTTCTTTTATTAATTTAGAGCAATGCATGTGAAGGTAAAGCAAAAATAACAATAAAAAATAGATTCCCATTTATGGTCCTTCAATTAATTTTATTTTTTTAAAATTTTCTTCTCATTCGTTAAGTAGATATTAATGTTTAGGGGGAAATCATTTTATGTTACTTTGTTAAGTTCTTGTAATTGGATTTCCTAACCGAGTTTGAAGTGTAAGAGTACGAAATAAAATCATAGCTGAATTGTAATTTAACTTAAAATTAGCTATAGCTTTCTCTTGTAATATCCATGATCAGTCCAACAAATGAATGTTACATGCCTGAACAGAGAAAATTTGTCAAATGCTGAAAGACTTACCTCCCTTGGTTAGAATGTGATTGAGTTTCGATTCATTAAAGAGAGTTGTTTGTTTCAATTACTAAAAAGTTATTCCTTTCCACAAATTCATTATGTGGTCCTATATATGCATTTTGAACACCAATGTAACTTGAAGGGTATTCACATGTTAGCATGGTGAAACCATATATATATATATATATGCATTGCCTTGGTTTTCTCCTTTTGTAGTAAAGTTGTTTTTACATGAAGAACGAAAAGGACTAGCTACGTGGTCTAATGGGATTTCCTCCACAAACATGGCATAAAGTAAATCACGAGCAGCTTAATCAATCGTTAAAAGGAGGAAGCACGTCGTTGGAGTTAGTTGGTATGAAGATATATTTTATTAAATTAAGTTGCAGTCTCTATCTGATAATAACGTTTCTTAATAAAGGTAATTGAGCTAAGGCCACTGGATGTAGATGATAGATACATGTAAAGTTGCATATATTTGTGGCAGTGCTAAAGCAATGAATATGTGAATGATATGTTATTGAGAAGCCGAACACACATGATCCTGTAAATCACTCATTTACAATGTAAAAAATTTCAGTGTAAATAAACATTTTTTTCCCATAAATTAAGTGATCCTGCTAGTGCCTAAAGAGACAGTAAGATACACGGATATTGCTGGGCAGTATAGGCAACGTGAAATGAAACTCCTAAAACGCATTGATAAATGCTTTTTCTCTCTGAGATGTGGGAGTATGTTTTGTTCTAATGAGAGAGTAGCACAACAAAGCAAAGACAAAAGAAGCAGAGCCAACTAAACAAGCGTACTGCATATTTGAAGACGACAGAATGTGAACGCGTATTGTACTCATTTCTATTTGGAAGTTGGAACTAATAGATGACCATGAGTATAATCTCAGTTGGTCATGTCTCGCCCATAAAATGAGGAACGGAACTCCTTTTCTTTCTTTTTTTTGCCATGGTAATATCATCTTCATCCATAGAACATATCCTTCAGGTTTCTGAACATTTAATGAGTTTGTAGATATTACTGCTAGTGGAGTTGGCAGGATGGTCGTAGACTTGGTTGCTAGAAGCAAAACCCATTTTACAGCACTGGGGAACTCTACATTAGTGTAAGAGTTCTCTAGAGTCAATTTCATTCATAATTTTAATACTTAATTACCCATGCATGAACAAGTCGCTTATAGAACTGCTTTATGTTTGTAAGAATCTGCTTGTTAAATAACTGTTAAGTTGCGTCAAGAGCATCAAGGATTCAAGGGCTAACCAAGAATGCATCACAATGAACATGAAGCAAGATAAGGGAAGTACGTGACATAAGCGAACACATAAATAGTCTTCATTTGCACTCCAAGTCTTCATAGCAAATACAATAAAACACCAAGCGACAAAACATAAAGTCTTAAGAGTAAGTTAATACTTTTAATTCCCATTCTCTAGACATAATAGTCACACAAAGGACCAGTTCATAAACATAAAGCAGATACAATGAGCATTCTCTTCTTCATTCAGCACCTTCCAAGCAATTACTCTCTCATATGAGACAGGTCGCCCCATGCTTGAGAGACAGATACCGCCTTGAAGACACGCAAAACCCTGTCAAGAAGAGAATTAAGACAAATCAATAGAAATATAAACCTTGAAAATACTACCAAGTGCTATTGGCAGCACACTCCATTTCATGGGGCATAATTTGCAGGCTACAACATTAATTATTTGGCACAAAGGAGATATTTAGGTCACATATCCAGTAATTAAATAACTACTTCGATAACAAGCCCTTTGGAAGCACAATCAATGCGATATCAATGAAAAACTAGTAGACCTGTTGTATAATCTGGGGAAACTCTGAACAGAGAATCTTTCGTCCATGATCATCAAATATCTTCTCCAAAGTTATGTCTTGTAATGCAACTAAGGTAGTCTCCAGCATGTCAAGCCCTGCCTGGTTTGCAAAAGTGAACACTGGCAATGCCTGCATAAACAGTTCAATAAATGTGCTTTTAAAGAAGGTAGTAGAAGAGTATAACAATTCTTAACGGTTGAACCGGAAGAATCAATATTTGACTTGCGAACCTAATAGGTCAAATTCCTTTCATGGTACCATGTTGAAACTCAGCTTATCGTTCAGGCAGAAGATAGATTAAAATCAAGGTATTGTACAATAAAACTGATAAATTTTAACTTCTAGCAGATGCAACCTTTTCATCCAAAATATCAGCAATCATAGTCAAAATATGGTATTGATGTTTTATGTCAGTGAGATCCAGTTACTCTGTGTACAGAGTGAATTTATGTGAATATGCATGCACCGTGAAATGTTTTCTTGTTCACTTATTTTCTTCCTTTTTTTCTTTATGAGGCCAGAAGTGGGGGAATTGAAATAATTTTCAAGAATACCTTTAGAGTGCAGCACAAAATTGCATCTGAGTGATGCCACAAGGCCTTTAGGATGGATTCATTCCCCTCATTATTGGATTTCAGTAGTTCCACACCCAAGTAGCACCTACGAAACCAAAATAGTCAAACCAAACAAGATAGCAAAGGACGTCAATGAAGTGCCTCAATAAAACTGTATTTGCTACTTAGACAGTAAACCCAAGTTTCATTTGCTTGTAGCAAAGTTACAGACATGATGGTTTTTCATAAACTCTAAAAGAAAAAGGAAACAAAAGAATTCACAACATGTGCCACTGCAATAACCCCAAGTTTCTTTATTGAATGAGATAACATAAAAAATTTATTTCTCATCTTGATGAAAATCTTGAGGACCAATATTTCACATCAAAAGGGTATATGAATCTAAATAAGAACATCAGCGAGGACATGTATCATAGCTATGTGCATTGCAACTAGCCACAGTAATGAGAAAACAGTAGAATTTGCACACCTGTAACTGTTACTGATCCAACGAGCAAGTGTCTGTGCTTCAGGAGTACCCAATGGTGGCCTAAGCCCAGCATGTGAACTCAAATGAGAAGGAGAAAGAGCTAATGCCACCCTTTGAACTGATGATATAATGCTGCGAACATATTGTCGTGCCATTGTTGCTACATGCTCTTGCATATGACTTTCAAATGCAAATTCAAATGCTATTGTCATCACAGATCTCAGACAGCCAGAATTTCCAGAATAATCATTGGATGCTCTATTTCCAGTGGGGCCAACGTCAAGAGCAGATGCAAGGTCAAGGGTGCGATTTGGACTGGAGGCTTCCTGCAAAAATTTTAATTTGTGATAATTATAGGTTCCCTCTGGAAAGGTAAACACTAACATGCTGCTTCAATGATGATTGTAGCTAACCTTCCCAGAATCAAGAGGAATAATGCGAAATCCAGAAGGTAAAAGAGGAGCGTCATCAGCAAAGGATGCATCAATTGGAGCAAATATAAGTTCGGCACAGGTGCCAACAGCATTCTCATCCATTCCACTGCAGAGCTACCAAAACAACATCAAATGAAATATAAGAAAGTGAGCCACCAACAAAGGCATCATGGAAACCATAATGATGATAAGGGAAGAAAGCTGCCTCATTCTAGTAACAGTTCAATAGCAACTAAACTAAACTAGCAAGCCATCTGCTCCATCATAAATTTTCAAGAGACCAAGGAACATATTTTTCTTCTTCATAGAAATAAAAAATGACGACACGGACACCAGTTATATGGGCACTGTTTCACTTCCAAATAATAATTTTAGTTTTAAGTAAAGGCATAAATCAAGGAAATGTCAATGCTAACATCATAAGTCTTAGGTCATCTCACCGCTTTGAATTATGATATAAACATTGTAACAGCTAGGCAAAATTCCAAGGTATTACATTATGAACATGCTACATAGGATGACTAATGCTGTTAGATAAATGTAACCATATAAATGGCATAACTTATAGGACATAATATATGAACCCCAAGAGTCATAACAAATTCCATTACATGTATGAGCGTATCAAATAGCATAAGTTGATGTCTATATATTACTACCACATCAGAGTTCAAGCAAGTAACATAATTGAAATGATGAAGCATAAAGCAAGTAACATTAGGAAACAACACTTACTTGCAAAAGAAACACTTCTCTAGGCATGATTGTGTCTTCAGGAGAATGAGCAATTCCTTCCAATTTAATGACTTCCAGAAACTAGCAAGAAAAAAAAAAAAGACGGTCAAACATATATAATTCTAAAATTCTTAATAATTGTAATTGCATATTTTGCAACACTTCATTACCTCTTCATGCTCTATAGTGTGGGCTAGAGGAAGTATAACTTGACCCCCATAATTTCCAACACGAGACCCTGGTAGGCTACAAGGGCCAACTTTAATGGCAGCAGCCAAGTAAGCATCCATGTTATTGTCTGCCCATTCTGATCTATGCTCACGAAGGAACCGTAGGAGAATGGCAGGAGGCACATTCTGGACATAGAAATGACACATCCAAATGGAGAAATATAAGGCTAGTGTTAAAAGAAAATATAACATATTGGATATTTGCAAGAATATAACCATTTTAATTTCAGGTGGTTAGTTTTGTCCGCACCATGCCTTTGTTTGGGATTAGCCAAGTACAGTAGCAAAATTATGTAAATTTTTGTTCGTATATTGCCTACACAATAAATAAGGCATGTTCAGCTTTGTTAAGTAAAAAGGTCCTACATGTACCCATCTAAGCAACTTGGTAATTAGTTGTCATTATGTTAATCACCATTTGAACTCAATGATTATTATTTTTATTAAACAAGTGCTAAACTGCTCATGCATAAACAAAAATGTGCCATGAACATTATGAATTTGATGTTTACACAAAAGGATGAGCAAATATATATGGATAATTTGACATGTGTCCATGTCTAAAAATAGTTATCAATAATGGAATTTACACATTCAGCTGACCAGGAATTTGTATTTAAGGATTGTATAAAAATTTCTGTGAAATATTTAAGCATATGGACCTGTAACAGCATTGACGCTTTGGCACATAAGACTGCATTACTGACAGATGGAAATCCATTGGCAAAGGAAAGATTTAAGCCCATTAACTTGTCAGGAGATGAATTCACTAGAATTGTAACATCATCTACACCATCATTGCCAATCATTGACCATCCCTCATCAGTAAACCCATTGAGTGCCTCATTAAAACCCCTGCCACAAAATAGATGTGAGATTCAGATGCATAAGAACTCAAACAAGAATCATGCCCAAGAAATAGAATATATCAACCGGCTCAGTCTCTGGCTAAGCGCTCGTAGAGCTGCAGGTCGTCTGCCCCACCCAGTGACATTAGACTGAGAAACTTCATGAGATATCTGCCTCAGCTGACGTAGGGCCTGAATAAAAAGTAGAAATATATAAAGGAGCCAGAACCTTTTTAAACCTCGTAATCAATATTTTAGCAATCAAAAGTTGATAAATATTTCCTAAAATTTTTATAGGATTTAGAAAGGTGTACCAAGCAAGACATTAAATGCACCATCTGTAAAGAGATACAATAAGTCAATTACATACCGCCATTGTTGTCTTCTGAGCCAGCACTGTTGATGATTCATACAGTGGACGCAATACCTCGGGCACACTCCATGGCTAACAATGGTATAGACATGCTAAGGTTATTACTACGTTAAAAGGAAAGCAATCAATTAGTACAAAAGAAAAACAAACACATATACCTCCAAATCCATATGATCAACAATGTGGATGATAGAACCACCCCCTTCACAAGGTCTTATAAGGTACCCACTAGGCAGCATCTCTGCTCTCACAAAACTCTGAACAGGTGGCATGCTTGGACCATTTTGAGTGTTTTTAAGAGACCTCTCACAGACCTAAGCAGGGCACACATCATAAAAATGATTTAGATATAATCATCCTGTAGGAGGAATTTGGAATACAAGTTTAAGCTAGGCTAGTGCATGCACATAAAGAGAATTTGTAATTGACAACAATAAATAGTCAAAGATAAATCTGAAGTAAAGAATTCTTTAGAGCCACATACCACAAGGCTGCCATCTTCTAAAACAGAAGTGTAGCGCAACAACCAGAAGTCCCGAGCAGGTGCCAGTGTTGTTGGTGCATATAGCTAAATCATCCAAGAGTTAAGCATGCAAATAAATGATCCATCGTCAATTTACTCAACTACAAATAGTCATCATTCATAAACAATGAATTGTGTTATACCTGCATATAAAGCAGCTCTATGGTTCCACCATTTGCTGTGGGCAGCACATTTAGAATGTCAACAGCTCGGCAATCGCGAAACCATGTAGGTCGATCCTTGAGGATTTCTGCAACCTGCAAAGAGTATAGTCTATCACATAATTCATAAGCTCAAGCAAGACAATCATCACAACGATAATAAATACTGAGCACTTACCCTTGTGGGTTCTAGACCCACCAGGCCACAGGCTCGTGCTGCCACACCAGTGCAACCATGAGAAATAGCAACGATTCCAATGGAATCCGGACCAGGCTGTGCACATCATTAAGAGTCAATGAAGAAGCATAATTTTTGAAAAAATATGTTCAACTTATAAATAATTAAGCTCCAATTTCTTTCAAGGATCCCAATGGAATCTGGACCAGGCTTGCCAAAACAGCAAAAGTTAATGAATAAAAACAAAGATAAAAATTTATTTAACAAACAACTATCCTTCAATTTTATCCAAGGACAAAACCCTCAATGACAAAGAAAGTCATCAAAGTTTGAGTAGTAAACAAAGGAAACTAAAATAATATATATATATATAGTCATCTTAGGATGATAATTTTGCTCTTTTTTTGTCATGTTTTCGGTGCCTCATTCCTATTTATTATTTAATAATTGAAGAAAAAAGTAACTAGTTGGTCAACCAATGAAAAGAGTTAATGGTTTACCTTCATTCCAGGCATTTGGACCCACTCAACAGCAGTCCCAGTTGCCTTTGAAAGAAACTCTGCTAAAGTTTCTTCTGCAATGGACAAAAGCCTGGGAAAAATCAAAGCACGATTTCATGAGTCACAGGCACACACAACCAGGAGGTCACGGACCACAATGATAGAAAGGGACCCAACAACCATATTTCCACTAACCCTGCAGGACTAGCATCTCTTGGAGGATGCTGAGTTGTCAAACTGTGTTGACCACTCGTCACGGCTGATTCACAACTTGTGTCTTTGGTTGCAAGCGTCGTCTGCAGAGAAAACACCCTTTTAACTCAATTCTCAAGAGCTCAGTATTAAAGATAAGGTAGAACAAATAAGCCATTAAGTAGCAAAAAAAAAAGGTATAGAAACAAAATACACAGGAATGCAATTTTGGAATCTTAAATTACCCATTGTTAATAACAAAATATTCTTAATATTCCAGCTGCAAAATTGGCTAGAAAATGGAAAGACACAATAAAAATTCATACATTGTGGGTATGTTGACGAAAGTAGCCATTTTCATACACCAGCTGAGACACCTGCTTTTGCAACCTATCATTCTCCTCCATCAGAAGCTTGTTCATGGCTGTCAGCTTCCTATTAACAGCTTGAAGGCGTGAAGCCTCTTTCCTTTGCTTCTCCCTACATCTGAACGAAAAAAAAAACATAAAAACACAATCAGTTACCATTAACATCGTAAACAACTCAACATAACGCCAAACTCGAACATTCTTTTTGTATTTATTCCGACACTTCTCCTATCAACCAGAGACCCACATTCGGCAATAAGATTGGAGAGGAATAATTATCTTATTTATCTATGCGTTTGCAGAAAAGAAGAATTTTTACACTGCATCATTTCCATGTAGGGAAACGATTACCTCAATTAAAACCAAATGATGTCCAAATTTACATATTATAGAAATTATTTATTAAGATGACAAAATACTAAGTTCGGCTTTCTTAGTTCTTACCCAGAAAAGCAAGTAAAAAAAAACACTTAGACGCCTATAAAAACATTATAAAGAATAAATTTTGGTTGTGCTAACACTTGTACCTTCTGTTCTGGAACCAAACTTTGATTTGTTTAGGCTCAATGTTTGAGAGAATTGGGCACTCACGGATAAGCTGCTGGCGGCGAATGGAACTGGGTTTTGGGCATTCATGATAAAGCCTCTCAAGGGCTTCAACCTGCTCAGGTGTATAACGGACATATTTGCCATTGTCCAATCCCCCTTTACCATCCTTGCAGGACATTGCCATGGCCAATTACCTCAGAATCCAAATTACCCACTAAATGTTAGAACTTTAACACTTTATTGAGTACTTTCTGGAGCTTCAGCAGCAGCTACACCAGCCCCAAATGGGTCTTTACCAACAGGTATACATTTGAAAATTTTTTGCTAAAATGGTTCACAAAACTCTGCGGTGATAAGGAAGGGAGAATGACAGAGACAAAGGACAAGGAGCAAGGTTTGCCTGAACTGGTACGTAGTTACCCCTGTTTCCTCAGCAAGAGACAGCCACGAACACAAGAGAACATAAATCTTTCGAGATCAGAGATTCTGAAGCAACCTCATGCAAAGAAAACAATCGATCTGGTTCCCAGAAGCAATCGCTACAAGTGAACAGTTTCCTAAAAATTCTAAAAACAGAAACACCCAGCAACCTGAGCGCCGAATTCGATTCAGCTAATCCTCGAAACCCAAAAACAGAGACCTCAGAGAAATGAATGATCCAAGCTTCAATTTTGGAACTTCGACACCAAAGTATCCTCAACCAAGTTCCTTAGAACCAGCAAAAACGATATCGTTCCACCGATCTTCATCTTCTCCAAGATTCCACTTTGACTAATCTATTCGAATGGTTGCCGATCTCTGAACCATTTTTTAAGCTTTGAGAGAACTTGGCTAAGGAGAAACGTCATTGACAGAGAAGTACAGAGTAAAAACAAAAGAAAAAAATATCTAAAGAATCAAAAAGATAGATTTTTTTGCAGCTAATGGGGAATCTCTGGCACTGTGAATTTGGGTTGTGAATGCTTTTTCGGGAATTAAACTAAGATAAAGGGAGAAAACCCTAGCTCAAAGAGAAAGCAGAGGGAAAGTACTGCAGCTTGGGCGTTTGCTTTTGGCTTTTGTTTTTGGCGTTGGTTTCATGTGTTTTGTTTCTGAGATTTGCTGTGTGTTTTCATTGGTTCGTCACTTTCGGCTCACAGGTCTTCGCTCCACTGTGTAGGAAAATGGAGCACCCAATTTTTTATTTATAGTTTCAAATGGACTCAATTTTTTAAGGACCACAATATCCTTTTTCCCGCGAGGCTGCCTCACACTTTGAATGGATGGGGCTCGTGGGCTGCGGNACTCAATTTTGTAAGGACCACAATATCCTTTTTCCCGCGAGGCTGCCTCACACTTTGAATGGATGGGGCTCGTGGGCTGCGGTTATTCTTTTTGTCACTATGTCATAATTACCCCTGTGGCTTGCTTTTTTTGTTTTGTTTATAAATTACATTTTATATTTTCTTTATCAAAAGTTTCAATAATAATATATTTTCAAAGATGTAATTTAAATTATCAAAGAAAAACTTATATTATACAGCATATATCTAGCAAAATGTCCAATAGACATTGCTTTTACTTCATATTGAATCTTATTGTTTTTAGTATCATTTAATTGACTTTAATAGTAATTTCAGATAATGGACAGAAAAAAAAAATCATATAAACAAGTAGCATAGAGGGTCTCAATTACTTTTACTAAACAATACTGATTATTTACATTTTTAGTTATATTAAAATGATTTTAACAACTAATGGAAACAAAGAAATCACATAACAATTAACAAGAAATTAAAGGGGTTTCAATTAATGAACTCACGTGATTAATTTTCATACAACTAATTTTAACAAGAGACTCTCACAATTAATGAAGACAAAAAAAAAATTCACATTGATAAGAAGTATCTAGAGTCACAATTAATTGATTCTTCATGTCTTTATTTTTACTTGGCTGGCTTTGATTGAAAAGGCCCTGCTTGGCTACTCCTGCTATAAGTGTAGCCAATTTCATTTATTTGTTAAATGAAAATTTATTAAATTACTTTTAAAATTTTAAATGTTTAGACAATAGACACAACCGTCCTAAACGGTAACTTGTCTTAAGTCATTTAAATATTAATTTTCTAATGAATATTAGATATGATTCTGCATCAAGGAAATCCTTTTTTTAAAAAAAAAAAAAAGTTATGTCTAAGTAAGTAAAAGGAAGAGACAAAAAAGGAAGCTATTTTTCCGTAATAATGGGGGAAACGTTGAGTCGGGGGCAATTTTGTCAAGTAGAAGTTATTACAGGAAGAATTGAAGAAATTCGTACAATGGCAAAAGAGTAAAATGATGGGAAATGGAAGGGCGTCGAGAGAAGATAATGGGGGGATCAGTCTTAAAAAACACAAAAGGCATGGGGAGAGGTCTGCGTGGGACACAGAGGACACCATGATGAGGTTTTTGCATGCGTCTCGATTTTAAAGATTTCAGTAATTTAAAAAAAAAAATTAAAATATTAGTTTTTGTTAAAAAAAAGAAAGAAATTATTTAATTAATGAGGTGTAGAGTATTAAATAGTGGAGACGAGAGGTGGCTAGGTGATGATGAGTCTGGCATATCCGTATGCAGTGGCATGACATACATACATACCATATGGGTGCTTGACATGACCCTGACACGACATGTGACATTGGCAATTTTGGAAACTGGTTGATGGGATGGCATGGTGGGTATGTGATGTAATTGGACTCCAATATTGCTCGACTGCATATTCATTGAAAATACATATTTTCATATATTTTTCATCTTATTTTTTCGTCATATACTTTCATAGGTTTAAAATATGTAATAAAAATAGGGTAAGATTATGATATTTTCTTTCCAAAAATAATATTCATGCATCTTAATATTTTAGAAAACCTTTGAGATAAACGTAATCTGTTCATATAAAAATCTAAGCTTTTTTTTTTTTAATAATTTTATCATCCCTATTTGTAGTTGATAATATAAAATTAAAAAATAAAAGAATATGATAGTGAAAGTAAGTGGGAGTGCGAGGGAGTTAAAAAAAGAAAACTAGGTTTAAAATGAGTTGATAACCCTATTTCAATTATTGCATATGACAAATGTCCAAATAGTCCAGAATATTTAAAAAATAACAACTTAAGTTGTTTCTCATTGTCATTGTGGTAAGAATTAAGATAGCATGTGAAGGTTTATTATGAGGATTAGTTTAGAGAGTTTAAGTAGTAGAGAATGGAATGGCATTCACAATAGTGATGGACCTTTTAGGAAGAAACTCCCTTGACCTCAACGTTTTACTACAATATAATGTTGAATTGAGAGTGAAACCGAAAAATAAAATAGATAAAATATAATCATTAGACATAACTCATGAGTGCCCTAAGAAGAAGGTACTCAAATATGACTTTACGTTTATCTGGGGCCATTATACTATCTTCTTCTTCACACAACCTAAAACAATGCCAATTCTTTTGTTAAAAAGTCCAAGGTGAAGAGTGAAGACTTTAGTAGACAAAAGTAAAAGCAAATAACTACTATAAAGGAGTAACACTTTTTATTGTTTCCTTTTGTCAACATTGTCTTCATCACTTGATAAACATAAAAGTGAATATTGCATTTCTATCATTGTTTTTCCTAAGATTATAACGTTTTCCAGTATTTGCCAAAACAAAAGGGGATAGGAATCATAACACCAATATAATTGTAAAATTATTCTTATTCATCTTTAATTCTATTATCAATCTGTCATTTATACCATAACTATTCATGCACAGCCAACTAATTTATTAAAAATAAATAAAAACTACATAAAACATGTTATATAAGTATATTATTCAAGTGTATTTATACTATAAATTTGATAGAAAAGCAATTCACATTTCATTAAATTTTATAATTGTTATTTTGGTGCAAACTGCAAACTGTATTTTTTTTAAAAAAATTATTGTTTGGTTTCTCAAATTAATAAAAAATATTATTTAATTTTAAATATAGAGAACTTTTAATTTTATTTTATTTTATATAGTGTGAAATATTTAAAATATTTTTTAATATTATATAATTATTATATTTATATATGTCATTATCATATTTAAAAATAAAAAAAATAATTACGTAACATTAAAAAAAAAAACATTTTAAATACTTCATATAAATTAAATAATATTTTTTACAACATAAAAAACTAGGAAATAAGTTTTGTGTGTACTAACACAGCAGAAGCAATTATTTCAAACTGTCTATAGCGCTGACACTGGCTAGATCACTTGTCTCACTCTAATAGGCTACTTCGTCATATATATATGACCAATGAATTCATTATATGTGTTACGTAGATAGTACTGTAATTGTATACTTCATCTTCATCCACCAAATTTTCTCACGTGATATCCACGTGACATACCCTATTTTTGGCATATATGTCACATCATTGTTAAGTGAAAAATTATCATACGTGGTTGTATTATCAAAGTTTATAAATAGAATAAGGCACTAAATTAGAATGATGTAAATGTAATGCACAGCATCATTCTATACTACAGTATAATATAGTTAAAAATGTTTGTCTCACGTTATTGTACTCGAATGTGTTTCACCAAGGGCTCATATGAATCTAAGCCATGTTTTCAATGAGTCAAATTAAATAGAAAATAGGTACAAATTTAACTCGGCTTAACAATAATAAAAATTTTAATTTTAATTTTAAACAGTATTGTGTGTAACAACATCTTGTGAGCAAGTAACAATGGAGAGAGATTTTGGGGTATGATCTACTTCCGAGTTCCGAGCATGATGAGGTAACCAAAAAATTACTTTTGGGCATGCGGGACCCAACAAAGAAATTGGTGGGATCCAGCAGTATTCATGAGTCATGACTTTGAGTCCTTACCAAGTTGGACGATGACGTGGCACATTCTTTTCTGAACAAAAAGATATTTTGCTGATGCGAATAAAATGGGCCTTTAGAAAGTGGGTGAGATATTGGGCTAAAAATGACACGCTCAANGTATGATCTACTTACGAGTTCCGAGCATGATGAGGTAACCAAAAAATTACTTTTGGGCAGGCGGGACCCAACAAAGAAATTGGTGGGATCCAGCAGTATTCATGAGTCATGACTTTGAGTCCTTACCAAGTTGGACGATGACGTGGCACATTCTTTTCTGAACAGAAAGATATTTTGCTGATGCGAATAAAATGGGCCTTTAGAAAGTGGGTGAGATATTGGGCTAAAAATGACACGCTCAATGGCCCAGTACCAAGTGAACCCATTGTCTGCATTGCTGATAAATGGTCGTTAGTGAAGTCCAAATGATTTAGTTTTAGTGGACTGCACCATGTCCAGTCATTTCAAATGGGCCACTACTTCCTCCCAGCATGTGTTGTGGAGATCTGTGCTTAGAGTCTCAACTTTTATAAAAAAATTAAAATTAATTGTGATCTATGTTCTATTATAAACTCAATATGGATAAAGTCTCAAACTTTAGGCCCACAATTATAGCCCGATAAACATTTAGGCTTTTTATTTTGGCATTAAAGAAATAATAATTCATTCACAGAATCACATTATACTATAGTATCCAAAAAAAAATCATCCACATTATAATTTCATTCCTATAGTAAGCACTCACTTATTTGCATTATTTGTTTTTCAGATGTGTGAGGGTCTGTCTAATTCTCAATTTTAGAGATGCTTGTATATATTTAAGAGTCAATGACAAGTTAGGAGGAGATCCGCAAATGTTAAAGTCACGTGCGATGCGGCTAACACACGTGACTTTCTTTGCACGTGCTACCATGTTAGTGTTAGACATGGTGAGCACTACGCACGTGTGGGGAAGAACAAAAGGAAAGTGAGGAGCCCCTCAAAGAGATTCCACCAAGGACGTGGAAATTGACTATCCCTTTCTCCTATGGGTTGGCCTTTTGAACCGAGCCTTGAGAAGCCTCACATGATCGCTGACACTTCCTCCTACCTTTCTCACGTGCTCCGTGGACCCCGCCAATTATATTGAAAGCAATAACAAGCGTAAGGTAAGGCACAAAAAGGAAGAGATGATCCCCCCAAGATATTTTAAAATGAACCAGTAACTTTTTTATTTTAAAAAAATGTCAAATTTATTTAAGAAGTTGTGTATATGTGGCCAGAAAATAAATAAAATGTATAAGTTGTATATAAACAGTAAAAATTAAAAAAGAATGTGTGGTGGTAATAATTAAGTAATTAACTGTAAACAAACCTTATCCATTTACCAGCGTTCATTAACCTGGGGATCAGAATCGAACGAGTCTGCCCCATCCAACTCAGTCCGTGTGTTCTCGTATGAAAATGAAATGCTTGCCATATAACAGGCAGTCAGACACGTGATTTTATATTAGTATTTTAGCAGTAAGAAAAAAGGAGGATTAAATAGTTTATACAATTATAAATATTGATATTAATTTATGGACATAAGCTCATATCGTATAATTAGTCTAATAATTTCTTATAAAATTGATGTATAGGTTCAAATTCCTCTTCCCATTGTAACCTTGAAAATTCTTCTTCCTCTAATATCTTTAATTAAAAATTAAATTTAACTATCTAATAAAAAAAAAATTCAAATTACCTTAGGTTTGGCTCAATTTCATTTTCCCCCAGAGTAAACTTTATCCATTTTTTTCTTTATTAGATAGAGTTAACCTCGGGGAGAGTAAAAGAATTTAAATCGCAAGTAGAAAAATAAAAATGACACGAAGGAAGAGGAATAAATCAAAATTTACCCTAAATTTATTTATTATGTGAAAATCTTGTTCACCATTACATTCTAGTTAATTGACTTAAATAATATAAATTTATAAATTATTTAAGTAAAAATGACACTTTTAAACTATTAACTAAAATATGGCAATTTTGTTTATTTTAATAGAGTATAATAAATACGTTAAATGAGAGATAGCGTAGGAGAGAGAAGCGTTACATTGTATTTAGCTCAAACAACATGAGACTTGTAATTTATTNGAGAAAGAACGCTACGTTATATCTGACTCAAACAGTGTAAAACTTGTAATTTACTTTTTAGTAATTAGTTTATGAAGTGTCATTTTTTAGTAAATAGTTTTCAAACTTATATTATTTTGGTCAATTTGCCTTACATTCTTGTTTTGTTTTCACCATATTGATCAATTTCAGAATATTAAAAATTCAACAAAAAAATCATAATATTTGTTTGGATTACGTAATAAGACAAAATTAGTAATATTTTTTTTCAAAAAATCATGGTCTTGAATTTAGTTGTTGAATGGAACTTAAAAGACACTTTATAATTAAATTTATTCAAGTTTGATTGACGTTTAAATTCTTTCTACTATATTGAAAAATGCTATTATTTTTTCTTAGCTAGGACCGAGAATTTTCTAACAATATTTTTCATAGGTCTTTTAATAATAGTGCCTAGTAATAATAGGAATGTTAAAATATTGTTTACATTGTAACTTGGCCTCGTAACCTTTTCGTTTTCTTTTTAGGTTGAAAAAGAATAAAAGCACAAATTAAAACCAATATAGAAGATGCAGCTCCTTACAAGACTGAGTTACTTGTGAATTAAAAATCGTGAATGCATAAACCAGCGGAACAAAAATGAAGATAGCAGAAATCATACAATGACTTTTAGCCAAGGTGACAGGTGAGATTAAAGTGAAAATCTTCCTAATGAGCAACGTGGATGACATCATGACCGTTGTTTAGATTAAGTTGAGCTGTAAGCATCGTGCTAAAACGTGAGTTAGGGGAATATAGTAACAGGTCATGATAGGGCAAGGAGATAGAAGGTACAATTGGTTAAACTAAATTATTGTAATAATCAGAATTGGAAAAAAAAAATTAAACTTTGCACAGTTCCCCAAGCAATAAAATGTTATTAGAGCAGGGGAATCCGGCTGTAAACTTGGACACTATTGGACTTGAAGGAGTCACAGCGACAAATCCTGCAAGAGATCGATTCTTTAGGGGTTGAATTTTTTGAACATTAATTTTCCTTTAATAATTGTTAATTAATGTATTAATTGTCCAATAATGTACAAAGCAAATGCATAAAATATTATGATTATTCATAAGTGGTTTTACTTTATCATGTCTTGTTTCGTAAATGAAGAGCCTCGAACTGAAATGTTAAGGAAAGTAAACAGAGTGTGTCTGTGGCCATAGCTGTTTTCTTTCTAAGTGACAGCCCACCATTGTGCTTAAGTGTTACACTTGATCACTGTTTACACCACATGATCATTATTCATTGCATCAACATAACAATCCTCTTTCTTTTATGTTCATCTTTCGTTTTTTATTTTTATAGCAATTTTAGACTCTTTTATTTGATGTAGTTGACTCATCTAAAATACTTATTGTAAAACAAAAGTAGCTATTATATTTTTTTTAAAAAAATAACACTATTTGTATATTATCTTTGCATTTGCATTCAATTCAAATACATATATACACAATTATGAATTAAATTATGTGCAAGTAATGTTATCATTTAAGATGATAAATTTGAAGTTTGATTTCTTTAGCATAGAATTCAATAACTTCTTTTTTTTTGGTAATGTGATTATATTTTTAAGTTTGAACATAAAATTTACAAATTTTTAGAATGACATTAATATCACTAAATCATAAGCCTTTAAAAAAAAAAAAATTACTTTTTCACTATACTATGGCAAACTCGTGTTAAACAATGAAGTAACAATGTACCTAAATTGAAGTTGTCAATAAAATGAATGTGTATTTTATTAAACAAAATGACGCTACTTGATCACAACTCACAAGTAACTCATTTTTTTTTTTTTATATAACTTTTATCCAATATAAGTTATGTAATGGGAGATGAATGTGAACATTTTAAGAGCCCTTGTAAATCAATTATTTAATTTTTTTTATATGATGACATAAAAATTTGAATATTTAATTATACATTATTTAAATTCTTTATTATTAAATCACATCTTAATAGCTTAAAATTACTTACGCAACTGAATTAATTTAGAAATAGTTGCACTTTAAATTTGAATAACCTATGTTTTCTTACCTAATTCGGCCAAGTTGGTGACATGGTTATCCAGTAATCTACCAAAACTAAAATTCATTGTTACCATTATGTTTTGGATTAGGGGGAACAATTGCCAACTCTTCCATTTCGACACAAAAATTGAATAGTTTGAAAGAAAAATACTAGAATTTTTTTTTTTAGAAAAAAGCTTTCAAGTAATTAAAGAAAAGCTCAATTGCCAAATAAAGAGAAATAAATTGTTCAATTAACTTTACAGAACTTGCAAGTCACTTCCTATTATTATATTTTTATCTCTCTGCATGAAAAAAGATGCTTCAATGTCGCCCAAATTTCATTTCTGCCCTTCCCTTACTCATCAAAACCCCACCACCACTCCCAGCTCTCTCTCGGACACAACCCGTTCCCTTTCTCTCTCTCACACCGTTTATCTAAAACCAGTGCAATTTCTTTTTCTCTCTCTAAATATCAGCAACTTCTCTCTCTGTTCCTCAGTCAGAGACTCTTGTCACGTAAATGGAAGTGCCAGAATACTTCGTCGGTGGCTATTTCAGTGCCGGAGCAGACCAATTCTCGCCGGAGAAGCGACATGGTGACCAGAAGCCCGGCGAACCGTTCGCCATTGACGACCTCCTTGACTTCTCCAACGCAGACGCTATTATGTCCGATGGTTTCTTTGATAATGTCGCCGGAAACTCCACCGATTCTTCCACTGTCACCGCTGTTGACAGCTGCAACTCCTCAATTTCTGACAACCACCTCTCCGGCAACATTGCCTCTCGAGGCTTCGGCGATCCTCAATTCTCCGGAGAACTTTGCGTTCCGGTAATTCACAATTTCCACGCTCATGAAAATTTGAATTCCCTCAAAAATGAAATTTAAAATTTCACAATCATCAAATTCATAAATTCTAATTTAAATGCATTTGTATGTTGTTTCCCCGTTCACCAAATTTCAAATTTTCTATTCTACAAACTAATTTATGCGTGAATTATCACTATTAAAGCCATGCATAAAAAATTAAATGAACACAGTTATTTGTTCTAAATATAATTAATGAGATAAATTAATACTTAATTAGTAACTACATTTAGTTTGTTTTATCAAGAAAAATTTCTCCCACTTCTAATTTGGAATATTTTTTTGTGAAGAATTGATTGAATTTGAAAATTGAATTTTCTTGTGCTTGTTATTTTGTTTACAGTATGACGACTTGGCTGAGCTAGAATGGCTATCGAACTTTGTGGAAGACTCATTCTCAGCCGAAGAAGAGCTAAAAACGCTCCACCTTCTCTCCGGAGCCACCGCTTCCACCATTGGCACGAAACCCCGGACTCCAGAATCTTCATCATCCTCCGAAACGCTTCCACCATTCGCTTCTGAACCCCCTCGAAACGCACCGTTTTTCCATCCGGAAACTCCGCTTCCAGGCAAGGCGCGAAGCAAGCGTTCACGCGCCGCTCCCGGGGACTGGTCCACGCGCCTCCTCCACCTCATCACCCCAACACCCAGCGCCACGGAGACCGAACAGAAACCGGTCAAGCCAACTCCGGCGAAGAAGAGGGAGAGTTCCATTTCGGACTCTTCGGGTCGGAAATGTTTGCACTGCGCCGCCGAGAAGACCCCGCAATGGCGAACCGGACCCATGGGCCCAAAGACGCTGTGCAATGCTTGTGGAGTTCGATACAAGTCCGGGAGGTTGGTGCCGGAATACCGACCGGCGGCGAGCCCGACGTTTATGTCGACGAAGCATTCCAATTCGCATAGGAAGGTTTTGGAGCTGAGGAGGCAGACAGAGTTGCAACGGCATCAACAGCACCACTTGCTTAGTCAGAGTTCGCTTTTCGGCGTATCCAACGGTGGAGATGATTACTTGATTCACCATCATACTGGGCCAGATTATAGGCAAATTATTTAGTGAGTGCTAGACTAGGAATCTAGAGTGGAGCTCCAAGTTTAACAAACAAACCGCACTCCATTTTTGCTTTGCAAAAATTTTGTCTTATAAAATTCGAATTTGTAGCTTTTTTTTAGCATAAATCAGAAAAGAAAAAAAATGTAGAATTAATGAGAGGGGATAAAATAGGGGAAGAAGAGCTTCATTTGGTTGTAGAATCAATGTACCCTCTTTTTTTTTTTTTTTTTCTCTTTTGCCGAATTTGGNTTTTTTTTCCTTTCTTTTGCCGAATTTGGCAAATTTAGAATCAAACTTTCTATTTGTCATAAAAAAAATAAATAAAATAAAAGATAAAAGGACGAGTAAAAGATACTTGAATATTGAAAATAATATCAAAAAAATTAAGAAGTATCTATGTATTGAGAATTATGGTGGAGCAAAAAAATGGGTATACACCTTTTTCTGAATCAATAACCTTAATAAAGCGTGGAACCCAAATAACAGAATGACCACACACCATGGATTACAATTAGCATATTGGTGGATTAGATTAAAACAAGCGTATGTTTCTCACATATGAATGAATGTAGTCAATTGGTAATAATGAAACAATGTGTTCATCTTTTTGCTTTAAGAAAACATTGCGTTATCGGTCATCATCATGTTATAGACTGCTTAGTGCTTGTTGATGAATGCAAATTTATTTTATTTATAAAGGATCCAACACAAGATTTTTGTTTTTTTTTTTTTTTTTTTTTTTNTTGTTTTTTTTTTTTTTTCTTAATGTCACCTCATATTTTTCTCTACAAAATACTTTTTTAGAGCTTATATTGAAATTCTTGTGAGTGACTGAAATTGCTAGGGATGAGGGAAGGAGGAAGAAATAAAGGATAGCATGGATTTCAGTGAAATTTAAAGATTTTAGTTAGTTTATAGTAGCCAGTTATATATCGTCCTCTGTACGTACCATGTACATGGAAGTGCGTTAAAGAAAAGGCAAGAGAAGAATTACGAAAGCAAGGTGGGAGAGTGGGAGGGGGAAATTAAAAAATAAGAAAGAAATGGGTGCTTAGCTTGCAAAATGGTAATGTGAGTGTGGGTTGTGGGAAGTGATAAATAAACCAAAGAATTAGGTACACATTGAGGGCTGATATAACTGTCCACCCGATCCTAGACATTTCCTCTTCCATGGGCTCCACTCTTTAACTATAATACTATTCATGCCCCAATTTGCTGATATTCTTCTTCCTAGGTTGTGATTAATGAGGGTGATCAAAGTCAAATTTTAAACTAATTAAAGCTTGATTATATCATGTTACTTTGCTTCCCTAGACTTGCTTCACACTCATTCAAATTTGTCTTGCTAATGCTTTCAATCTTATATTACTAAAAATTGAGCCTCTCTTTACTATGTCATACTTCTTTTTTCCTCTATTAATTAACCCTTGAATTGTGCATTTTTTTAAACACAAATGACAAAACCTATAAGATAGAGTTATAATGATAGAATTATAATAAACTCATTTTTAGGTGTGATTTGGTAACTGGTAAGGGAAGTAATTATAGAGAAATGGGTGAAAACTTTTAGTAAGTAAGTCACTCAAATCTCTCATTCTGTGTCTTATTATAGACTCCGTCTTAATAGTTAATACCCATTACATGAATAAGACAAAATTACAAAGATAACTAATCAACATCTAAAGAAGGGAAATGTGGTGCGAACTCTTGAATCTTGATCAATCTTTTCATACTTTTTATAAGAGCATGTGACATTGGGTTTGTAATGGAGAAAAAGAAAAAGAAACAAAGAAAAAAGAGAAAAAGCTCAATCAGCTTTGAATGCATTGCATGGCTAACTAGGTATCTTCCTGCGGCCTAACATACTTAGCTTGTACAAAGACTACACAATACTTGAAAAAGGGTACAAAATAAAGTACAGCGTATGTACACATTGTTGTGTGGCCAATGTCGGCATTGCCGGCCCCAATTTAATTCAATGCATATAGGATGGAGCATGTGTTGGCAAAGTTATAATATGAATATGAATATGAATAATTCATATTAAGGGAGAGCGTTGTAGAGTGTGTATATATGCATGTGGGTGATGAAACCCAGCACATGCGCTACGTGACGTGCATGACTGCTGCTAGCTCTTGTGTGCTCTATTTCTGATAATATATCCAAAATTTCACAATGCCTTTGGTGCCCATTGTCAAGGGATCTTTCCATGTTATGTGCAAAAGAAGATGATAATGGTTCTTGTCCCCTCTCACCACCCACCCCACTCCCTCCCCTTTACTGCTCTATGACCCCTCTTTTGGGGCCATTTAAATTATTGCCTTCCTCTTAATTACTTAGTTGCCTATTATGGTAAACCAGCTAAAACCCACACACGGAGCCTAATTTCGTTAATTATTTATAAAACATTTACGTTGAGGGCCCTTTTGTCATTTACTTTTATTATGTATTAGTATCACTATATATATATATGTACAATAAAACACGGAGAAGCTTAATTTGAAGAATGATTTTATTGGAAACCACTCACGAGACCAATAATTTGCATTGACCTGCATGCATGAGTAGACTTTTCCATTTGGTATAGTTAAGTGATTAAAATGGTAATCTCTCAATTAGTAGAGTGTAGAGTATGGTATATATATATATATATATATGCAGGAAATATTTATAATTTTTAGGATTTTTGATGTTGAAAGGATATTGTTGGAAAATCACACATGCTTATAGGGTGATTGGTGAGTCGTTATCATTAGGTGATAAAACAAAGGCAGCAAGCAACATTATGGCTTCATGGAAAAGTTGGGTGGTATATGTACACTTGCTTCATTTAGTGAGTGGGTAATATGGTCCCCTAATGTCGATTAGCATTCAAATTCAGTCTACTCTATTATTTTCATTTAGGTATAGAATATATGATGCACTGAAACTGTGAAAGTGAACTGCAATTGAAACTTATCTTAATACTTCTTTTCCTAGCTCCCCTATTGCTATAGAAAATGAAATTTTCTGCTGCTGGTTTGAGTTTTGAAACATTATGTTGTTCTATTTTACAAAAATACTATGTACATATATATCTTCTTCCACTCCTACCTTTCTACCCCAATACTAGGTGCAGAAAATCAAAGAAAGTGACTCTGCTCCACACTCCTATCAAAAGAGAACAAAGGGAATTGATTGTTATGTGTATGATCATAACTACTAACTAACATCCCACTTTTAGGTAAGCACACTGAGTTCTATAAACATTTTTTCTTAATTTGTACCAAAAGGAAAACTAAGCAAAATATCTTACAATATAGTCAAGAAATTCTTTTTTTTTTTTAATAAATAGGAAAATTCACGCGAATAAATGAGTGATTATTCATCTATAGCATATAAAACATAATTAACATCAATAGGGTCATTCTAATTTCAACTTTTTACACTTAAAAATGGTGTAAAGGGAAAGTGGGAAACTAAGATTTCCACATATCCGGTCAGAATTGGGCCTAATAGTTGCCATCAAAGGCCCAAAATAGTGTTCACCAGGCCTAGTACATGGGATCAAGCTCTTTGGGCCACTGATATAGATCCATGTGTCAAAAAAATAAAAAAGGGTTTTTCTGTGAGTTTTAACAGGTAATGAATAAATTAAGGATGGGAATGCAACCAAGTTTCCAGCAATGAGACATCTTCCTCTTATATGAACATAGATATTGACCTGTGAAATTATTAATTGCTTCAGGAATATAATTAAAGTTACACGTGAGAGTGAAATTGAGCCACGGGGTGTGAAAAGGAGGGAAGCTTCCTTTCCTTTGATTTCTGGCCTCAGATTTGTTTCCGTGAATGTCTGTAAAAATATCATGATTATCATCCTCCTCATCCATCCTCATTGATTATATATATAGCCTCGCTTTTGTAATGCTCTAATTTGCCTTCCACATTTGGGTTTCTCTCTTCTTCATGGCCAATATCTGTTGCCCCATTGAATTGGAGCCTAAGACCTTGAATCAAGGCCAACTCAACCAAGCTATGGTACTCTCCTTTTTCCATTCTTACTTACTTCTCATACCCTCAATATTTCTTAATAGTTTCATTTCCAAAACAGATGGAAATGGAAAATGGAGGCTTATGTTGCTCACTTCACTTCTCTTATTTATATATGCAGGAAGTAGCTGCAGACGCAGTGCAAAATTTGGAGCCAAGGGAAGCCTCAGCACTATTCATTGAGGTATAATTTCTTAGCTAACCCACTACTGCTATATATATTCTTATCTCTAACCACTCTAAAATTGCTTATTGTCGATAAAGGGATTCATTCATGTGGATCCAAGGAAGGGGATGAAGGAGATGGATGAAGGTGGTGACCAAGTTGAGAAGCTCGTGGAATGCATGGAGAAGGCTAGAGTCATTGATGACAAAAATTGTCAATGCTCTTGCACTGCTCCCACTATTGAATCCCCAGAACAATTTGACCTAAAAGAGCCCCATTCTGCCCCATTTTGATATTGTAATAAGCCATTTTGTGAATTACCCATCTCTAATAAAGTGGCAAGTATTTGCTTTTCCTCTCTTTTTTTGCCTTGAAAAATATGAGTGATAGTCATAAAATAAATAAATAAGAGTGATAGTAATGCCATTATTTCTAAAGTTCGTGCAATATTACGAATGAATAAGAAACTGAGCACTAACGCAATGGAAGGAGGAGATATTAAGAACAAAATTGTGACATGCTAATATTAAAGTCCTGGAGACTAAAGTAAAGGCTAGTAGTTGTGTTGAATAAAAGTTCCTCTTAAAATGAAAGATTTTAAATCCCATCATAAAAAGGAGAAATTTAGAGAAAGAAAGTGTGCAAGAAGTACTTAAAATGGAACTTGTATTATTACATAAGTACGCTATACAATGAATACCTTTCAAACACTCTCTATCTAACTCTTTATGGGTTTTTTTTTTTCTTCCTATTTATACTTGTTCCACATCCTCAATGGAAGGTGGGGGTTTAGCTTTTTTTTTTTTTTTTTTTTTTTTTTTTTTTTTTTTTTTTTTTTTTTTTTTT